>VYXH01006120.1:146420-200803 GCA_013397275.1 Burhinus bistriatus | reverse complement strand
TCTTCTCTGCAAGAGATGGACTCTCAGCTTGGCCTCTCCATCCCGTGGGTCGTTGCTCCTCGCTCTCCCGAGAAGCGTCGTGGTTTGGGCCGCTATAACGGAAGACCGATGCTCTTTTATCTCTCAAACCAGGATGGGAAGAAAACGATTCTCTGAGGAGTGAGATGTTTTCTTAACCGAAACTAATATCCAGCATTTCATCTCTCAGTCCGTCCGCGGGGAGTCCACGCTAGAAGCCTTGGTAGCAGAGGGACAGACACATGCAGAGATGACNCATGGCAGGGGGTTGGAACTAGATGATCTTGAAGGTCCCTTCCAACCCAAACCATTCTATGATTCTGTGATTCTATGAAATAACGTAGGCAGTGCTGTGCACAGCATCAGTTGACAATGTGCACGCAGGTTCCACACACTCGTGCACAGTGTGGTCCCAGCTCGTGGGAAGTCCATTCAGGTCACTGGACATTTACTGCAAATAATTTTATGCAATAGCTCTCCGCAGTGCGTTACTGAAGAGCAGGAGCCCACCGGCAGGAGCGACCCATCACAGCTGTGCTAGCCGCAACCCTTCAGCATGCTCCTGTTCACACATTTCTGGGATAGCACCGGAGCACAGATGGTTAATTGTCAATCAGGGCAGAGACAGTTCCCCCTGATGTATCCTCCGTTGATCCCAACATAACTATGGTGGCGTTTAAATGCTCAATATATGATGCGTGCTCCTACTAAGGCTGGTGGGAGTGATGAGGAGCTCAGAAGATACCTCTGAAGGTTGGGTTGTTCAGTAGTAGGAGACCCCTTAACAAGGTGAACTCTCTTGCCAACAAAACCTGACTAACTGCGGGCTGGAGGCAAGATCTCTGGGTACCTACCAACCCAAACGTGACGATTATCTGGTTTTTTCAGCTTAATTTTTCTTGGGCAACTCACACATCTCTTCCAAGCTTCAGTTTTTCACCTGCAGAGTGGGCTTCCCAAAGAAGAGTTGTAAGGCAAACCCTCATCAGCTTCCCACTTTAATATGTTGGCTTTTCCACTGAAATCCAAATACCCCAGTCTGTCATGGGACACTGCACTCCCTCTCTCCTTGGAAAACAATCTCCTCCTCGAGTTTTGCCTCCCATGATAAATCCCCCCCTCAGAATGGGGGGAGACAGTGCATCACAGCAGTCCTGCGTTCAGTATCAAAGTGCGTATCCTGGGCAAGGGAGTCTCCTGGTTTCCTTCCAGAAGGAGGATCAAGGGGCACAAAATTGCAATTTCTACAGAGCTATGCAATAGCATTTCAGAATAATCTAGCGATATTTTTCCATTGTTGGGGCATTCAGCTTTTTGACCAAAATTCTCAACCCACAAAGGCCCCAGTGACATCTGTAAACTTCCACAAAAGCAGCTGCTTCTCATATTAGACCCAAATTAAGTTTTCATCAAAACTTGATTTTCTTTAAAGTCCTATTTATTATTGCTTAACAATCACTTTAAAGTCTATGAGTGGGAAGCAATACAAAAGCATCTTTCATTATTCATTAAGGACAAATGATGCAGGAGTTTTGGAAGGGAATGGAAAGTACACATACTTTTCTGCACTTAAAACAATTATTTCTTATTAATAACCCTGCAGAAAGGTGCCCCACGGAGAGCTGCAGTTTGGATGCTTTTGAAGTTAAGTCTCTTGATCACAAAAAGAATTATTTCTTCCCCTGTGACATTCCTGAGCAGAGATCCTGGGAAATGTTTTCTTTTGTCATTTTAATTTTTTTAAAAGATTTAAGTACTTGGTTTTGGGGGTGTCCCCTTCATGGGATGGAAAAGTAACGTAGTGGTAATCATGGAGATCGAGACCTGCCACAAGAACAAAAATCTGCAGCTACAGGGCAAACCTGCAGCAGGTTTGGGAAGAGGAATGAGGAGCCATAAAATCCCAGGCTGGAAGGGGCCTTAGAGTCCAGCCTCCTGGGGGTCTGCTGGGCTTCCTCCAGTTTAGGACCACATTTCTAGTCCCGGGGTGGCCCAGCTGCATGTGCTGTTCCAACCGCGGTTGGCACGTGCCAAAGGGAGGGAGCAGGCATCGCGTGCTTCCACTGACCACACAGCCTGGTCCGCTGTCACTGTCCTCACTGCTGGGGTGCACTGCTCCTCAAGATTCACTTGCTGCCCAGTGGCACCCCGGGGCTTTTGCAGCAGAGCTGCTCTCCAGCTGGTTGGTCCCCAACTTGTATGGGGTGAGGGGACAGCCCATCCTGCATTCAGGGCTTTACGTTTGTCCTTGCTGGATTTCATAAGGTCCCTGTTGGCCTGTTCCTCCAGCCCGTGAAGGCTGCGCTCAGTGGCAGCCCTGCCCTCAAGCGTATCGACTGCGTGTTTGGTGTCATCTGCAAACTTGAGGGTGTGTTTTGTCCCCTCCCCAGGTCATTGCTAGGACAATTAGGACAGGGCCCAGGAAAGACCACCGAGGGGTCATTCACTTTGTAAGGGGAGGTATTGCCCCTTGTAACTGGCCTCCAGGTAGAGGACGACCAACCCCTAACCTCCTTGGAGCCCAGCTGTCCAGCCAGTGTTTCACTGCTTTACAAAGCCACCCATCTGAACTGTGATGTCCTAACTTGAGTGCAAGGATGCTGTGGGAGACCATGCCAAAATCCTTGCCAGCACCAAGGTAAATGAGCTGGTGTGGGATCCTGTGTAAAGAACCAGCGACAATGCCTCTTGTCCACCTCTGTCACTAGGACAGTGCTCCTTGTCCGCCTCATTCCAGGAAAGGGTGGACAGGGGAACTCTGATCTGCAGAGCTGAGGATCTGCTATTCCAAGTCCGTTGGTCTGTCTGCCCTGGACAGAAGTCACATGCTGAGCGCAGAGCAATTTTGCCGTGGTCCTGCTGGTGAGGAAGGGTCCAGGGCATGGCACAGCTCCTCTGGCTGTGCCTTGCGATAGGATCTGTCCCTCCAGTCCTTAAAGGGTGTCCTTGAGAGTGCACACTGGGCAACTCCGGCAGGCCTAGAAGAAGTCAAGGTGGGGCTGCGCACAGCTGCCTGCAGCGTCCCCTGATTACCACCACCGTTACTGGAAAAGGAGGTGCTGGGAACCCACGAGCAGTGTCCGTGTGGTGCGAGGCTGGTCCTGGGGTCTCACTGCCGGCAGAGCCTGTTTGTGCCTCATTTTCCCACACCTCCTCCTCCTGTCCTCTCCCTGTCACCTCCTGCCCCTGCCACCCTGCTTGGAAAAGTGGGGCAGGCCAGACTAGAAATGATGTCCTTGGGGACCTGGGGCCACGTGGGGACCGCGGGTGCCAGCCCGGCTGGAAAGGAGAGTGCGTGGGGACCTGCCAGGTTTGGAGATAGGGGCCGAAAGCAGAGCACGCTGCTTGGGGACCTCCCTGGGGCCACAGCACCGCTCCTGGAGCTCCTCCGAGGGGTCACTGCCTGCTGAAATGTCCTGAAGAAAGCGAGTCCTGCTGTGAGACCCTGCTCTGACTCCTGAATTGGCAGCGGTACCCTGTAAAGGAGGTGACAGGTTCCTTTTTATCGGCCTGTTTGTCCAGGACACTGCTGTGTGGCTATGAGCCCTTCAGACATTTAACCCTCTCACCCCTCTCCCCATCACCCTGATTTCAATCTTCTACATTTGATTTTTTATGCTGGGAGACAGAGGAATGCCGGTGGTTTTCTTTCTTTCCCTTTTTTCTCCGTTTTTAATGAATTTTTCATTTTGTTCCACCGGTAGAGAAAGAATAACAATGAAGCAACAGTGTCAACACAGAATTTTCTCCAAAGTCACACCGTGGCCAATCTGCAGCAACAATAATAGGTTTTATGAATCCCACTAAAGAGGATTGCTAGTGGAGGGGGCTCCTAACTTATTTGTGCTTTCCACACCACGAGGCCCTGCTATAAGCAGCTATTTAAAGAACAAGCAGGAAAAAAAAAAAATCATTCTGCAAAAGCAGATTTCTAACAGCAGAGGAAAAAAAAAAAAAAAAAGGGTGCTTTATGATGTTTAAAGAAAATAAGTTGCCTGAAAAGGCAGCTCTCTCCCGCTTGCTCTGGGAGATGGGCAGGATGCTGCCAGGGGCTGGGGTCACAGCTGGACTGAAGAGCACGGAAGGGGCTTTGGATTTTGTCTGCACTTGCGGTGCTGCTGGACTGCTCCGCAGTGGCTGCCCCAGTAATGGGTAGACAAAGTTCTCTTTTTATATTTGTCGTTTTTTTCCAGGAGGTGTTAACACCAATTTATGAGCTCAGTGGGCTGACTGAGACGGGTGAGCAGCGCTGACCTTGGAACTTACCTCTGTCAGATTTCTTTTTCCACCCCATCTCAAAGCCAGTCTCAAAGCAATAAAAGGATGTTGGAGTGGGGGAGCCAGGGCTCGTCTGACTTCACGTTAAGAGAGAAAAACTCAGCAAACGCAACCTGAAACAGCAGACGCATCTACCGTGGCCATGCTGTATCCATACAACTGTTGTCTTGGGGAAGGGCTGCACGTTTCCTGTCAGTCTCCTGCACGCTGCTGCTGCCGGGAGCGCGGGAACGCCTGCGCAATGGGAAATTAATACTGGCATTAATTTTTTGTTCCTGTGTATATACTGTTTACATCCAAGTGCCTTTTCTCCCAGGAACTGCACACTACATGCAGCTCAAGGTGGTCTGAAAACAAAACCTTTGCTTATTTTTGTATGTTTTCTTACTGCTGTCAAAGTGAGGAAATCAAGGACATGCTCTCAAGCGCTCGGTCCACCCAGGGCACGCAGCTGCTCATAAGCTGTGAACGTGAGAAGGAACAAACAGGATTGTCTCTAGAAAGAAAGAAAAGCGATTAGCATGGTGGGGAGGGACAGGCAAATGAAGAATATTACTTCCAAGCATCATTCAAAATGAACCTCTTTGACTGAATTTTGGAGGGTAAACTCTCAAGCTGACAACATTTTCTTCCTGAAAACGACACATTGTCTGTCAGGGTGCTTTTTGGCCCAGAAACGCCGCCTGGCTCCAATAGTGATACCGTTTATGAGCTATCAAGCAAAGGTGGCTGCTTTAAATGATTGTCCTGAGGGAAGGCAGCAGAAATGCTGGTGACACATGGCAATGCCTGCCCGGGTAACACTCCTCCTCCCCTGGATGGTGCCTGGGCACAAGCACCAATAAATTTGCATGGGTATCAGCAGTGTTTCCCAGATCCACATTTCCTCTGTTTGGTTCGAGTGCCTGACGAATTCTGGAAGCACGAGAACAATAAAGGCTAAATCTTATCTTAATGGTCTTTCATTATTAACTGTCTCCAGATTTATTCATCACTCAAGGAGGGAGAGAGTGAGCCAGACACGACTGGTGTGAACCCAGGTGAAGTTTCTGACTTTACCAGAGCCGTCTGATTTCCATTAGTGAGATCTGACCCAAGAGTTTGTTTCTCCTTTAACGTGTCCACTGACTATGGAGGAACACTGGCCACATGCTGCTCTCACCACCTGCCGGCTCTTGGCCTTCAGGTCCTTCTCCTGGATCTCCTGGGGACGGCAGCCGTGTGGTGATGCAGAGGCAGGGACCAGCTCTACGGTGCCCCAGGATGGTCCTGGGGAAAAGGGAGAAGTGGGACAGTAGCCAGAAAAGAAGAGTATTGAGGAGCTGGATAAGCTGATTCCCCACCAGCGTGCTTCCCTCTGCCATTTCCACATGCTAGGAAAGGCATGTGAATGTGCTTGAATGATGCTTTATTTTCCAGTACTTTATGTGTCAAGGGAGGTGATTCTGCCCCTCTATCCCGCTCTGGTGAGACCCCACTTGGAATACTGTGTCCAGCTCTGGAGCCCTCAACATCAGAAGGACACAGACCTGTTGGAGCAGGTCCAGAGGAGGCCACAAAGATGATCCGAGGGCTGGAGCCACGCTGCTGTGAGGACAGGCTGAGAGAGTTGGGATTGTTCAGCCTGGAGAAGGGAAGGTTCTGAGGAGACCTTAGAGCCCCTTCCAGTCCCTAAAGGGGCTACAGGGAAGCTTGGGAGGGACTTTTTACATGGGCATGTAGTGATAGGATGAGGGGTGATGGCTTCAAACTGAAAGAGGGGAGATTTAGATGAGATACTAGGAAGAAATTTTTCACTCTGAGGGTGGTGAGACACTCGCCCAGGTTGCCCAGAGAAGCTGTGGCTGCCCCATCCCTGGAGGTGTTCAAGGCCAGGTTGGATGGGACTTTGAGCAACTTGTAGTGGGAGGTGTCCCTGCCCATGGCAGGAGGGTTGGAACTAGATGATCTTGAAGGTCCCTTTCAACCCAAACCATTCTATGATTCTATGACTCTATGTACTGCCCTCCTGTCAGACACTTGCCCTGCAGCCCTTGCCCAAATCATCTGGCATCTCAGAGGATTTCTTTCCCCAGAAAGCTAATGAGGTCCTTCTCACTTGCGGTTCCCGTGGGTGTGCCCTGGAAATGGATCCACCATCGTGGGGGCTGGCTGGGGAGATGAGGGAAGGACCAAACTTTTACCGAATAGAAATGAGAAAACTGAAGGGGCAGTGGATGGGGGAGAGGAGGAATCTGAGAGCAGAAGCAGGGTGCTAAAGCCTGTGGCCAGCAATCCTGCTCAGCTGCCTGAGCCTGCGCTGATGACTTGCAAACTAGTAGAGCAGCAAAAAGAGAAAAACTCATAGTGGCTCAGGGAAATGTAGATCAACCCCTCTGCAAAACCCAGCACCCCCAGCCAGCATCCCCCAAACCACGTGGTATTTGTGCCCGCTGTAAGCGTGGGATCATTTTTCTTCACAGATCTTAACTTGTGTTTCCTTTAGCACTTTTCCCTAAAAAGCCGAAAAAGGACAGCTTCTGCTGAAGTTCCTACCCTGGGACCCCTGGGAACCCCTTCTTGGTTGGATCACGTCCACTTCTCAGAGACCTGCTGTCTCTACGTGCCCAGCTGAAATCCCGTCGAAATGGTTTAATTAAAATGGACATTAAGAGCTCACTTGTTCAAGCCAAAGAACATTAGGCGGAATTTAAATGAAGAGGTTTTTAAATCTGTGACATTTGTTCTAATGAGAAAACACTTTCTAATCCTGAGTGTCTCCTAATTCGAAACAGATTGGAAAGACTGCAAGTGAAAACAATTTTTTTTTTTTTCATCCAAAAACCACGGCCTGTAATGAGTAGAACTAACTGGCAAATAACATTCGTCTTTTCCCCACAGCTTCCACATCAGCATGGAAGCAGGCAGTGAAGAGTAGCATGTGGATGTACCCACACATGGATGCATTTTGTGTTAGGACAGGGAAGAGAGCTCAGGGAAATTGCCATCACATCAATCCCAGCATCCATTACGGAGGATGCGGCGCACTCCTGGCCCACCTAATGAAAGGCGTATTGCTGCCGCGGTGTGCTGAATGCTGAGGAAGGGCAGGGAAACAACCTGCAACAGAGAAAAAACACCCTTCCAGTAAATGGTTGGAGTAGGACTGTTTTCATCTGAAAACACTGAGATAATGAAATGTAAAATAACAGCAGAAAGATAAGCGTGAAGCCTCAAATCAGAGTGACTTGGGGACCAAGCAAACCATTTCAGCGGCGTTTTAGACAGATGCTAGAGAGATGAAATACAATCCTGCTCTTCATGGTCTTTCTTTTCAACCATTGCCATTTCCCTGTTCCCTTATACTACCTCAATAGGGGTTTTTTTGCAATCTCCTCTATTTGCTGGTCTTCTGGGGACAGGGCCTGTCTGCTCCACTTGCATTTCAGTGCTTAGCACAACACTGAATGGCTTTTGATGGAACCAGACTACCAAGAATAAACAAAAGGAGTAAACTATTTTTTGTTAATTCAACAGGTTTTAAGGGAGGAAGAGAAGGCAAGTCAGCAAACTACTTGTGAAAACCGTAGGCTCCTTAAATTTCTGTGCATTTCACAAATGGAAGTCCCGCACAGTAGAAGGTGCCATGACTTGCCTCTCCCTTGGTTGTCTTCTATTTGGGAATATTTACCTCAGGATAAAACAGTAAGGCAGAAAACTTGCTGGGTACTCCTACTATTTATTGGTATCCCAGTCATCCACGGTCCTTAAGGACTTTATCCTTTTCCCTAGGAAAAAAAGACTTCGCTCTAGCAACAGAAATCCTTAAAATATCAGCAGTCCCTCAGTTCTCCCAGTCCCTTCCATGCTGGGATGGTGACCTCCTGCTATGACAGCTTATCTTGTTCTCTCTTCTACAAACACAATGGTGGTGACCAGCCTTTGCTGGGCCATGAGCAGCACCCTGCTCTGCTCCTCTGGGCCCTTGTTTTAATGCTTTAATGTCCCATGACCAGAGGCAACGCAGGACTGTTTCACATGCAGAGCATCTTCTCTGAGCTATAGTCTGGGGGTTTCTGAACCAGGGCACAGTGTTCTGCTGTAGTCAGCAAAGCAGACAGACATCAGCCTGAATCCAACTTCCCACCTCCTTCACATTCTGCAGAAGTTGGCTCCAGAGCTAAAATTCACTGCCAGTCTTATATCTCTAATGGGACAAACAAATAAATCTGGATACGGAACCCCAGATCCTGAAGTCTGGATCAGGACGTTTGTGGCACGTATTTATCTTTAGTTCAACGCACAACATTACCTTCATTAACAAAGAAAGTGATTGCATATGACATTATCTTATTGAAGTATCCGGATCTGGCTGGTTGCTATTGTTGAATGGATGCTAGTGCCAGGGTTCCAGATGGACTGCATTTGCATTGCTTCTTGCTGGCTTGCTGTAAATACACTAGCAAAATGACAGCAATATTCCCAGAAACACCTACTTTTAAGCGTGTATCAGTAACTTTGTGAAAGTGTCTTTGAGTTCATCCTGCTTTGGAAACATGAAACACTTTACCTATGAGTCCAATTAAAACAACTTAGGCTTTAAAGCTTGGGTGCTCATAGCCACTTTCTTGAAAGAATAATCCTGCGTTGGCATAAATGGATATAAATCAATGAAGATCAAGGGACTGACACCCGTTTGTGCTCACTGACAACCCAACTTAGATCTTACTCAGTAAATCATCTCAAAGACTGTGGAAAAACTCAGAACTGTTCTGGAACATCTGCAAATAAAGAGACAGAAAATGCAGCCCTGATTTCAGCAGGGATTAATTCACTGGAAACACGGGACTCCTCAGCTTCTGGATGCGGAATCTGTAAACATAAAGCATCTACAATCATTTGCCAGTTTTGAGAATGGATTTCTTAATCCTGACTGTCCCCGCTGAGATCACATCTGCACCTCCAGGCAGCTTTGCTGCTGTTCTTCTAATCTTTCCTCCTCCTTTGACTCTTTGTCACCATGGATGACCCACCATGAATAAAAGATAAGGATGTACCAGATTCAAACACAGCCTTTGCTTCTGGGGTCAAACTGCTAACTCCTGATCTGTCTGGTAGGAAGGCTGCCGAGCCCGAAGGGCTCAGCTCAGGTCTCCATCGCCTAGGTGCATCTCCACTCACCTCCTGGTCCAGGTTGAGAAGATAATGCTTCATCTGCGAAACCTAATGGGGCCAAGGCAATGCTGTGAAGGCTGTCAATTTTAGGCCCGCTTTCAAACAGATAAAAGGGTACGTCACCAGCAAATCCATAGGAGGATAGATTGGGTGAAGGCTCAAATGGTGGCCAAAGGAAAAAATAGAGGATCTAAACTTTGAATTTCTGCCCCGCATTTCTTGGCCCAGTCTGCTCCAGCCCTGCACATGAATGCAAGGAAGGGGTCGGTTTGTGCCAGAGCGGTGCTGGGCTGGAGGACACAGGCCTGGCCTTCCCCAGTCCAGCACTAGTTTGCAGCCATGTGGCATGAAGCAAGGTTGGACTTGAGTATGGTCCCGAGCCTGTGCTGCAGTGCAGTGAGGGCTGCGCACAAGATGTGAGCAGTGCCCCAGAGCAAATGAGAAAAGAGAGCAGGAGCCTTTGGTTTGTTCCTACCCTTGACTTGGTGGAGAACCTGCCCTCGCAGAGTGACCTGACTTACTGGGTCTGAAAGCCAGAGGCTTGGACATTTTGAAAATAGAAGAGGCCGTAGATTATCTCGTTTGGTGCCTGGTACATGAAATGGGAATTTGCTCAGTTGTTGCCATATTGAGAACTTGTATAGGGTTAAACTTGGTTAAACTGCAAGGGGGGGCAGTGGAGGGGGAGGTGCTGATCTCCTTTCTCTGGTGACCAGCAATAGCACACAAGGAAATAGAATGGAGCTGCATCAGGGGAAGTTCAGTTTGGACATTAGGAAGAGGTTCTTCGCTGAGAGGGTGGTTAGTCCCTGGAATAGGCTCCCCAATAAAGTGCTCATGGCACCAAGCCTTTCAGAGTTCAAGGAGTGTCTGGATGATGCTTTTAGTCATATGGTTTAGTTCTAGGTAGTCCTGCGAGGAGCAGAGAGTTGGGCTTGATGGTCCTCATGGGGCCCTTCCAACTTGAGATATTCTGTGATTCGATGATTCCATGAAACTTACCTCTCTGAAAAGCACCTGACTAAGAAATTTGCCTTGAGGAGAAGGTATTGGGAGAAGATCTTTAGGCCACCATTTTGGTCAACCCTCCTGATGGTTAATCTCCCTTTTAAAACACGTATCTTGTTTCCTTCAGTAGTTGTTCAGCTTACCTCTGCTACACTGAAGTGGCCATCAGTACCAACCGCTTCCTCCCTCTGAGAGCACTTACCCACCACAATCAGATGCCTCATGAGCCTTGACACAACCCAAACCGACAAGCCATCGCAGCCCCCACCTCATGGCACTTATCCCATCTCTAAGTCATTCCAGTGGCTCTTCTCCACACGTGCTGTCACCTCTAAGAGCCTTTTAAAACCCCAGGCTTGGTGCTGTACGTAGCGCTGGTTTTCTGAGAGCTGTACAGAAACATAAACCAGCCTGACTGTTCCCCCTTGACTCCCTGTTGAAACACCTAGTGATCACATCATGAGTAAATAAGAACTGATTTTGAACAAACTGATTTCTTGTCAGTTTGAGGTCCAATTCAACACTCGTGCTGTTGTCTGATACTTTTCTCTGGAAGCAACCTTACAGAAACTGCCGGGACAGCTCACGGGCTGTGGTGGCACTCAAACCAAACAAGAATGGCAGAACTAGGTCTGCTGAAAGGAAGACATAAATGAAATTCACCTTCCAGCATTCACTGCAAGTGAAGCTGATCTGCATTTCTTATACCAAGCAAAGGCTACAGCTCAGATGCTAATTTTATCTTGCTGGCTTTCTAGCGTCCTTGATCTTCAAGAGAATTCAAAATAACATGTAGCAAATGTATAACTAAGTCTTTTTAAAGAAGTAACTGCAAAGTGCATAACACTGCTCAAGGGGAAACAGCTTCTCTGCTAAACACAGGGTACGAAATCAGATCATACTGGCAGACGGAACAAACGGACGCTTTACGCCCTATCCTCACAACTGGGCTGTTGGGGAGACCAGGGCAGCTCGGACTCCATCTGCCCTACAAACCCATCCCCGATGGCAGCGTACAGCAAGGCCAAGCCCATCGTCACCTCCTAACGGCTTGTGGCAGCAGGATCCCTTTGCTGAGCGGACACGGGTGATTACATGTCACGCATATCAGGGGCTCTTTATGCTCAGTGTTGGACACAGCTATTGCGAGAGACCCTCTCCACCCTGACTGCAAACACCCAGCGCCAAGCGCTGGGGCAGGGACAGGCTGCTCCTCTCTCTGAAGGCGGGCAGTCACCCCTGCCATGGTCCCAGCAAACCCAGAAGATGAGTGGGGAAGCAGGCAGTCCCACCACCGCTGTGTGCTTGCCTGGCTGGGGGCATTTGCACTAGGAGGGGAAACCCAAGCCCAAGAGAGATGGGTCTGGAGTGCTTTAAGCCCTGCCCATAGCTTGTCAATGCAGCTCCCGCCATCAAAGCTTGGGCTTCTCCCCCCCTGCAGAGCTCCAGCTGAGGCAGAAGTTTAGCATGAGCTTCAGGGCTTGATGCTCTGGTCCCAGGAGCAGGATCAAACCTGTGCTAAACTGGTGGTACAGATATATCTGCTGCACCGGTCTCAAAGGCTGTTTGAAAGCAGCATGGGCTGGTACAGCTGAACCCATCCAGAAAGCAGGAAGAGGCCAGCTTAGTGCAGGGGACTTCCTTGTCCCCCAGTGCATGAAGAAATGAGGGCTCAGACGACAGCCCTCTCGCTCAGACACTGTCTCCCAGGGCAATGCCTGCCACCAACGTTTACTGAATTATTCCCCAGGGAAAGCAAGTGCTTGCTTCGAGGCTGCTGTCCAGGTATGGGGCCTGATTATCCTCATCACCTTACAGGTGAGTTGGTGACCAGCCCAGTTTGCCAACTGGCAGTTTCAAACCCCTTCCCAGCAGCAGCCGCAGCTTCCAGGGGTCACAGCTGAATGATTTTCTCAGTCTGTACCAGGCAGAGCTTGCTGGCAGGGAGGAAAAAGGAGATTTCCCAGTGTAACAGGGAAATGTTCTTGTCTTTCATTGGTACCAAACCCAAGAGAAGTCCCTCTTTTCCAGGTGACGGGTATCGGGGTGCTAGGAGCAGCGCGGCAGAATGGCAGAAAGCGGCTGGGCAGACGGCACGTGGGCTCCCGCAGCAAGCGTGGCGTGGTGCTACCAGGACGATATCTGCAAGTTTTTTCCAACTTCTACTAAGCAAAAGAGCGGAAAACTGAATAGCAGCTCTGTCTGGAATGGCGAAAGATAGATGACTGGCATTAGCTCTGGCAAAGCACCCCTTGGAGGTGATTAAAACAGCTCTACCATGCTCAATAACACCCCTCGCAATTCCTCCTCGCTCTGGTAAGACAGACCTGGGCTGGCAAAATGCCTTCTTTGCGTTTGTGCAGCCAAGAGCACCATGGTGCTGCTCAGCAGGGTCCAGGGCAAGCGAGCTAGGGTCTGTCACAGCCTCAGAGAAACACCCACCATGACACGGTGATGGGCAGGCTCCAGAGGGAGCCTGGAGGCTTCTGGAGGGAGGTCAGAGGAGAGAGACAGCCGTTCCTTCTTACTACCATCCATATTCACCTCCACACTTATTTGCGAGGTTATTTGACCGTCTTCCTTCCTTTTTAGCCATCATCGAGGTCTCACAGCTATATCAAATGTATCTGCCTCCTTAAAGAGGGGTCATGGGCATGTCCAAAGAGCTGGGTCCCCATGAAGACGAAGACAAGGAAGGATTTAATCCGCACCACAACCTGATCCCCCACACCTGTGGGGCTGAGGTGCTGCTGGAGACATCTGCTCTGCAAGTGGAACCGGGATATTTGCCAGGGAGTTCAGACTCTGCTCCCTGCCTGTATTTTTTCTCTAGTTCGAGAGAAGTAAAATGAAAAGAAGGAACTGGAGAAGCTACGGAATTGAAAATAAGAAACGAGCTGAGGGTTTGGGTTTTTTTGCTTGGATTTAATAGTGCTTGGAATAAAGTACTGAGGACCAGACGCCCTCTTCCTGAACTACTGGTTCCGTCCCCACTGCTCTGCGCCGCAGCCTGCTTTCCTGTGAGCCTCTGCCCACGGAGCAGGTACGCTGCAGACAAGCGCCGAAGGTGAACAACGAGAGGTGCTGAACTTCTCCCTTTCTTGAGCACACTTGTACTCAGACCGCTTTCTCTTGTCTCAGTGCTTTCATTAAGTATTTCCCTTTTTTCAGAGCAGGTGCTTGTTCCCATTCTTAATGAATCACTCTGCTCACTTGTAAACAAGACCTTTATTAGCTCCACAAGCATGCGTTTGTTTCTATTTATACCTTTCCCATATCAATATTTGAAAGCACACTACCCTATGCTGAATTCTTTCTCCATGCCCTCTTCCATCCCTGCTGCCTCTTTCCCACCTCTTCTTTCTCTTCCCTGTCTGTTCACAGCTTACAGTCTCCCAGGTTTATCTACGCTGGTAGAAATCAATCCTACATTTTACATTTCCTGTGTTGGCCTGAATTAAATAATTGGGAACTTCCTTTCTGCATGGTGTTCATTCAAAGGAGATCTTCCTATCCCTGTATAGGTATAGTCCTTTATGTGCATTAGAAATTGATGGGAACCCAACACCTAATTCCTCCAGGCAGACCTCTGAAAGTCTGCTCTCCATCTCACTTTGGAGAAAGCTACACACCTACTTACTTATTGGGTGCTTCTGCACCTTGTATTTTAAATTCTGACCTTATTAGCATCGGGAATGAGTGTTCTGGGGTTTAAACACATAAAAACAGGGTGCTGCTTCCCCTCTCCCACCAGCTGTATCCAGGGACAAGACTCCAGTTTCCTTTACCACAAGTGCTAGGAGTAGCTTTGTAATGTAAATAGGCACTTATGGTATTTTTAACAAGCACCTGCTTTATCACGCTGCCTAATGAGAGCCTGGACAGAAATGCAGTGAAAGCAAAGGAAGGTAAGACTGCTATTTAAGCTAATTAACAGCAAATTAAATTAAACTGACACACACATATATTTGGGGCTTCTGCATCTAAGGCGGGAGAGCGCTGCAGAGATTTCATTATTCACATTGCCCATCATCTGTTTTTTCCCAGCACCTATCTACCCAATTACCTGGGGAAGGAAGAGGGAGGAAGATACTAAAGCCAATAAGATAATTCTCATTTACATAATAATTTTTCTGCATTGTGTTTAATAGTCTGCAAGTAACTGTAGAAGAATATATAGTCTATTCTTTAAAAAGCTCCAATGCACTAATTGAAATTAAATTACATGGAACTCAGTCTCTGTCTTCTGTTCATTGGGAGATAATATGCACGCCACAGTTTTATGTGTTATTATTAATATTGATAGATGAACCACTGTACTCACCACAAAACCACTTCCCAGATGTGTTTCCCCTTCCTTCAGCTGTAGGTGAGCCTAAAACGGTGTTTTTTCCCCATTAAAATACCTCATTTGCTGCACCCAGGGTTGCGATCCTTTAGCATTCAAGACAGTCATCGCTGCAGGTAGCGGTGCCTATTTGCGGCATTAACACCGGGTAATGCAGCTGTGTTCTTTTTTCACATTACCTCGCATGCGTTATTGCTCAATTAATCTGTCAGGGTGACATTTCCATCACAAACAAAATTTAAGAGAATTTAATGCTAAGGTGGCAGGCCTAGAAAGCGGAGTCTGATGTTGGGTTCCTCGGAAGAGGTAAAATGTCAGGACCTCCTTCCCCTGCTTCCCAGCCCGTCACAGGAGCTGCTGGGGCGGGAGCACGGGTCTTGCTGGCGCTTGCGGGAGATTCCGGCTACGTGGCAGCTTGCTCCTTCCCTTCTCTCCGAGGCTGCTAACAAGGGATCCAATTAGTGCCAGTTGGGATGTGAGCACTTTTTCCACCAGGAGCTGGGTTGAAACCTTTAATTCATTTTGCACAGGCACACGCAATGTTCAAGTATGGAAAAAAAAAATCCGCAAATTCTGAGGGTTTAGAGTATCCCCATGGATTTTATTCTTAGCTTCAGACTTGCAGCTTTCATTAAAACAAAAAAAAAAAAAAAAAAAGAAAAAAAAAAAAGAGAAAGGTTTCTTGCCCTTCTGATGGCAAAACCAATTTTCTTCATCGAAACTAATGCCAGGCATCCCTGAACCACTTGTGCTGAAATGGGCTTTATCTTGTTGGTGGCTCTGGGACCTTGGAATAACAAGTTGCCGAGACTGGACATCAGTCCTGGCTGCCGATCACACCAGGGACAACCTGCCAACACTCCGGGTGCCTCATGACATTTCCCAGCACAAAGCAGAATAACCAAGGAGCTCTGTGCTATTGTCTTTCAGGTCTTTACAACCTGGAGTGAACAAGATGGGGATGAAGAGCCCCTCCATCGCGGCCTCTGTCCCAGGTGGCCCAATTGCACCCCAAGCTCTCAGCAGGTTCTGCCGAGGGGTGCCTGTTCCTCACTTCCGTCACATTCCAATGTGGGAATGACATTGATCTGCTTCTCTGCATCAGTGCTGCCTTCTGCTTGGACCTCTGCAGGGTTAAAGATAAGATAAACTGTCTCTTCTCCCACAGGGCTTCTCCAGGACCTGGTTTCTCTCCTCCTGCAGTCATCCTAGGACATGCAGGACAGACTTTTGCTCTCAGAGGATGCAGAAGGAAGTCCCCTGGGACTGTGCAGAACTGTCCCGGAGGGTGGTTTATACCAGGCAGCTGTCTCACCCATGCCCAGGGAGCCCTGCCAGTGGTCCAGCAGCACTGAGCAGCTCAGCGGAGGGTGCAGCGTGCCCAGCACAAGGCTACAGGGACTGGCACTTTACAAACGCTCAAGGTGCCATTGCCCAGCTCCCATCAGCAGGGCTTGGGAGCGTCACCACTGACTTTGAAGAAGGTTGGACCTAGCTTAGATTACTAAGTCCTGCCCTAAAGACCTAAGATCTTCTAGAAGGATGAAATTTCCTTTCAAAGAAACTGATCAAACACTAACAGGAAGGTATCATTTTCCATCAAGGTAAGTGGGAATGCAGGCTCCCCCCTGCGCTTCAGATGAGTCATCAGACAAACGTTCCTAAAAACCTCCTGTCAAATAGACTTTACATTAAAGGCAGCATCAGAAAGCACAAAGTGTTTTTCTCAGGACATGTGTTAAGTCCTGCAGCTAATTAATCCATGCATTTGCAAAAAAAAATGCTTGACAATACACACAGTTCAACTGAGTTCAAGATATGAAAGGAAATATCAGAACAGGAAATCTACACATCTCCTTCGGTCCATAACGTATCTCCTTAGCAGCAAATCCCAGAAAGAAACTTCATATTTTTCCCCCTCAAATAAAATCCTCTGTGTCAAACCCTATTTTTTTACTCAGCCCACTAAACTTGTGAGTGTGAAAAGCCTGTGTAAGGACTTGAGGTTCTGCACTGCTAACTTTAATAGGAATGCACTTGGGAAAGTCCATCAGCCCAGTGCAGTTCTTGGTGGAGGTCACAGGATGGTTTAAGTTGCATTCCAGATGCAGAATATTTGAGTGCAGAACTTCTTCCTCAAACACGCAGCAGATGTATTTGGGTACCTGGCTGGAACAAGCATAAGGAGGATCCAACTGGTGGACAGTGGAAACATGGCACTGATGGCCGATTCACTGAGGTCCAGCTCTTGGCTTGGGTGTTCACACCAGCATCTCATGGCTTTTGTGGCAACAGCACAGGATTCTATGCAGGGCTGAGTCCCTTGTCCTTGGGAGAAACTCCAGCCCAGCTGGGGGAACAGATAGGTTGGAGAAACCATCTAGTCGCTGGAGATGATGTCTTTCCAAACAAAAGATGGATTTTATGCAAGTGGCTCCATTAACTACCCCAGACTCCAAGAACAGGGACACCCACAGCAATGTAAAGGGAGAAGGTTGGAAGCTACAGTGTGAAGTGAAACTGAGGGCCCCTGCTTGTTACAGCGGGTGCTACAGCCATAAGACTTCTTTAACAGCACGACCACGAGAGCCGTGCCAGTTCAGCCAATGCTCACTGTAATTACTGATCATCTCCACCTTCAGTAAAGCCTTCCACTGTAGAGGCATCTCTAGCGATAGGTGGAAAGGTCCGAGCTCTTGTGATCTGAGCCAGATGAAGCTAAGGATAACAACATTCCAGGAGCATATTGACACTCAGCTTGGAGGAGAAAGAAGAAAGAGAGGTTGTAACAGGTTAGAGATTTAAGAAATGGCAGCAGTCACAAGTGTAATCCCGGAGCTTGGACTCCATGGGGTGAACAGCACTGCCCCTTGCTTTCTGTACCAAGCAGGATTGTGCCCTGCCTAATTCTTTCCCAGAGTGGAAACAGGAGTCAAGTGATATTATTTGCTAGTTCACTAGTTTTATGGGGCTTCTGTAGGTTCAATGGTTCACTTTATAGCTGTGTAGTGCAATTGTATTGCTCATTCCTTTTGCCAACAAATGAGGCCATTTACAGAGTTCTGGCTTGATTGTGTGGAGTTTAAAAGCTGACCAGATATGGGGACAGCGGGAGGGATTACACAGACGCCTACGCCAGCGACAGTGTGGTTCCTTCTCCACCATCAGTAAAAGAGTTCCCTGGCACAGCTTCGTCTCCTAGCACTCACATCTGAGCCACAGAGAACACGGGCTCAGTCCTGAGGGGATCCAGAGGTAAATGAAGTGCCTGGCCATCAGGCAGCCTGTGAAAGGTCACCTGCTGTCCCAGGGCTGGAAGCCACCCCTGTGCCACAAGTGACAGCGCTGTCTGGCAGCACGGGCTAGCTCAGGGACATACGTCTGACCCTGCCACGTCCCCTCCAACGTGAGCCAGGGTTTCATTGCAGGGAACACGGCAGGTGGCCAGTGGGAGTGAAAAAA
Organism: Burhinus bistriatus; assembly: GCA_013397275.1. Classification (NCBI taxonomy): domain Eukaryota; kingdom Metazoa; phylum Chordata; class Aves; order Charadriiformes; family Burhinidae; genus Burhinus; species Burhinus bistriatus. The sequence continues at coordinate 182,535 of VYXH01006120.1, read as the reverse complement.
ATCCCATGTATCTCTGCGTACGCAGCTATCTCCATGCTTACAAGTCCCAGCTCACAGGGCAGCCCTCCCTTGTGGGGACACAGCTCCTGCATCGCTGCCTGCAGCCACTCGCACCTCACAGGCACCCAGCACCCACGGAGCTGCTCTGCACCAGCCTGTGCCTCTCCGGGTGGACATGGACAGTGGGTCTCCATGCAGTGTGCAGTAAGGGGGAAGAAAATGGAAAGCCTTATCCTAATAAATACCTCACATCCATCACTGACACCATTGTGGGTTTTCAAGTTACCGAATGTTTCTATTTTAGCCTCCCAGAAACACACAATCACATATAACATTTGACTGAATAAACACTGGCTTCCAGTTCTCAGCGGCAGAGTAAATATGGAAAAGATGAACAGGAGAAGATACCAATCAACTACTGCATGGATTTAAGAATGAATTAATCCAGTCTTGTCATTTCTGTGTTCAGCAATGCTCGGTCTACTCAAAAGACCCCTGGAGAAGCACAGAGATGCTGGCCGCCATGTATCCCCATGTTCTCCCTACACCATGTGCTCAGTGTGACTAACTGGTGCAAGGGAAAGCAGCTCTGCTGCACCCTGAGGTCCTACATAGGTCCTGGGGCCAGGAGTCAGTGCTGTCAGGGCAGGCCTGTACCTATGGATGACGCTATTAACACACACATCTCATTTCACCTTTCCTGTCCAGTTTAGGCAGGGCGGTGTGTACTGTGGATGGTTGGTACAGGGCAGCAGGGAGCCAGGACCACCCAAATGGTCTGAGGGCTGCTAAGACCTGTTACGTTGCCTCTACATAGAGACCTCAACAGATGGGCAGGTAGGGGACAGAGTGGATCTCAAGTTACTCCATGTAGCTTAATTATTTCATAATAACATCTTTAATGCATCTTAGAAGCTTGGAAGGACTCTTTTCATGCCTAATTGCAAGGCTTTCTGAGAAAGCAATCACCGCTCAGAGGCATTTTCCAAGGATTTTTCTGTCTTTTGCCTTTGTAACATCAGTCAAGCAAACCACTATTCAGCAGTCTCTGTAGTCAGGCTCCCTTTTTAACCTCTCCTGTAAAACCTTTGGATATTATTATCCTTTCCCTATTTGTTCATGTCTTATGAGTACAGATGCTTATTTGGAGCTTGCATTAGTGTGCTCGCCAAACAAAGAGAAGACATGAAAGGAGCAAAGAGAGCAGTTAAGTTGAAAGTCTCTTGGATGGGCTTGGAAGTTATTTGTTATCAAACGAGAAGCAATCTTTCATCTGCTTTCACCTGGTGCTGCTTCACTGCGGTGGGGAGTGGAGGAGGAGGGCAGGCATCCAGTCGCAGGTGAGGAATCTCTGCCAGCAACTCCAGCTCATCTCAGATGGGAGAAGGCTCCCTCAGGGTCCGCGTTTGAACGCTTTATCCCCGGGCTGCAGCACTACAAAGGCTCACGCTGAGCAGAGGCATTTTCACCATGTCAGTCACTCCTCCTGGCTTACAGGAACAGTAAAGTCGAGTCTCCTACCCCCGCTGTGCGCGGGTGCGCACACACAATGCTAGCAGCAGCTGCGTGCCTGGCCACCCCGGACAGTTGGCGTGCTGGGTGGCTACAGCATCAATAGGAGCCCTAGCCGCCATGGCCACTCACCGGGGAAGAACAGAGTTTCCCCTCGTGCTCAGGTCGCCCCAGCGCAAGGCTGGAGGGACAGGTAGAGCTGGGTGAGGAGATGCAGCAAGAGGAGCCTCATGCGGGCTACGGGAGCCGTTCCCCCAGCGAGCAAGGACAGGGTGTTCTCCATCCCTCATACCAGAGTGGCTTCACAGACCTCCTGGGAGTAAACATACAGCAACTGTGACCTTTTGAAGCTATCTTCCACTGAGTAATAGTTCTCTCTAATCACACAACTATTAATTGTTTCATAATAAACACATTCCCTCAGTAGTCAGTGGGAGTTGGACACAACGGCTCCACTGCTCATGAAGATTGCTTTGCTCCAGCTGTTCTCGTGCTACTGATCCTGGAGACACCCGTTATGTGGGGCCCAGGCCCACTTTAAATAGACTAAAGGGGACAGGGCTACTATATCTCATGTTGCTGGTGTCCCAAGGGACATTAATTCCCCTCCCAACCAACCTGATTTGCCTGCATTTTGACTGGAAAGCCAGCTGGTGGCTTCTCAAAATATTTAATGATTACTCCTCAAAGTATTTCAGAGTGTTTGACTCCACAAAGTATTTCAAGACCCGCGGCTCCAGCAGAGTCAGAGATACCCAGAGAGCTTCTTTTAATACCTGAGCTGTATGTTCACACCTCTCATCTCTGCAGAGTAACCTGGAGACTACGTTCAGTTACGGTACCATCAGGTACGTCCCTTCTTACTATAAGCAAACTGCATGCTCCATGACACATGAACCGTAAGTCCATACTGGGTTCACAGCTGGAAGGAGGTGAACGGAGAGTCAGTGCATCGCAGCAAGTTCTGTAACCGCTGAGCCTGACACTGCTTTCCCTTCAGTCCCTGCGTGGGGGCCTGGAGAAGCAAAAGGCACTTGGTGGTTATGCCCTGGGCTCTGTTCTCCTGTCTGGAGAAGCGGTGATGGTGGGGGTTTCCTTCTGATGAGGTGGGGAGGAAGCATCAGGAATCATGGCCCCCCTCTCATGACTCTTGTTGTACGTTTAAATGCCAACTTCACAGTAAAGAGTCGGGCATTGCTTTTCTAGCTACATTTTTTTCTGTCAGTTCTGGAAAGATAAGCAGCAGAGCGAAAGAGAGTAATCATAAGGATGGCGACCCCACACTGGAAATGGTCTTTGCACAAAACCCAGGGAAGTTTGATCTCTTACCAGACAGCATCAGCCTACCATGCTGCTACAGGGCACAGAGCTAGTCAGCCCATTTAGATTTGCTTTTGGTCTGGTAAATGGGTGTCTGTGTACACGTCCATCACACAAAAGCCACAGCTGGCACCTGCAATACCTCTGCTGAGGCCACACACAGAAGACATGTTGCTAGCTGTTAGGCTTATAAATACAAACTTAGAAAGCCAAGACCTCTGAGAGGTGTTCTTATGAGAACAGGTCCACGGAGTATCATTGCTTTAGATTTGATGAGGACCTGTTAACTCTCTTTCCATTCTCCGTCACCACCTAACTGGGTTTCCTGACCATAAGATCACAAATCAGGTCCAAGAGGAACGTCCCTGGAGACAGTCCTTGCCATCAGACTGCTGCTTCTCCAAGCTGCTCATTAACTGGGCTTTCCGAGTGCTGCTGGTCTGCCTGGCTGCTGCTTTAAAATCCAAAGGGAAGGGGATTTTTCTGCTCAAGATTTTTCATTTCTTGTTTACCTGTTCATTTTAGTTTGGGAAGGAGACAGATTCTTTTCATTTGTGCCGTGAATAGAAAGCAAACCAAGGGTTCCCTAGGCCTGCATCTCACAAGGAATGGTGTCAGTGCCAGCCTCCCAGCTCCATCGGCATTGTGGCAGCCAAGAGCACTCAAACATACCATGAATGCTAACTCCATATCTCCTGGGTGACACCAGGACCACACCAGCCCACTGGCCCTAAAGCAGGAGGGAGGAGTTGTTGCCACACTTTGAGCTTTTAGCCAAGGTCAAATCTCAAGATCTCTCAGTTGTTCAGGAGAAGCTTCCCACATTTGCAAAGAAAACTCATCTGGCATGCTTTTGTTGGCTTTGTCAGAGTCACCCTGATGCTCGCACATTGTAGGTCTCGTCCAGAAGTTGAAATAGTGCTAGGCAGCGGGATTAGACATAAGGGAAAGAATAGGGTGCTATTAGGTGATAAATCAAATAATCCAGTCATGAGGCCAGAAACATTTGCATCAGAGGGAGCTCAGAATAGAAGTGGAGCATCAAAAATTTTGGCCACTGGAGTAGCACGAAGATCTAACAACCCTAGTGTTTTCATGTCTGATTTTAATAGCCAGGTCTCAGTATCTTTGTTGGAACTCTGTAATCAAAACACATGACACAGACTGTTTTCCTACAAGTCCAACAAGGGCTTCACCTGGCCCAGCTCCAGGAGAGAAAGTCTCACCAGATCTGGCATAGCTGGTTTTGGAGAACACACAGTTGAGCAAGATCTGCGGGAAGCTCTCCACTTATATTAGTGTCATCCTTCACCTTGATGATAACTAAAAATAAAGTGCTGCAATAATCAACTAGATTGACTAAGACAGATGCTGCTTTTAACATGTGTACTGTAATTAACTTACACAAGGCTAGAAAGCTCCATCTCAGCCTCTTCTCACAGTGGAGGAAGTTTGGCTTTCTAATAATAGGAGCTGGTAACACATGTTGAATTATAGAGTAATCAAAGTTGGTTTTGGCAGGAACAATCCAGATTTGTCGTGCTTCCATTTAATCTCCAAGTCTGACAGGCATTCATCTCCCAATGGACTGGCTGCTTTTCTCGTAGCTCCTTTTCCTCTGGCATAAGGTAGAGCACATATTCTTCACGGTGGGAGGGGAAGATTGCTTTCTCTGACTGTCCTCTTGACAATGCATGTGCTGACTTGCTCTCACATGCCATATGGTTTGCACACACTCGTTAGCAACCACACACACACACACTGTGGCTAATCTGGACGCACGTTATGTGCGCACACCCACACAAAACCTGGTGCAGCGATAAGCTACGCGCTTCGGTCGGAGTGGCCTCACCCTGAACTGTCACATATGGGATTACACGGCACTGTCTGAGCAGCGGATAAAAGATGCTTCGCTGCCCTCTTCCATTTTCCAGCCTGCATGCAATATCCTGCAGTGTCCTTTCATTGCCTTTTGCTGCTGTTGACATAGACATCCATCGTTATTCTGGGACACGGTCTTGACAGTAAATGTTAGTTAGTACTTTCTGGTTTATTAACCTTCCTCACAAATTCTCTCCTAGCCCAAATTTTCAGATCTTGATCCCAATCTGTCTTAGCACCCTTCCTGGCACCCCAGCGCTCTTGGGATCATCACCGGTATCACCAGTTCCCTCCCACATGCCTGGCCTTCTCCCTTCCTCTACAGCTCCTCAGCTGGGCTCACCTTTCTTACTCGCTCAGCCCCTGCTTGGCCAAATCACGTCTTTTGGTAGCCATCTAGCAGGAATGCGGTTCAGGCAGCCAGTCCCTTGCTGGCTTTGATCTCACCAGCTCAGCTAACACCCGCAGTAACCAGGTGAGAGCACGGGTTGTGCTGTGTATTCTAAAAACCCAGAATCCACACTGAGCTGTTAGTTTGGGTTGCTAGACCACGTCCTGTGCCTCTTTTCTAGTGTTTCTGGGCAGGTTAAGAAGGCCACAATGCCCTCACCTCTCTAGCTTGCCCTCCTTCACGCAGCCCAGTGCATGCAGGGCATCCTGGGGGTAACACAGAAGCTGTCCCTCTCCATCTCCCCACTTCAGATCATCTTGACTAACAGTAACTGACCCTCATTCTACTTTTACATTTGCTGCCTGCATTTCCCGGTGCTCTTAGATTTGCAGAACAATTTATCCTCGTCCGACTCCTACTTCCACACATAAAACCCCCCCACTCCCACAGTAACATTTGTGCGCTGTTTGTGGGTGCGTGCAGACACCTGCTCCAAATCCTCATGCTTGAGGGGACATCTCCAAGGCAGAGAAGAGTGGCAGCAACGGGCCAGGAGCGCGCTCGTGCAGACAGCCCTCGGCTGCACCTCCCAAAGCCCGCGCTCGACACGTATCACGTGCAAAGGCTTCGCCGCTTTCGGGGCATTGCGCACACAAATGAGCGTCCTCCCAGGCTGCTGCACCTCCACAGTTTCCTGGCTTTGGGTATGTGTGACTTTGCAGACCTGCTGGGGACAGCCAGTGTCCAAAAACTTCACCTTAGAGTCCTCAGACGTTAACTGGAAGGGAGCAATGGGGAGTTTATTCAGATGCGGTTAAAGAGTTATTTTTTTCCCCAGTTTTTGTCTCATTAGGATGCCAGAGAAAATGGTTTTGGCCATGTCCACATTGCATAGCATTGACCTGGCTTCCACAAGAACCATCCGCCTCCTGTGACTTCTGGGAAGGTAGAGCGAGCTCAGGATCCACCAGGCGTGCAGTGCCCTGGATGGACAACGATACCAATGAGATTTCCTCGCTGCCTGCTCCGACACAGGCTCAACAAATTCACCCTGGAATTTGCTGTGCTGTAAGACCTAGCCTCTCTTGCCACTCGCCTGTTATTTATGTGTTATGTTTGGCTGTTATGCAAAGCAGCGGTCACTCACAGCACAAGTACAGCGCTGAGAGGAGTCAGTCTAAGAGGATTAGATGTAGTAAATCAGTCTAGTTTCCTTCTGATGTATTGAACAAGGAGAAGGCATAAAGCAGGAAAGCATTCTTGTAATGGGAGAGAAGGACACGCACAAAGATGGAGAGGCAGACTGTAACCACCTTAACTAAACAAGCCCTGCAGAGTTTACCATCCCTTAGGACTTTCATCCTGATCTGTTGAGCTTCCTAACGAGGACATGTGGCTTCGCTTCACTCTCACGTCACTTCAGCCGATGCAAATCGGGTTTGCTCCTGTCTGCTTTGTATGTTCCATCGGCAACAGGGGGGTCACGTCCCCGGTGCCCTCGTTGGAGGCAGCGTGGGTAGCCCTGGGCGATCTGGGTGCCTGCTTCGCTGCACTCAGTCACACCTAAGGAGGAAAGGCTTAGCGGCAGGTCCTGAGCGCNGATATGAGCACCACGAGCAGGTACAGGTCCATCAGCTCGCCCTGAAACTTGGTAGCTCCCTTTGCTGCAGCAGCCTGCGTGCTGGGCTCCCACCTCTGCTGCGCCCCAGAGGTGCTCTGCATGGTGGCCACGCCACAGCTGCCTTTTCTCCAGAGGAGAAGGGCATGGTGGGGAACCTGTCAGAGCCAGAGAATCCTCTGTTTCATGAGCTGGTCTGCTGCCATGCTTCTCCGGGGCTTTGCTTACAGCTCTGCTCTTCACCGCAGAGGAGGGCTCTGGACCGCGCCACGATGCACTGCAGCTTTCACTCAGACGAGAAGCAACTGCCTCATGTGGGATGGGGTGGACAAACAACTGAAGAGAAAGGTAGAGGAAGAAGCAAACAGTGTCCTCCCAGCACTATCAGTACCACAGAGGCGCCAATTTAGTCCACGTTTGAAACCAAATGCTGCCTTTCAAAGCATGATGCTTTGATTGAAGCTAAGCGTACCCCTAATTAAAACAAAGTCCTGGGACTTTGCTTGTGGCGGATAAGGAAATCTTGACAAGGGTCAATTTTCATGGCATAGAAGTTACATATTGCAGAAAGTACAACGTGCTGGATGTTTCTGGCATCCCTTGGGGCACTCCCAGCAGCACTTGCCCCAGGCAGTAAGGTACCAGCATTTGCTGTATTGCAGCTACTACGTGATTTTCCAAGGCTTGTGCTTCGCTTGAATCAAAAGCTTGCATCCGAACAGGCAAAGGCTTCTCAGGTAGACACATGTAATGTAAATGTAACTCTCCCAGCTCTCTTCCAACCCAGAAGAGAGGAATGACATCTCAGTTTCCTCAGGTTTATGCCTTTGGACCAAGAGTTAACCAAAACCAAGCTCCAGCTCTTCCAAAGGGAAGTTAGATTGATAAGTTAAAAAGGAGAAGTGGAAACACGTAGCAGAGGCTCTGGCTGCTCTGACTTCTGAAGGTTTTGCAAATGGTGCCAGGTAGGAAACACTGCTCTGAACATTTCAGTGATTTCACACACTTGCAGATACAATACACACACAGTGAACGTCTGTGCAAATGACAAATTTAACATTTATCCAGCTACTCTGTCCCTTTATTATCAGCTACTGCTTTTCCCTCATGCTTCTCGCTGCCAGTTAGCAAGGGCAGCCGGGGAGCAGAGTTTAAGCAGCTGACCAGGGTAACGCTGTAGCTGGAGCATTTTGTGTTCAGTGAGAGATCCCCCTTCCCCTCCAGTGATAAAGAGGAACAGGGAAAAACCACTCTGCCTGGACCAGGCTGTTTCTGGGATGAGCAGAGTCGAGAACAGCCTTGGCTGCCAATCTGGGAAGGAACCTCAGTGCTGGAGCACGAGCACAGTCCAGTACACGCAGCAACAGGTCCCAGCTCACAGGTCACGGGAGGAAGGTGCCTGTGGCAGACTGGGAGAGGCGACCCAAAAATTAGTAATGAGGGAATGGAGTACGGGGTGGGTGATGTTTTTGGGGACTAAGCCACCACAGATGATAAAGACTCTGCTGGGAACTGAGAGCCAGGATAAGGACAGGCTGGACTCCAGGGAGTCCCATGTTCCCAGGAACTGAGACCTCACCAGTGCTCTGATGGAAGGTGAGGTGCAAACCCATGCAGATCAGGACAAGGCACATGTCAGCACTGAGAAACCCCAGACCTCTTGGCAGCTGGAGATGCCAAACCCTGCTGCTGCCATGGGACCTCCAAGCCAGAGGGGACAACAGCAGAGGACAGCCATACCGGTATTCTCCGCCACCTTCTCGCCAGGGTAAAACGACAAACCCTCAATACTGGTTTCCAGCAGAATTACCCTTTATGGCAAGATTACAGCATGCAGCAGCTGTAAACACAACAAAAATTTAGCTGGCTGTTTTTTCTATGACTTTAAGTTCTCACAATGCAGTCAAAGCCACTTTCAGCTAGTTTCATTTAAAAAAAGTCTAGCAAACCTGCGAGTTTCGCACAAAACGCAAGCCATAAACCATCAAAGGTTCTGTTAGAGGGTTGGTGAACTTTAGCAATGCCTTTGATGAAAATGGTCTGAGTTTCAAGGGTGTAATGAAACCCCAAATCATTCAAGTTTCACATGGTTGCAAATATTTCTCACAGTTCTGATCAAAGGTGTATTCAGCAGGGAAGAAGCTTTGATTTTGCAGTACAGGGGACGTGCTGAAATTTTCAAAGCCAGGCCCTGGGATTTAAATGAGCAGTTCTTCTTGGAAGCAATACAGCTAAACTTAGCAACGCTTAGGGGGAAGTAACGTGAAGATGGCGTATTTGGATTCCTCCTGTTACCCCTAACCCCTGTCTCAGGGGGAAGTTTTAATCCCCCACGCTGATGTTCCGGAGGCTGCGTGCCCCCACAGCACGTTTGGGCTCAACCGCTGCCCTCCCTACGTATCCTTTTCCAATACTCTGGCTTCACTCTGCCGGCTGCTGACATGGCTGCTCTGCAGCACGGCAATTCCGAGGAGGGTTTTGAGGAGGAGGCATCAATGCTGCAGGACTGGTTGCTGACCCGCATTCCAGCGGACCGATGCAAAAGGCAGGCAGCGCCGCTGGGGAGCTTTCCCTGGCTGGTCCCTCCACCACCCTGGGTCTCCCTAGCCAGCACCACCTTGGGTGGAACAGGAAAGCAGCTGCATCTTCCACTGCACTCAGTGACGAGACCCAAATCCCCCCGGAGCCGGAGGCATATGTAAATGTCTGGTTTTAATACCACCGCCTTGCTGTGAAGTCTTCGTTTGTGACAAAGATTTCCATAGCAACAGACTGATCTCGCTAACAGGACCGTGGTCCCCTTGGAAGAGCAGGTGGAAGAAGGGAATAGAGAAAGAACAGCGTCGCACAAAATGCTACAGAGAAGAAGAGATGGGTATTTATGTAACCAGAGTACCAGGCTGCCACGTGTCAAAGCTCCCAAAGAAAGGGAATTCACCCGGAAACCTGTGCAGAGGATGCTGTGAATGCGTCAGATTAGGGCTAAAGAGACAAGGACTCTGCGCAAATCACGTGGAGTGGTTAGAGTTGGAAAGGATCTGAAAGATCATCTGGTTCCAACCCCCCTGCCATGGGCAGTGACATCTCCCCACCTTGATTTGCCGGTGCACAGTGCAGGGATCCCGATGCTGCTGTCCTTTGCTGTGCCACCTTACCGGTCTAGCGGGACACCTGGGAGGCAGAGGAGCACCTCCGGGTGCTGCAGCCCTCCAGCGAGAGGTGTGCAGGGCAGAGGACGGATCACATACCCTGCATCAGCGGGGGTAAGCTCTTATCGCAGCCCTGCCAGATATTTGCTCTATCCCCAGATCACCTCGCTAGCCTATTTCTGTCCTCTGAAGGCAGCAGCTACTAACACTGACCTACCGGCCTGTTCCATAATTAGCCACAGACTAATCAATGTTTAGATACCGCCTTTAAATCCTTAGTTACATGGCACTGCAGAAATGCAAAGCTTTGTCATGCTGATAGATGCAATCCTGTTACACCACAGATACATTGCAGATGCTGTTTTTCCTAAGAACAACCCATTTTACAGGCAGCCTGGCATGATACTACGATTCATTCCCACATCCAGTTTCCAATCAGTACGAATAGTATGCACATGCATTACAGAGCCATCAACTGCTGCCTAAGAGGCAGTAACAATATTTGGTCAGAAAGGGCTGGGGCAGCCAAGGACTTTTTTTTAGGCAATAGCAAATTTTTCTTTCTAATGTGTTTTGCTTCTTGATAATTTTATTATTTTCACTGAGATATTACAGTAAGTGGCTTGGTAGCACCTTGTGATTCTGACAAATAAATCACATCACGGCAATTTAACTGCGAAGGTAGCACCTTTGACTGGCATATTTCACTTTAATGTGTCTAGAGGCATTTATGCAGAAAGCCCTGCAGAGGTAAAGCAGAATTTTTTTTTTTTCCTCCAGTCTGTGTAAATTCCTATTTAGTTGTTTTTATTGCCCAAATAAGAGGCTACTGTTATACCAGGTTCAAAGACTAGAAGCTTCAAGGGGGAGAGAACAAGATCCAGCATCACAGAAAACTTTATTATCTTTAGCTTTGGTATTAACTGACTTGACTTAACACTTCACCCAGCAACACCAAAACCCATTGCTCCTGAAATTCAGCCCTAATAAAGGTCTTAGTGCTTTCCGAGATACTGGCAAATACGCTGAGGCGCTTTTCTTACACAGATTTCTCTGAAGCCCTGAATGCTTTTATTGCTGAAGGCACCAGCGTTGTGAGCGCTGCCAGTACTTCCTTTACCAAAGCCAGTAAAGGACGCCCCAAAAAGAAATATCCAGTTCTTCAGTTTGAGGGTGACTAGATGAGTTCACGTATTTGTTAATAATTCCTGCATATATTCAGCTTTGCTCTTACTACCACCAACTTCCACTTACCAGAAGCATCACCTTGCTGCTTGTGTCTCCTGCCCCATCTCTCCCAAAGCAGAAAGTTGAGCTAAAGGGTTGCCGAGGGGGGAAAACCCAGCCCAAACAAAAGACCTTAAGTGCAGAAAAGCTTTAACATCAGCCCCTTGCAAAGCTCCGACATAGAGGGGTTCTTCCCAGCCAGCTCAAACCAATACCCTGAACCAAAACCCCACCTCACACCAGCAAACCCGCAAGAATTTTAGGAGCCAACCTTTTACTCCTCATGAGGGCAGACAATCAGCTTCCTGCCCAATGTGCTCAATTGGGTATTTTCTCACCCTTCGTGCAAACAAGCAGTTAATTATTTACAAGCCTGTCTGTAATGCTCTAGTTTACATGCTGGAATTTACATGATTTATTAAACAAAATAGCATTTAAAAAGAAATTCTGTCATAGATCCTTAAAGGAGACTGAACATTTTTTCCTAAGAAGTAAGTAAATTAAGGAATTGCTGAAGATGCCTTCTTTTGTTTACAGCCATTTACCCACTTAAATAAATCATCTCCCTCCTCCCTTTCGTTCACAGGTTTTGTGATGAAGTCTCATTAGTTGACTAACCTTTGTGAGTATGTTGGTGTTGCAGCAGGAACTGCTTCGTGAAGAAGATTATGCATTAATCACGAATTCCTAAAGGACTGTCTTAAAAATCTGGGAAGGTCAGCTGGTAACTCTGTGTTGATTAGTGGCCCAGAGAGCAACAGTGAGAAATTAAAAGGGTATTTAACCCTTGCTAGGTGATGGGGTTTTTTAACCCAAGCCTTTTTTTTTTGTTTATTGTGCTGTGAAAAATCAGATTTGGCCTGACCAAACATTTGATAGACATTGTGGTGGGTTGTTCGGATAAAAAGCCTTGCAAATGTAGCAAAAGAGATTTCATTTTTCTATTTCATTTTTTTCCTGAAACGGTATCCCATTTAGAAGGAAAGTGCTGCTGCATATTCCTGAGTGTTATTCATTCCAGAAACAGACTGCGATGCTGCAGAGCCTGACTAAATTCTTACTGGGAAGTACCCCGTACTTCTTGGAGCTGGACCCTCCCTAAATTCAGAGTCAGAGCCTGCAGCCTCCAAATGCAATTAGCTGAGCGGTGTCTCCCTTAAGTGGAAACAAAGCCTAATGCATTTAAGGCTGAGTCAAAATGGTTGAAACGGAGCTTCAAATAATAAACATATCAATCATTTTCCTTCATTGGATTACACCTGTATCAATCACGATCTTCACAACAGCCACGAAAGCACTCTTCCTACACTGCCCGCTGCTTTGAAGTATCAATGTCCTTGCACTTGGCACGGGCGACCTGCAATCTCGAACTCATCTTTTGTCAGGTGAAATGCCTTCCAATTTCCTTTTTCGACAAGCAGGTATGATCCATAACTGCTAAAATCATAGATTCATTTGTTATTTCAGGAAATTATCCAACTTAATAGAAGTTACCCTGTAAAATCTGTAAATAACAGGAATTTGGCTGTAGGTAAAAGTTCGATATATTCAAATAGAAATAAAGATCGCATTTGGGCAGTGGCAGTGCTTAAATCACTGAGTCAGGTTACTGCGAGATGGATATGGATGGAGTCTTTTGAACTGAGGTCCAGTGTCCTTTTCAAACCCAGTTCTGCTGCCAGTCACTGGCTTTGATGCAGAAATCCTGGTGTGAACTGTGCCCACCTGGGTTATCAGGAAGATCGGGCTAGATAATCGCAATGGGCCGTTCTGGTCTTAAAATCCCTGGCAAGCTAAAGCAGTGAATCTGAGTATGAATTTTTCAACACTGACACTAATGCCTCTCTTCTTTTGCAGAGCTGAGCTGTGGAAATACTTGCCGGCAGCGGAGTCGGCACAGCAGCTCGCACCAGAGCAAGTGTCTGTGGAAAACACTCTGAGCAAGATGATTGCAAAATATTGCCTTGCATTGCGTTAGGGACGTAATCGATGGAGTGGATTGTTTTCTTTCTTTCCTGCTGTTGACAGCAGAGGTTCGCTCCCAGCCCACTCGGTGCCTGGCTCCTCTCAGATTTTGGGCAGGCTGGAATTACTCTAACTAATGGAGTGACTCTGGGCTTTTGTGACTGTGAACAGAGTGAGACTCCAGCCTCAGGGGATGCAAAAAATGAGCCTTGTTTTCCTCTAGTCTCAAAATACAGGAGAAAGATGCGTGCATAATCACAGATAGGGACATCCATCTAATGTGAGATTTGAGCACTCCCCAGATTGATGAGATAAAGCTGTGACTAAACCTGCTCTTAGCTGTTGAACCCAGTTGGTGATGGGCCCAAGAGCCCCTGCGGCAGTAGAGGATGAAGGGACGCAACGCAACAGATATGAGGTAGGAAAGACAAAACCTTATGGAGCAAAGACACGAGTCCTCTCTGGATTGCAGCATGTGTCACACCAGAGTGCTGCCACCTGCTTCGGTTCCCTGGTTAATGAATTTTCTCTGAACGAAAGAAAAGGATGAGGAAATCATTATGAGATGAGGCAGAAAAAATATCTCAAGTCATAGTCATCTTCTTCCCCTGCCTATGAGGCTGGAGTCACGCTTTTTAGTTAATAGGGTAGCAGCAGCAGCAGTATGAGCTTCCTCTCTGACTGCCTCTGTGTGCCTGAGCTGTTACCTAAATGCACCATCTCCACCAAAAACAGGAGTCTGGCATCTTGGGCTCAATTAGTTCTTTAGCCTGAACATCCAGGCAGATCACGATAGCTTATTTGTAATGCACGGAAAACTGAGAGCACCACTATATGGTTGTGACTTCAGTGCGTGGCTGCCGAGCAGCCAGCAAATGACCTGGGCCTGTGGTCAGCAAACAATCTGGAGAGTCAATGGGAGCTTTTCCACCAACCCCACTGGGCACTGGATTAGATTTTTAGGGTCTTAACTCAGACAGATGCATCCTGCGATATTCTTCAGAATGGCCTGTGGGCACTGAGCGGTTCCCAGGAGCTGCCGTGCAGGCTCAAAGCCTGGCTGAGCCAGGCTAGGGTTGAGCAGAGGTGGGAAAGCTGAGAAGTTCCTATCTCAGCCCTGGTTGTCTGAGCCCAGTCACTGCTAATGGCTTGCTCATTTTTTGAACACATGGTTTGCGTTATTAAGATGGTAGCATCCCTCATTCGCAGCCATTTATCCTCTTCCTTGATTGGTGGTCCAAGGATCTATCTCAGATAGGTTTTCTATGGGCTTTTCTTGTCAGACCCTGCCTGCAGCATCCTGGAAGGAAAATTCTCTGAGAGGTGAAGATGAAAGTGCCACCTCACACAAGGAGCCTTGAGAGACCAGCAGAGTCCCCAAGACGTGCCGTGCCGGGTAGGTAGCTTTATGAGCAGCTCATCTAGGGCATGTATTCTTCCAGTGTGTTCTCTGATGCACACGTAAAACAAGTCTGTCCTCCTGCTTTGTACATGTGACTGGAGCAGCTCTCGCTTCAGAGCCAGCATTGAGCTGGCGGAGGGAGAGATAAATGTAGAAGTGTTGCTTTGGACTCCAGCTTCTAACACTGTCTTTGGAGCTGAATCCTCCTTGCCGGTGCAAGCTTGGCTTGATTTTACACAGGGTGTCTTGATTCTCCGTCTCATCTGCTTCAAACGTGGGATTAGGCAAAGCATTCAAAATCAGGAACAACCACCAAAAAAAGCCCTCAGCCATTGAATAAACAGACACAGGCCTTCACAGGGTGAAATCAATTCCCGTTAGTATTCTGCGCAATGCAATAGAAGCAATTCTACTTAGCTCTGCCTTAAATGCCACTGTATGTCACACTTTGCAGAAACTGATAGTTCCATTTTCAGCATATTGATCTCCAATTAAATCAATGATTTTGAGCGAGTTCACCTGCCCAATCCACAAAGCAGACTTGAGACACCCAATCTGCAGCAGGTGTGTACAGAGAGGTCTGAAAACGTAATTGGAGTTGTAGGAGATCGTGTTATGCTGGACACACATGTAGCACCGCCGAGCTCCAGGCCAAAAGGGATGTTTCACTTTGTTCATTAAGGAGCTCGTTTCTGTAGGAGCACCCAGAGTTCCTGTCTAGCAGAAGTTTGGACATGAATGAGGGAATCTGTTCAGTGACAAACGTGTATGCAGGATGTGGCCAGCAGCCCCTGGTAGCATTTTGAACAAGGGATGAAGGCCAATGAAGGAAAAGAGCTACTAAAGTGCAAGAAAAAATATGGCAAAGAACATAAAACAATTCAGGACTTCTTTCTAAGAAGAAGACCTCACCATAAAGAGCGTGGCAGCAAATGGCCCTTGGTGCATTGGTAAGGAATGGTGAGGAAATCATGCATGCTCTCTATGTCTCTGCGAAGTTTATGCAGAGAGAACCAAAACCCTTTCTTTCATCTCTGGCATCACCACAACCAAATGAATGTATATGGTATAAATGTTCTTATTTACATAGTCTGAATGAGCATACCAATTTTGGCACCAACATACAAAATGACAAGAATAGTACCTTCCTTACTCTGTCAGTACTCAAAATACTAAATCCTAAAGGAAGAAGAGATTTGCCAGGGTTTTAGATAAGATCTGAATATCTTCCCACAAATTGAGGTAGGCAAATAAGTCTCAGAAATGTTAAAGTCACAAACGAGCTCTGAAGGTTCTACCCCAGTTCTTGTCCTGTATAAACACGGCCCAACTGCACAGCTTGGTTTCAGTGGGAAAAGGGGATGTGACAGCGATAGCAGCAATGGGTGATTTTTACAGTGTGGAAGAGTTGTCATTTGCCTTGCTGTGCTTTGGGCATGAATCCATATGTTCTAGCTCTGAGAACGACGAACCTGTCCACCACAGCAGTGTAACTTGTTTCTTCAAAGCCTGTGTAATTTCCGTGGTGGTCTACTGGCACCATCCATCCCAACCTCTGGCTCTGGGTATACTTTGGCTTTCCTGCAGGCTGTGGCTGCTGAAGTCACCCCTCTTATGCCCCCAGAAAAGGGTTTGTGTCCAGCCAGATCAAGTCCCTTGTCTTCCTCACTGCGTGGCCTGATGGACATTAGGTCTGGTGCAGAGAGGGGACGGCTGACAGGGGTGGTCTCTGGGCTGCAGGGTTGGTTTCTGCCACAGCCTGAGAGAAAAGTACCAGCACTAGGTTTGTCCTTGGGAGCCGAGTGGCAGAGGACGTGTCAGGGACGCCCAGCAGCTGCATCCAGTACATGGCCACCAACGGCAGGGATAGCCCCTGGGCCTCCTGGGCACAAGGTCTGCATTGGGGCCAGTACGCAAAGACCTTCCTCGGAAGGATGCTGGGCGGAGGGGCGGCGAGTTGCCTGTCACCCTTGTGCCACTGTGTCACCACCTGGCAACACAGCAGTCACAATGCCGCGGGGCAGGACAAAGGGAGCATCCTCCTGTGCCAGCCTGCCCAGCTTTGCAGTTGGGGTAGAGCTGGCCTGGGGGCAGCCCAAAGACATCTGAGATAAAGTCTTTGAGGAGCTGGTGGAATTACTTGGAGGGGGCTGAGGGAGGAAGACTGGAGGCTGGATAAGGCTGCTGGAGGTTCTCCGCTGCAAGGCCAGCTCCTTGCAAGGCCATGTTTAAAGCTCATTTGATGGACTGAAATCCTGCCTTAGCCTTCAGAGAACAAATGGCAGCTCCTCAGGAGATGAGAAGAACCACCAGCCCCTGGAGGTGCCTGAGGCTATCAAGCTAGCAGCTGCAAGACAGGGGAATTCCTTCTTGAGGAGCACTGCAGAGCTCGTTGTCCTCATCCCCTGTGGAGCCAGTGGCAGTAACTGTAAGAAATGGGATGCACAGATGATGCAAGGGGTCCTAGTGCTTTGGAGCACTCACTGGTGTCCTGACAGGAACAGGAAGGATCCTTGGCCCAAGGCTGATCAGGCCAGGAGCATTTTGCCACTCTTGGAAGCCCCTGAGATGGCTTGAGGTGGAGGGAGAATAACGGTTGGGCATCTTCTGGGAGGCATGACCAGCCTGTGGGACAAGGAGGCAGGTCTTGCTCACATGCTCAGGGAACAGCCGATCGCCAGCTCTGGGGTCAGGAAGGAATTTTCCCCCAGGGCACATTGGCACTGGTCCCTGGGGGTTTTTTGCCTTCCTCTGCAGCATTGAGCATGACCGCTTGTCAGGGCTCCTCTGCTCGATTTTGGCCTGCTGCTCATGCCCCACGAAGATGGCCTCTCGTGCCCTGCAGCGGGGGGGAGAAAGGCTTTTTCCCCCCCAGGGTGGACTGACATGTGTCCCCAGGGATTTTTTTGCCTTCCTCTGCAGCACTGAGCATGGCCCCTTGCCAGGGCTCCTTTGGACCATCTTGGCTACGTGCCTCCTGCTCATGCTCCACGAAGGTGGCCCTCATGCCCCACATCCGGGGGGAAGGAAGCTTTCCTTGCCCTCAGGGCAAAGAACTCTGCTGGTCCTCACACTGAGCTGGAGTGTTACATCAGCGCTAAACACCGAATGCGCTCCTCATGCTCAAGTGCTAGTACCTTTTTCTGCAAAACCAAGATCTCCCATGCAGGAAGTGGATTGACCAGGTATGCCTGTAAGATCTAGAGACAATATGGTCAGGAGTACTACGGTTAATGCACCCCTGGAGCAAAAAGTCACCTTTTTCCCTTACTGAGGACTCCATTTAGACATGCTAGATGCTGCAGCCTTCCCTCAGAAGAAAACTGCCTGAACGCGTGTTTGCACAGAACGTGCTAACATAAAGCAGTTGCAGGTTGGAGTACTGGGATAAATTAATCACTAGCGTGACTCTGACCCCACGTTCACTGCTGGTTACTAAGAACCAAGCTGAACGGGGGCACTCGACGCAGCAGCAATCCCAGAGCCCTGGGCTGGAACATTTGCGTTCTTGTTCGTTTTTTTGAAATGAATGTAGCAAAAAATACCGAAGGCTCCTAATGGCTGTGGCTGCATTTTATTAGAACACAAAAGTAACAAACTAGGACAAAACTAGCAAGATTAACTCCAGTACAAAAACCCAAATCTTCTTTGCAGATTAGACCTGACTTTCTGGGTTGAAATATGTTCCTTGTGGGTCTTTCTGTGTTTGTCATCTCTGCTTCTGGGCTGCGAGTTGTTCCCTGCTGCAGGCCAGCGACCTCCCCAAGCATCTCCCAGCCATGCTGATGGCTCTTCATCTTCTTCACCTGCCCTCTTGTTCTCAGCACCGTCTCCAAGCCAACGTTCTATCAGAGAATGAGCCTTTCCCTTCCTGCCTGGCTACACCACCACCTTGGCAGGATGTCTTCGTCCAGGGACTATGGACAAAGTTTTATCATCTGTCCCCTGCAGATACACACAGACCCTCTTCTTACTGGGACCCTCTCAGGTTACGTAGAGGTGACAGCTGGAGAGCATTCCCATACAGGACATTGTTAATTATTGGGGTCACCTGAGATTAATGACAGTATTTACCCAGAGACAGGCTGGGCAATTACTGAGGACCATGTTAGGCACAGGGGGCCTTTCCCAGTGAGTCTGTTGGTGGGAGAACAGAAACAGAAAGCACATCCTGCTTCTTAGAGCAGGAAAGCAGATGGCACTTGAAAAGGGGCTTATGGGGATAAGTGAAATATCTGATGAGAAAGCTGCCTTGCCTTGTCCACTGGACAAACTGGGAAACAGAGCAGGCGGAAAACAGGGTGCGGGAGTTGCATGAAGTGCTTTGGCTGCATTCAAGATAGCTGAGTTCTAGACACTGTGCTTTGATGTCCTTCATTCATGTGTCCCTGATGCTCTGAAGGGTTGTATTTATCAAGTTCCTTTGACAGTCTCCTCTGGACTTTGACCGTCAATTCATCTCCTTTCATCTGCTTTGAGTTGCCTCCATTTTTTAAGAGCAGTCTGCCAGAGGAATGTGTTCTGCAGAAATTTGTCACTTCTTTCCATCTGCACACACGCCCCTCTGAAGATGAGCTGTGCAGCATGGCTCTGCTCTGTCGCCATAGCTTTTATCCATGTGGGGCTTCTTGGGACAAAACAATCTCCTGGGGGGTGAACCTTGGTCTGCTGTGCACTATACCCTTGTCTCAGTTAGGCTCCTTACGGCACATATGGGGCAAGAGTGGTGAAGTGGGTTTTGGGGGCTAGGGAGACCTGTAGGGGAATGCGCTTTCTGTGCTTAGGTCTGCTGGTGTGGCACGTGAGGTTTGCTGGGAAGCAGGCAGCCCAGGGCAGGGAACAGCTCTTCTCCTAGTTGCAGAACAGATAGGTGCCCACAGAGTCGGGACCGGTCCAGCTCCGTGCCAAGGAAAACAAAGCGAGGAATGGACGGTGGGCTCCCAACACCCAGGGGAAGCTACACTGAACGGGCTGCAGCCCATAAGGGCTTGTTAGATTAGATGCAGCCTAAAAATGCCCATGCTGTTGATGTGGCCCTGATCAATACTGTTGTGAAGGTACAGCTTGGAGAAGAGAAGACTGAGAGGGGATCGCTTCGATGCTTATCAGTATCTGAAGGGCAGGTGTCAAAAGGATGGGGCCAGACTCTTTTCCGTGGTGCCCAGCGACAGGACAAGGGGCAACAGGCACAAACTGGAACACGGGAAATTCTGTCTGAACATGAGGAAAAACTTCTTTCCTTTGAGGGTGGCAGAGCACTGGAACAGGCTGCCCAGAGAGGTGGTGGAGTCTCCAACTCTGGAGACATTCCAAACCCGCCTGGACGCCATCCTGTGCAACCTGCTCTAGGTGAACCTGCTCTGGCAGGGGGGTTGGACTAGATGATCTCCAGAGGTCCCTTCCAATCCCTGCCAGTCTGTGATTCTGTGATATCCAACCTACCTTTCAGATCCGTGGTGACTTTCATTGGACAGTGCTGGCAGTGCTGCTCCCTTGGCACAGTTTTGCTCCATAGGCATCCTGGTATCCCTGCATCCTGCCCTCTGAGCCCTCCATACGCTAACAGTGCTTGCACAGCAGTAAAGAATGGGCTGAGAAACACAGGGATTTTTGGATCAAATATGTACAGAAAGTATCTCTCATACATTTGTTACGTTCTTACGTACCTGCCTTCAGCAGAATTCCAGCTCAGCAAACCCAGTTTTTCTCCATATTTTGGGAAACTTCAGTGCAACCAGCGTATTTCCCAGCAAATAAAGA
The DNA here is from genome assembly GCA_013397275.1 of Burhinus bistriatus. Classification (NCBI taxonomy): domain Eukaryota; kingdom Metazoa; phylum Chordata; class Aves; order Charadriiformes; family Burhinidae; genus Burhinus; species Burhinus bistriatus. The sequence continues at coordinate 162,310 of VYXH01006120.1, read as the reverse complement.
AGTACAACTTGCTCAGAGGGGATTAGACCTAAGAACTTTAATCTTTCCAGTCTCTTTCCTGAGCCCATGACAGGGGCAGGTCCATCCCCCCCAGTGGCTGCTTTGTCCCCTTTCTCCCCACGCTCTTGGCTCCCGTGGGGACTCTCCTTTGCAGGCAGGTTTGAGGTCTCTGCCTCGGTGTTTGCTGGTGCAGCAGACAAGCCCGAGCAGTCCTGAGCAGCTGAGTCCCAGCTTGAAAGCCCAGAGGGTGTTCAGAGGGACAAACAAAAATATTCTGGAATAGGAGCTGGAAGTTATTTCCTCCTTTTCTGACCTATTGTTAGTGCAGTTGCAGGGGAAATGGCGAACTCCACTGCTCTGATCTTTGCTTTTAACAAGCTCCCCGGCACCCCTGCAAGGAATTTTATTTTAGCTTGATGAGTTCTAGGATTTAATTTTCAGTGGTTCAGAATTTGTGACCCTCCAGTGCACCTGAGCTCATGGAGTACAAAAGCATTTGCTGCTTCTCCTCACCACAACAGAAAGATACTTGGCTGAATTTCACTTGTAAGTTTTAGAGCTGGATAAAGAAAATAAAGTACTCATGAATATTCTTTTGAACCAACTCTGCACATTCCTAGAGCTGGGCTTCAGAGCTTTTCCACTGATTTTCCAATCATTTGTGGAAGATGGGTTTTTTGTTTACAACAAAGGCTGGCCAAAGCAAAAGTGTCCCAAATAGTCAGAGTCCGACTGCATCCCTGCGGTAGCAGGCTCACAGTGCTGGATCCCATTTCACCCCATCTGTTTTTCTTACCCAACCAGCTGGGAGCAAGTTGTTTCCATCTTCTTGTTGACGCACAGCCTGCAAACAGCAGCAGTGACCAGAGAGGTTTTGCAGGGCGCGGTGGGCTCTCAGCATGAGCACAAAACGGGCTGGAGGCAAGGGAGCCGCCTACCACGCTCTGTACAACCGGATTTATTTACAGATCCTTTATTTCCTTTCCGTCTCCTGCAGAGTCTTGACTGCGTCATGGATCCCAGCTGGTTTTGAATGAAACGTGGTGCTGGTGCCACCAAAGCTTTCTGGCAGAGAAAGGAGAAGGAAGGAGGCGGCCATGGGAATCCATGTCCAGCCCTGGCATGGGGTCTGCTGCATCGGCTCTGGTCCACGGCTGCGGTGGGGAGGGCAAAGCAAGGCAGGGCAGGGCTTTTCCTTGGTGCAGACCAGGAACAAGAGCCCAGCTTCCTGGGGCTGTTACAAGACACAACTGGAGAGAAGCAGCTGCTTCTTGAAATGGCAGAACCACCCCCATGCTGTCACCAGTAACATGAAACTGTTTTTATGACAGGTGTTTGAAGCTTTCAAATATTTGCTGGCCAGGTTTGAGTCTTGCTTTTAATCCTCTAAGGTTTTTGTCTAGGCCTGAAGCAGCTACCGAGCATCATTTCTGGAGCAGGACATGTTACCCCTGTTCTTGCCCTCCGTCCAGCACCGGCAAGGCAAGAAGCAGTACTGAGAACAAAGGTGACCGAGCACATCGTTAAAACTCTTCCATTCACCTGACAAATACACAGGACAAACCTGAAAATAGTGACAAAACCACAACCACATTGGCATCGAGGAGACACGATGGGATACGCCACGGGATGAGCCATTAGCGTTTGGCTGAAGCAATGCTAATCCCAGCCTGACAAATAGGCAGCCCAATTACTGCAGCTATACCAGCGAAGTAATGGGAAGCTTGGGAGGGGCACTGATGAGCAGATCCCTAACGGGCTAATGAGCAGTCTGGCTGCTTTCCATCAAAGGCCTGGTGGAAGCGGGTACAAGAGCCCTGGGATGATACAGGAGGGGAAAGTGCAGACTGGGAAATATCCAAATATAGCATTAAAATACAGCATGAAGGGAGTGGAAGCTTGTGCTTAGCACGTGGATAAAGCAAGTTAAATGTGACAAGTGCATGAGAACCGATGTGCACAATGTGAACAAAGCACAAGGAATAGGTTAAAAGTATATTTAGGACAGCCAGTTTAGACTTAGAGCTTCTTGGTTGCCAGAAACACCTTTTGTTCCAGATAGTGGAGGAAGCTGCCAAAAAAAAAAATCAGCCCCTTGGGGTTTGATTATTGAGGAAGAGTAGAGAAAAAGGGAGACTAGAGGAGAGCTGTGGCTGAAATAGCAGGTATGGGAGGTGGTTTGGGAGGAGCTGTTGAGGATGACAGAGGAGGAGATAGGCAGGAGCCGAAGAAGATTTTAGTGAGAGGTTGTGGATGGCAAGAAGTGTGTGATGCACGTGGAGCTGGAACCGTTAATCAGGCATTTACATCTGCTGTCTTGTAAGCAACTGACAATCGCCATCTCCATCCTTCTGTACTGGAGGTCCATGAGAGCTTTCTACTGTTCCTCATTATAGGTTAACTGAAGGACTTGCTGTGGGTCTGAACATTCAAATCCCGCTGATTAAACGTGTAAGAAATCAGTACTGCTGGACTGTTGGATATTTTTTCTTCTCAGCTGTTAATTTTTTGAAGAATCCCTGACCTCAGGGCATTAGTAAGTTGGCAAAATCGAGATGTCAAAAGCTGGCCACTGTCTGTACATCCTAAATTCACCTCTCTGGTTATGCATGGTGCAGTCCTTTTCCATGAGCTGTTCACGTGCATACCAGAGCTGACCTCCACCTGCTTCTGCTGCCTCCTCATGCTCCTGGCAGCCTGACAGCCCCTGCAGGTGTTTGCGTATCAGCTCTTTTCGTGGTGGCCGGGCAACAGGAGGGGACATGGCCGATTAACTGTGATCCAGGATACCTCTCCTTGGCAGGCTACTATTTCAGCATGGGCTAAAATGGATTTGGAAAACGTGTCCCAGGATAGGTCAGAATTGGAGCCTCAAAGGATGTAAGTGACTTACCGTTCTCTGGGGTGAGCAAAATAGCTGATATAAATTACAGTTAGTCAAGAGATGATTGAAAAGTGTCCGTCACAACAGCACACGTAACGTAAACCTGCCCAGCGCACGGGTTAGGTTCCTGCCCAGAAGTGCTGATGACCTTTCTTAATCAGCCTCTAATTTCTTCCCTCTACTTTCTTGTGCCATAATGACCTTGCTGCACAGGAGCTTTTATTCCTGAGAGACCTCTTGGAAGCCTTTGATGCTGTGTTAGCAACCTGAGAGGAGAGACTTGCTTCGAAGCGGCCGGGTGATGATCTCAGAGGGATGTAGAATAGGGCAAGATATTTTGCAGTGTATCATCAGTTGCTGTTAAAGTGCTAACATGAATCCCTTGACAGTCATAGGTTACAAGCAGCAATCACATCCTGCCTGTTAGACTTTTGATAAGGGAGGTTGCAGCGTCTTGGAAGTAAAACTGTCTGTGACTGACATATTTTGCTTCAGCTGCCAGAGTAATAAGTTATTTCTCTGCAAAAACTGAGATGTAATTATTCCTAATGGTGTCATGTTGACTTGCTGCTTGTACTGCTAGGCAAAAAGGTAGTTTCTGTAAATACAGGAAACTAAAACCAATTAATAGTAAAAAGGATGACTTCTGCAAGTGTACGCCTGAATGAAAAAAGCGAAGAGACGCGTGTGTGAACACTTACTCCAATCAAAATAATAAATTTTCTGGCACGTTATTTCTGATCCTTTCTGTCCATTCCTCATCAGCATTCATAGAAGTAGATATTGTTTGTGAGAACTTCTGTGAGAAAAGGAGCATATGAATATTAATGGGAATTACAAGAAATGACATGCAACTGTATGTGCAAAATCTGTATGAGAAACACTTGGGTGCCCATCATGTGATCTTGGTAGATTTTGCACAGCTTTGCAACATCTCTAGCAACAAATGTGGGTGCAAATGTAGTGTTAGGTGACTGATCTAGTAGCTAATATTCAAACTAAATGAACTCTAGGGAAATTCTTGGCTTAGACTTCTTTTGCCTACAACATTTAGTTCAGAAATATATATATACGTATATTTTACAAGGCCAGGTTTTCACCTTAGGCTTTTCAAGCACAACCTGTGAACTGAATTTGCGAACAAAATAGAGCTGAATTTATTAGTTAATCCTGTGACTGAACAACGGTGCAGAATTTTATACTTGGGCCTGGGAATGCTGCTTCTGCTGCTTTCAAGTAGAAAATGAACCAACAACAAATAGGGCAAAGCAATGGCTCTCTGAATGGAGAGAGAGATATATATTATTATAAGTATAAAAATCAACTGTTTAGAATTCAGAATTGTTTTCCCATTTTGCATGAATACGTATCCAAGATGGTCTGACACCAAGAGGTTATGATTTCTGCTTCATCCCCCTCCGTCTCCCACACAGTCAGTGGGGTGATCACCCAGATGCTGACTGAGGGGCTGTTAGTGCACGNGCTTCGCTGCCCTTCTCTGGACACGCTCCAGCCCCTCAATGTCTTTCTTGGAGTGAGGGGCCCAAAACTGAACACAGGATTCGAGGTGCTGAGTACGGGGGGGCGATCACTGCCCTAGTGCTGCTGGCCACACTATTGCTGATACAGGCCAGCGCTGCTGGCCTTCCTGGCCACCTGGGCACATTAATCCTTTTACCATAAGTTTCAGTATTGCACATGAGCTTCTAGTTAAATCTGAATTAGAGATGAATTTTTAGTGAGCTCTCAGCTCTCTGCTTAACCAGCTTGGGCTGCTCCCTAATTTTGGATCAGTGCGTGTTCCCATTGGAGTGTGTTTTTCAAAATAATTTCCTAAGGGTTCTTTTGGTTTGTTGTGGAGTTTGTTTGTTTGGTTGTTTTTTTGGTTTTTTTAATGATGTTTGCCCTTGACCTCTGTTTCATGTTGAATGGCAGTGTTTGAAACTGTTCCATTTCATTTTGAAAGGGTGCTAATAGCTTATCCACATTACTGTTTCTGCTCCTTTATTGAATGGTCCACCCTTCTTGTATTCTCTGGACCTACAGGATCCAAATTTGCTGTCTGTAGATGTGATGTAACCTCTGGTTGAATAAGGTTGCTTGTGAAGTGCTTCTCAAAATACTGATAAAAAAGCCTCCAAGCAACCTAGGAAAGGGCAAAAGTTAATTTAATGGGGTGTAAGTTCGTGGGAACATTTGGAAATGTTTGCTTGACTCTGAAAGCTGTGGTTCATAGGTCCTTTTCTCTACAGTGCCTTGGGAAACAGAAGCAGGAACAGGGACAATGAAATTAAAGTTGGTTAGAGTGCTGCCACCTTTTGGTACTAAATTAGGGAGAGCTGTTGCCAACACTGACTTGGAGAGAAAAGCCTTTTCAATACCTAAATAGCAGTGAAAAGGGTTTACCTGGACATAAGCTGCTTGACAAGAACGTTATCCCATGTAGCTGCTTTCCTTTCTTCCCCCTTTGTGAGGTCCTTCCTTTTGTCAGTTTGTTATTTGCCTGCTGTTTTCATTAACGGTTTTCATACCGTTGTTTGTCATGTTCCTCTCTCTGATGAATGCAACATGAAACTGCATACAGCATCCCGCAGCCTTGGGAGAGGATGCTCTGCCGCTTCTTTTAGGAGAAGCAGTGGCTTAAATCAAAGACACGTAGCAGCTGAGCAGGTTGTAGAAAATTGCTTTACATGAAAAAATGACTTGTGTTGAAGCGTTGCTTGTCTTCTGGCACTCTAGAGCGAGGGTGTGGATGGAGCTGGTTTATCAGTCTCGCTAAGAGTCAGTGGTAATACACAGTGAGACTTGAAACGCTGCTTCTTCCTCCATGCGCCGCCGTTCAGGGACAGAGAGAGATAAAGGGAACAGCGTGTCGCGTTTACCTGCAGTTTCGCTTCCTGCCACTGTGTGTTTACACCCTTCTGATGAAAATTTTAGGCAAATTAACCCAGAGGAGAAGGCAGACACTACGTACACAGGTTACAGGAAACTTTTTATAGCGCGGCGTTTTGCACTGCTGAAAGGCCATGGGGCCAAACCAGAAATCTCCCTTTCTTTCAGAAGTGAGCTTCTCAGAGGGGTTAAGAGATGCCATCTAGAGACACTCTGATGTCACTCTCCAAACTTTGGGATGGGAGGTTGGCACGCGAATATCTGCAGGGATCTCTAACCCCTCATTACTAGCTCCGTGGGAATGGAGGCAGTACCTTAACCGGGAAATGGTGATGTCCCCACAAAGCACCTCTGCAGCACCAGCCACTGACTTGGGCTGGGGTTAATCCTTCCCAGCAGAAAGCGCTGCCAGTTGCCAGGGCCCGCTGCGTTACTGGCTCTCCCTGGATGGGGAGGTGCTGTGCGCAGCAGGCTGCAGAGACGTAGTGGCTGCCTAATGTTTTTAATAACCATCTTCAGTGCTGGTAACAACAGTAATACTTTATTAAGTGAGAAATCTACCCATTTCTTTACTCTGTAGGCTCCAGCTTATAACTGATATTTAAATAATACTATAATTTGACTTTACATTACATTCAAGACCTGTTTTTACAACTTTGAGTAGTACGTTCTCCCAGGAGTAGGTTCCTTCACTTTAAAGACAACGGTCATATGAACAAAGATGCAGAATCATGTCTTACATCTGTATTGTACACGCAGCATCTGAGTTATTGCCTGGATGCTCTGTTATTTCTGTACATGTTATGAAGTTGATGTGATTGCTTCTGTCCCAGAGTAAGAGCATTGATAGTGAATAACTGAGAGGAAGCTACAAAGGAAACTTAGTTGATATGCAAAATACAAGATGTCAAGATCTGACATTCTTCATCGCTTGTAAGAAGACATCTAATAACTCATAAGTGAATGTAAATGTCATATCACTCCTAAAACATTATGCATTCTCTATCAACCAGAATAATGAATGATTACAAATGTTCCAGCACACAAAACACCAACAAAACAAAAGCGAAGCATGAAATTAAATTAAAGAAATAAAGCGGAAAATAATGATAATGTTACTATACCTTGCTTTATTAATACTTATCATCTGGAAGGATCTCAGAGCTCCGTGGGCAGGATGGCTGCTTGCTGGCTCCAGACAAATCTGACCACACATATATAAATAGTCATACATCATTTATATATAGCTGTTGGCACAGAACACGCTTTTTTTCCCAATTCTTTGTGGACTTGCAACGAGGCAGACATAGTATTCTGGAAAAAAATGAAATGCTTTTTGAAGGTTTCTTTGCAGTTGCAAGCACTGGAAAATTAGTGTTGGCAGCAGTAGCATTTGTAATCACATGACTCGAGGAGCTGAATCCTGTAATACCTCCCTTCAAGTGACCAAATGGGGGATGTTCTGTTTTCTGAACATCCTACAGCTTTTCTGCAAGGGTAGGTGAAAAAGAGAACATCGTAACTTCTCATTTTTTCTTATTTCTGTCTTTGTATTTTCTGTGGCCAATCTTTTTTAAACACTTTTGTCTCTGCTGTACCTGAAACATATCAGGCATATTCTGTGCCTGAAATGTCCATGCTATCATTTCCAGCCTTCCTTCTTCTGTCCATTTCTTGTTTCCTTTGGGGATTTTGGTAGAAGACACAGTTGCTGTTGTTATTTGACATATTTGGGATTTTTTTACTCAAAAGATAAGTTGTTGGGTTTTTTTTTTTCCCCTGGTAACTTTGAAAAATGTTCATCTGCAAAATGTCTTAATATGCATCTGAAATCTATGAAAAAAGGTGGCTTTGAAAATTGTTCTTCAGAAGCTTAGATTACAGAAAATATTGGCTCTATTCCCTTTCCCATACTCTTGGTGAGCTCTGTTCCTTTTAAAAAGTAACAAAGCCAAGTGGTAGTTAGAAAAAAGTATATGTTTTTTAAATCATGTAAAGGCAAATTCAGAGACTACGCAGAAGCATCATAAGCCCATCTCCTCCTGACGTGCTGTGGGATTCTGGTACCTAACTGCAGGTTGCCTGTAAAAATCTTCTCCCTTGCCATACATTTTAAAATGAATATTTCTTTCAGGGCAGGAGTAATTGGGCTAAGCTGGCTTCTGGGACAGAGGAAGGTGATCATTATACACATGTTTCAGAAAAAAACCCATCTAAGGCTTTACATTGACCATATGCTTCTGAAGCCTTGCCTCCTAAGGGTCCTTTATTTACAATAAGCACTCCTGGGCAGATAGCCTCATAAAAAATGAAGAAAGCAGTTATCTCACGTCAGCACTTGCTGCAGCGGCTGTTACTGTGTTTTCACGTGTGCTTGTGTAATGCAGTTACCATACAAACAATGAGTCAGAGTTTGGAAAGGGCAAAATTGTCCCCAGGTAGGTTTTAGAGCAGATCCCAGGCTGAGTGGCAGTTCAGCTGCACACGCTGCGTTTGCTGGTGGGCTGTGACTGGGCTGAAGGGTGCGAGCGTGGCTTGGCTTGCGACTCCTCGCTGGTGCTGTCGTGTCATAGGAAATAGCAGGGAAACCCCACAGGGCATCAATAAACCTGGTTCTTGGACTGGCTTCTCCAATAACGTTTGCTTCCAGCCCTGTAAATTGCCTTTTACATGAGCAACGTGCCCCTTCCGTTAGCTGTCTTTGTTGCCAATGTTCTCCCTCTCTGATGCTCTTCTCCCATTTCTGTGTCTGTCACTACCGGAAGACGTTTCCTTCTCTCTTGCCCTCCTGGGTCACCTCTTCCTTCTTGGCTCTTTCCTTCCTCCAGATTCATGGAACCCACTGTCCTAGATCCCTTCTCCTTCAAGAGAGGAGGCTGCGTTCTTCATCCTACTTTTAGAATGCCAGTTGGCTGCAACCCCTTGCCCCTCAGAGAGACGCGGAGTGTTCACTAGGGGCTGGCTGTGCCAAGCTGTTTGGCTTCTTGTCTCAGAGCAGGAAGAGGAGAGGAGCAGTTGGTAGCGGAAGAAGGAAAGTATTGCGAAATTCCTGGTGGCAAGCCAGAATGCAGAGGAGAAGTGGCGAAAGGAAAGGGCTGGAGATAAGAGCAGACAGCAAAAGTTTAGGGCTTTGGCTTGCCAGTGTCCTGTGATCATGAGAGTCTGTCTTTTGGGATCCTGACCTGAGCTTTCTTAAAGAAACAATGACTACATTGCAATACGATGTTGTACAGGTACAAAAAAAGGGTGGGAAATCTATTTCCAAGCACCGGCTGTTGTGTTCTGTGTCCCTGTAAAGCCCATGCCCTAATCATCCAGGCTCTCCGCAGCAGCACTGGGCATTATTCCTAAGTCTGGAATCTGTGCCCAGAGCAGGGGTGTCTTTAGTAACGGTCACCTGGCAAAGGGGCAGTTTCTAGGCACTCATGTCATTGCTCAGGAAACCCATATGGAGATACCGTTTCATCTACCATGAAACCAATCAATAGTCTTTCAGAGTCACACACCCCCCCCAAAATTATATTACCGTATTCTGTTAAATCATGTCAGATTTTAATGTAATTTGTGTAGAACATTATTAGTTTGTTATCTGGTAGTTTCTTATCTCTTTCTCTGCCATGAGATGGGAAGCCCAGTGACTAAAGCCAGTGCATCTGAATGACTTGCATCCTGCCTCCAGTTCATTCATTTTCCTACTTCTATTTTAGTCTCTTTTCAGACGTTTACTCAATGGATTGATCACAGGCAATAGGCACAATTTGTGTTATGGTTTCCTGCAGTGGCCTGGTGAGCCACATGGCTTCCTGCCGTTCTCTTGCTTAGAGAATGCATTGTCAACAAAAAAATATGTGCAAGGCGAGATTTTCCACCTCTGCGCCCAAAATGGCCAGAACTACTCTAACGCTGAGGTGCACAAATATTTGTATGTACAGGATTGAATTCATGGCAAGGGGTGTTTTATTCTTACTTGAGAGCTGGTGTACCTGAAGAGCTGTGCTGATCTAAGTTCACAGCATGGATTACGACTTTAATAAACCAACATGATTTTTCCAGAAGAAGCCCTGCAACAGCATCTTGACCTTGTTTCTTCTCCTTGCCTCACATAGGGACCATTTCCAGAATTCCTTGTTTATACCTGCTGATAACACCTTATAACAAATGAACAAACCTTTTGTGGAAACTCCTAAGCAGAAAACAGTGTTTATAAACAGGAATTACAACATATACTGAATCATTCAAAATGAAATAAAGTAAATGCATTTTATTGTTGCCTCATTATATATGCTTAATCGCTTCCAGCAAAGTACTGTATATGCAGATATAAATATTAGATGCCTATTTAAAAAGCCTTACGGGAAAATGGACAAACCTGCGAATTAAATATATGCTGTAAATTCCATGGTAGTTCAACAGAGGTTGCCAGAGCAGTCGCTGTACACTAATATTTATTGAAGATGATGTGTTTCTGTTATAGATAGTGAACTGACCTCAATTTCTCATCGTGATGCTGGTCGCGTCCTTTTGAAAGAAACAGAAAATTGTATTGATTATGCAAAATGTTCATAAAGCATTTTTTTACGAGGGAGAACTGGGTGCACTAAAATAACACGCTGCTGGGGTGTGGTTGAAAACTGAAGTGTGAGGAAGGACGAGGGAACGGTTTAGGGCCATCCCAGCTCCAAACCTGTCCATCAGCAGTGTGTGTCTTGTTCAGATTCCCCGTGTCCTCCTCCAGGTCAATGTTCTCAACTAGCTGGTGTCCACCAGTGGCTGACCTAGGGCGCTGGGGTGTTAGCATGGGGAACTGTGGGAAGGGCTGTCCTCTGTAGCGGAGCAGTGCCGCAAAGGGCACGGGTGGCACCTCCCTCCCATGAGGCACCACGGTGGCATTCAGGAAGGGAAAATGTTGCTTTCAAGAAAGCGCTTCTGTTTTTTTCCCACTGGAAAACAGACCGTCCATGAAAGTGTACGTGGGCCCCGCGGTGCAAGCGCCCAGGAACAAGCAGAAGTGCCAGTCCAAGCGCTCTTAGTCTGGAGGCAAAGGGAAGAGGTCTGTACTTTGGCTCTGCTATCCCCACTGAAGGGACATCCATCAGGAGCTGGAGAGCACAGAAATACTTGCTGATGGGATGTGCAAATGTGGGGGGATGGGAAGAGCTGTCTCCTGGAGTGACGTGCCTGCACTGTGCTGGTTTGGTGACTGCGGCAAGCCTATCCCTGACTAGCTTATAGTTGTTTATGCCTCTCTGTACGCCGCTTAACTGCAATCAGGACCTAATTTTCATGAGGAACTGGAGCAGATTTCCTTCAACATTCCTCAAGGTATAACACTAAGCTCAAGGAGAACTTGTTATTAACGTCTAGCTACCAGTGGGGAAACTGAGGCATGCAGAAGTGGCATGAATTGCTCTGGGATATTCAGTGACATAAACATAACTCCCACATGCCGAACGTCCCCTCAATCAGTGCTCCGTTTCTCCTGTGCACAGTGTTTAGCTGGAGCATACTGGCGGCCTGTTTGTTAGCTGCTACAGCACCCTGACGGACAGTCCTTAAGGACTGAGTAGTAAAGCAACTTGGTACCTAATGTAGATCCGTATTCTGATTTTTGGAGGGCAATTTGATGGCCAGACTGTCGGTCCTGCAAGTTGAAGTCTACTTGATACTTGCCCCCGCCCCCCTCCTGATGTGCCTCATGGGCTTTAATGACGAGAACACTTATAAAGGTTGATTTGAGTGCTGGTAAACTGATGGTCCGTCTTCTGAAGCTGACGCAAAGGAGACCACTGCATTTTTAATTGTTAATTTTTTTTTTTTTTTTTTTTAAGGCCCAGAAGGAGGAAAACAAGTGCAGAGGAGCAAATATGTCAGGCCTAGGCAGTGCTTGTCGCTTGTCTTGGTGAGCCCTGTGATCTCTGATGTTTCACAGCTGCTGGAGATAATGTGACTATATAAAACCTTTGGTTTATTAAAGAGGGGCCATACCACAGGACAGTAGAAACACTGAAGCTTATCAAGCCTGGTTTTTACGTGAGTCTCCGCACTTATTCTGCCCCCACTCAGCGTCCCTTACAGTCTCGTCCTCCTGACACCTCTGTTGCTGTCCCTCATCCGGTTGCTATTAGCAAGCCGAGAGGCTGCACGCTGCTTCTGAGAGAGGTTTAGCTGGTCAGCTGCTGAAGGAAAAAAGGATAACGAGGTATTCAAGCTTTTTCTCTGGTAGGTGTTAGTTTAGGTCTCTTTCCTCAGTCCTGCCTGTGATTTTCAGTAGACTGAAGAGAGAACTACATACCTACAAAACATCTACACCTTTCTCAAACTCAGTTGAAATTTAGCCAACCGTTTCAAAAAATCTTTGGAAAATTGGGCTGGGAGGACCGACATAGGCAGCATCGCTACATAGATCCAGCTTCCTTGGGAAACTAGGCTAAAAATGTCTCAGAAAAGGCTCTAACCGTTCATCGGTGCAAGGCCTGCACTGCTGGACAGGGATTAATTATTCTTCCTTAAAAACATCTGAAGGGGATTTCTTTGTGTACTGTGGCAAAAGCTGAGTTGACAAAGTCTCTCTTGGAGAAGTGTCACAGATTTAGGGACATATTATTGACACTGGCGTGTCTTCTTTCTGTTCCCATCTCCCAGTCTATAGTTCCTCCTCGGATTCACGTGCTGCCAAGGCAGCTCTTTAAACATTAGATGTCAAGTTGGACACATAAAACACTTTTTTGGAGTAGGCAGGTTTTAAGTAAAATCTGTGCTGAGTGCTCCCCTTCACTTGGCTGCTAGATGAAGCATTCAGAACAAAATCGGAAAGTAGCTTTAAAAATTAAAGAATTCTATGTCCCTTTTTAAGGATAAAGTGGAAAGTATTTCACTGGTTACCCCAGGGAAAAATGAAAAACTACCATGAGATCGTTCCCATCCCTGAAGGATGAAGAAATACATGAAATCCTGGTTGTAAATCTCAAGATGGTGCTAAAACCACCTTCGAACTTAGCAGGAAGAGTCCCAGGCTTTGCCTGAAAGGCAGCAGGACTCAGGTCTGGCTTTTTCCTTCTTCTCGATGCAGGAGAATTGTGGCTCTCCGTGGAAAACTGTGTGAGTTGAGAAGTGCAGCATAGTCAGAGCTGTGCTAAAGGTTAATACAGAAGCGTTAAGCTTTCTGTGCTTGGACTCAAGCCTGGAAATTGCCTCCTGGCTATATGGATCATTACCAGAGGGAAGTGCATTAGGGAGATCTTCATGATACTGTGACATAAAAGATAAGCAAGTTCTGATAAGTTTTTCTTTGCTCTCCAGTGCAGAAGTTTCCTTGCAAAGTTGCTCCCAGATGGTGTAACAGCAGGCAAAACAGGATTCAAATTAAAATAAAAGACAAAATTTAATTTAAAAACAAAACAAAACACATGGTTACCTTTGCGAGTAATTCTAGTAGGCAGAATACCATAGCACATGATCATGCTGGATACAGCCTTTTTCAATAGCGCTTATGAAGACTCTCATGTCAGATTTCTGTGCTTGCAGCATACCCCACAAGGCAGCACTCGCGGAAGGTTGCTGTGGAGTAGACACCTAGGCTGTGCCCAAGGACATGCAAACCTCCTGTGTTTCTCTCAGCTCTAGGGTTGCTGAAAGAACTCGAGGCTTTCCAATATAAAAAGTTTTTACCTTTGGAAAAGCGTGTCTGACATGGCACATCTAAGAATACGTATCTGGGGTAACGAAAGGTGACCGAAGCTTCGTGCAGTATCTAATGAAGAGATGGTGTCCATCAGGTCTTTTTCCACAGAAGCCGCCTCCGCTGTTTTGTGTGCGCTGGCCTTGGCAGGCGGCAGGATCCCCACCTTGGGCAGGCACCGGGCAGGAACCTGGTGCGGGGGATACTTGCCCTGTTTCTGTCTCACCCGTTTGCAGTTCTGAGAATGTGACAATAATTGGGAGGATGTATTTTTAATTGTGTTTTTGTGAAGCCTTTTGATATGAGCAAATTAATTTCACTCTCCAGCTGCTAAATGAAAGGCTTTTGGCTGGATCAGGTGGAAAAAGTTCCCTTAAATAACGAGGATGAAGAAAAACACAAGGGTGATGGGGCCTAGTATTACTTTCAACATCGAAGGGGTGCAAACACAATAAATCCTCAACACAAGCATAAGGTAAGGGGACCTTTCTCAACATTGATGTCGGGGGGAGACTGGCCCACTGTGTGAGACTAAAACTCAGTGAAAAATCTGAAATTACAATTACAAAAACAATTGTTGATAATTGCTTGAGTATAAGCTGTATTTCTGCTTTTACTATGAGACAACGCAAAGTAATGGAGAAACTTCCTTTATACGGACAGGTAGCGTGTCCTGTCCTGGCACTGTCTGTACGGTGGTCAAGGGTTGTACCCGTACCTGCCTGAGGACAGACAGACCGCTTGTTTACCTGTGTGATCAGCTCCTCCTCCTCCTCCGTGGCTTTAGTTCTTTTTCTTGTATCAGTGCCCAAAAACTCATCCAGCAAAGTGCGTGCGTTGATGTCACTGGTGTTTTAATTAATGCTCTTGGTTGTTAGAAGATATACGGAACTGAGGGCATTGGCTCATGCCAAATAAGCAGCTTGGTTTAAGGAGTACTTAGAGGATGGGTACGCGTTTGCACATGAGATCTCTAAACAGATGGGCAGTATAGATCAGGACACGAAACAGGGTATGGAAAAAGTGTGTTCTTTTTCTGAGCTACCTGAGATTGTACAATTTGGATGGGCAGTGTTGCAAGAGCTGGAGATTTTTAAGGACTGCTAGAAGTATTTCAAGAAGTGGCTGCTTAAGAGCTATTTCATTTTTCAACATGCCTGAATGAAAGTAAAGCCCTGTTCTCACTAGCATGCTACCATTGTCTTTCTGAGCAGAAGGAGATTCTCGTATGAAATGGAAATGTATACAAATGAAACAGTCATCAGATAGTGGTCATGGAGGAATTTTTAAAGAGATGAGATGAAATTTGGCTTTAATAAAGCTTTCTTTAGCCTTGGTTTTATTTGACCAAGACTAAGAGCTTTTTTCTACGCACCTTAACATCAAATAATCGTTTTTTCAGGAAAATACTTTTAATTAGCAAAGAAGGCTGTTTCATGGTGGGAGATGGTCTCATGTGTAGACTGTATATTAACTGCACAAATAAAAATGTTTTAAGGCTAAGAATATTTTGTTGAAGTTGAAAAATGGCCGCTTAGTGATTTCACTTAGTATACTACTGTATAGCAATTTCTGTGAAGTAGCAGTAAAGGCATGTTTGTGAAAGACTTGGCTCCCATTCAGATCTGCAAATGAGCATGAGATCAGTGGAGCAAGAGATGTTATTTCTCCCATCTTGGTGTGCTCACCCCTGCTAGCAGGTATGTGGTTCGGTTCCCATCCGTTTAATTAAGGTACTTATGTGATACTAGGGGAAAGGGAAGTTGTTTGCAGGACAGAAAGAATTGATTGAGAACAAGAAAATCAAGTTACCAAGTAAGATGATGAGCTAAACCAAAAGGTTTTATTGAAGCCTCTGTACATTAAGATTGGGAATATTAATGAACTCCGATCTTAACCATCTCCTCGCTTTGTATTTGCAGAATACAAGATTTATGTGACTTTGACACTGGCTTTCTAGCTACCTGAGGTTTTGATATAACAGCTGGTAAGGGAAGGCATTTGGACTCACGTTACAGGTAAAGTGATTCCAATTGGGGCACATGGATCTTATTTGAAAACCTTAAATTCAGCACTAGAGACCTTCAGCACCCTGGGAGGAGTCCTCTGTTATCACATAGGTGTCTTATCTGGGACAATCGCTGTGGTGATCTGCTCAGTGAGGACATAGGACATTAGCATGGTCATGTGCCTTTGAAACACCGGAAAAATAACTCAGTGTTCCATTCTTCTGGAGAAGCATCTCAGCATTTAAGCTTCGCTTGTAGTAAGCCTCGAACCAATTAAGCTACCATCAGGTTTTTAATTGCCTTGGTTAAGCTGGTGCAGACCTCAGTGTGCATACTCATAAATCAATTTAAATGCAAGTGGTATCATCTTAGTGAAATTTGCATTAAAGCAGCACAATTCTTGTTGGTCCCTCTTTCTCTCCCCCCC
>VYXH01006120.1:131347-146381 GCA_013397275.1 Burhinus bistriatus | reverse complement strand
CAAAAAAAAAAAAAAGCACTTCACCAGACTTCCATGTAAACAAAAAACAAGAATCAAGAGGAAACAATTCTCCATGACCCTTTGCAGGTTCGCTGGGACGTGGCACCTTACTCGGGCTCTGGCCATTTTGTTGTGCTGCGGCTGCGGTGGCTGAAGGTGGGATGGGGAGCGAGCGGAGCTGTTTGCAGTGGCTGGAGAGGGGGCCTGCCCCTGCCCCTGCCCCTCTGCCTCCACCTCTGGCTTCTTCAGCAGAGAAACAAGCCCTACAGCAGCAGCTCCCCTGTTGGTCAGTGCCCCAAAGTGTCCCACTGTGTCCCACCTTGTTTTAAGACACCACAGGCTACAACAAGGTGTTAATCCCTTCTTCTCAGGTGTGACCATGTCAGCTTTGCCTTGGACACAGCCAGCTGCAGGTTACCTTTCTTCCCCAAATCCTAGTGTTTTCATCTCAAGTCTCTTGTAAGTTCAGCTTTGCAGTGATTTTATTCTCCTGAGATTGTCTGGATGGAAAGGGGGAAAACAAGACTTTCTTCTCTCTGCCACGCTCCATTAATTTAAACCTCCCTGCATGGAGTTTCCCTCTCAGTCCCCTCACTCCATCTCCTCTGCAGACCGCGTGACTTCTTACGGCTCCTTGGGGATAGAAGCAAGTGCTTCAAAATTCAGAACAAAGCTGTGATCAGTCCTAGAAAGAAGGAGAAAAGGACCCTTGTTTGCCCCTGCTTCCACCTGCAAAGGCTCCACGTGGCCAACCCATACAATGGGTACACTGGGTGAAACAGCCTACCCCAAACCCCTTGGCTCTCACTCTTAGAATCATAGAATTATTATGGTTGGAAGAGACCTTTACGATCATCAAGTCCAACGGTTAACCTAACACTGCCAAGTTACCACTAAACCATGTCCCTCAGTACCACGTCTGCACGTGTTTTAAATATCTCCAGGGATGGTGACTTCACTGCTTCCCTGGGCAGCCTGTTCCAATGCTTGACAACCCTTTCCATGAAGAAATTTTTCCAAATATCCAATCTAAACCTCCCCTGGCACAACTTGAGATCATTTCCTCTCATCCTTTTTACTTGGGAGAAGAGACCGACCCCCACCTGGCTACAACCTCCTTTCGGGGAGCTGTAGAGAGCAAGAAGGTCTCCCCTCAGCCTCCTTTGCTCCAGGCTGAACAACCCCAGTTCCCTCAGCCGCTCCAACTACAGTTTTTGTTTTTCTTTGGTTTTCAGGAATTTGTTCTCAGAGTTAATCAGCCAAAGCAGTCTGGGAAGAATAAATACAGCCACATCAAATTATCAAACCTTTAAACTGTGATTTGCAATTTACTCCTCTGCCTGTGTCCAAGAGCCTGACAGACCCTGGGGTGCAGCACTGCTGAAGGTTAACAGGTCCAGGAAGAAGACAAGAGCAAGAGCAGCACGTGGAAGTCATCATTTTGCGCACCTCCTCCTCATATAGGAAAGAAATGAGAGGAAAGGAAATTTTCTCCTGAAAAGCAATGGAAACTCCTTAGGGCAAACTTCTGTTTAAGTAACTGCTCAGCAGTGAGGAATTCTGGTGTCTTACAGCACTGCAGTTTATTATTTTACAGGTATATTATTTGTCAAGAGCTTTTTTTGTCTCTCTATTAATCCTAGTTACATAAATAATCATGGTGGAAAAGGACATAAAGTACAGAGCAATCTTGCTGTGTACTGAGGTCTCTTGGGCCGGCATTCCTACGGCTGTGAAGCAGCTGCAACGTCTCCTTCCTTCTTGTGATACTCAACTGTGGGATCAGAAAATGATCATTTAATGTAAGCCTCTCCTGCCTGGCTATGATGGTATGAAAAATTGTATCCATCCGTGCCAGAAAGGACGTCCTGGGTTTCTGTAGCTAACATATGAAGCACAAATAAATGAGTTACCATGAGGGAACCGAGCTGTTGTAAGAGCTCTTGTGTGAGCTAAGAGTACACGTGGATGGGTGTAGCAGCACAGTCTATGCACCCTTACCTGTAACTTGCTTGTGTAAGTGATCCTGGAGCAAGCTTCCTTGAAACAGCCATGCTGGAAAGGACAGACAGGATAACCAAAGTAAATTTAGTTCTACAGGTCACATCTTTGATTAAGAGACAGTTCCTTGAGGATTGATTTGGGTTTTGGAACATCCTGAGTAACCTGGAGGTGGTAGATGTGGTGTTGCAGGACTTGCTGTATTTTCTCAGTTGGATTTTGGATGGGAGCTGGTGAGTAAGGATGCACTGGAGGAGGGTGCCAGCCTCACCAGCTGTGTTAGCCAGCACAAGCAGGAATGGATAGGTAGGTAGGAAAGAAACCTCAAATAGAAAAGGCAGAGGATTAAGGGTTAATTAATTACTGCCTTCTGACTGAGTTTTAAATTTCTCTGAGATGTCACTTCATTCTTCACCCATGCTTTCCCTTCTGAATCCTCTGCCAGCTGTTTTCACAGACAGCAGTTGTTTTAAGGTGGTGGCTGGAGGTGTACCTGCACTTGGAGACGGGGAAAAACTCCATTCGTGTCAGGACAGCAAATATTTGCCAGAGCTAGGTTGGAGCTTGACTTGTGCTGGTCCAGAAGGAGAGGAAGAAGAGGTGTCTTGAAGAAAACGAAGTCTTTGAATTGCAGGAAGGCCTTCTTGTATACACAAACCCTGTGCGAGAAGCCTGCAGATGAAAGTGGACACTGTTTTGCAGAGTTGTAACTTACGGACTTTGTCACAAAGCCATCAAGCAAGTGATATCATATTTATATATTTTTATATTTTTATATATCATATTTATATATTTTATATATCCTATTTATATATTTTATATCTATATTACTGATATCATATTTATATATTTTTTCCTTCCTTGTCCCCCCTTGTTCTTAATTGGATGTCAGCCACATGGCAAGGTTATTGTGTTAGACAAGCTGGGAAATGACAATGACAGGATTATAATTAAGTGCCAGGACATGCAGCCAACACAATTACCATGCTGTTATTACACTGGATGATGTGCTAAAGAAGCTCATAAAAATGCTGTAAAATGTATAAATCATGGGACATGTATACAATTGGGGGAGAAAACGTTTCCCCCATTGCTAAAGCCCCACCAGTGCTAGATAACTCCAGTGAAAGAGATGTTTTCTTGCACTGACAGCTTTCCTACTTTCAAATAGCTCTAGTAGCAAACGTGGGGTTTTTTTCAGCTTCATGCACAGTGCTGCAAATCTTAATAATTTTTAAGCCAGTATTTTCCCCCTCTATTTTCAGCTATTGCTTTCCTTTGTACCTGCACTGTTGTCATGTCTGGCCAAATCTTACCAGTTGTCAGGCTTCTCTTGGCTTTCTGCAGGCCCCTGTCGCTGCTGGCAATCCTGTCCTGTTCTGATGATTTTCTTGGTTGTCTTCTTGATAAAATAGTTAAACCAAAGCAAGTCTGAATCTTCTCACTGAAGGCAGAAGAGCCAGGGAACTCCTGTGAAAGATGCCTATTACACAAAACACTGATTAATAACATTTCCCTCCAAGACCGATTTTTAGTCTTTTATTCTTCAGATGAATGGTGAATTTTAGGTTTATGCTTGTCAACATCTACCTTAAGTCACAAAAATTTGACATTCGGTTCAAAAGGGAAGCTGGTCTGTTAGTCAGTTCCTTGCCCTCACAAATCTTGTTTCTGGAGTTGAGCTTCTTTAAAAAAGCAAACTCCCCAAAGCAGGGCTGCTCAGGAGGAGCTCTGATGCTTTCTGTAGCCAAAGGCAGCTCAGCTGAAATTGTAATGCTTTGCCACATTGCTGTTTTGATAATATTTTTGTTTTGGATCTTCTTCTCCTTAGAAAGTTACCATTCTGCTATCTTCAGAAAAAGGACAAAAACCTTTTTCATCTTTTAATTGGCATGGCTTTCTGCTGTACTGCACAAAGCTGAAATTTCAAATGGTCAAATTATATCAGTTTGAAAAAGCTCGCACTTTGAAATGAAGTGTAAAAGAAGTTAAATTTTCTCCATTATTTTGATTTTTGATCTAAACATTCTGGTAATTTGAACGAATTGAGGATATCTAGGTCTTTGAATTCTATATTAATGTGCTAAATTTGCAGCCCTTGAAGTGCATATGGTATCTCAGATGTGCTCCCAGCACCTCCAATACCTTAATTCCTCTTTCAAGGCTAATCAAGGACAGCTTCAGTCTGAATGGATAAATATCCAAATCACAGACTGCTTCCCTAACTCTGCAAAACACCCTAGGCTCTTCTTGAGCAACATTGCAGGATCAGGCCCTCAGGTCTTCTGGCTGGACTATTCATCTCATTAAACTGAAAGGAAAGCAAAGCAAAGGGGTTTCTGCCAAGCCTACATTGGTACAAATTTTGAAATATGGAGCTGATGAACTTGATTTACTGTCCCAGTAGTTGGTAATTAGCATGGCTATTTGTAAATGTTGTGCTGCCTAATCTCCACTCCTGGGAGTTTCACCAGTTTAATCTCACCCAGACGTTAGCGGTTCCTTGTGCTCAGAAGGTACCTGGTGCCTGTTGCAGGAGCGCAGGCTGAGTGGAGGCAGAGTGGCTTGTGGGACTTGAGCAAAACCATAGAATCACAGAATGGTTTAGGTTGGAAGGGACCTTCAAGATCATCTAGTTCCAACCCCCTGCCATGGGCAGGGACACCTCCCACTGCACCAGGTTGCTCAAAGCCCCATCCAGCTTGGCCTTGAACACCTCCAGGGATGGGGCAGCCACAGCTTCTCTGGGCAACCTGGGCCAGTGTCTCACCACCCTCAGAGTAAAGAATTTCTTCCTGAGATCTAATCTAAATCTGCCCTCTTCCAGCTGGATGCTATTACCCCTTGTCCTATCACTACATGCCCTTGTAAAAAGTCCCTCTCCAGATTTCTTGTAGGCTCCTTTCCAGATCTCCAAGTCCGGGTCTGCACTGGCTTCGGGCATGCAGTGGTGTTCCTCTGCCAGCTGCCCTTGAGATAAGGGATGGCCAAAGGGTATTGGTAGGGCCCTTTGTGATAAAGGGTTTGCCCAAGGCCATGGGTAAGGCCCTGTTGTCTCTGGCTGCATTTTTCTTTCTGTAAATTCTTATCACATTCAGCCATACATAATGGAGAGAACTGCAGAGATGACAGGGCTTTATTATTACTCATTATTATTTTAAACTTCCTCTTTTGTAAAAGGTAGGACAGAGCCTGCTGCCTGACGTTTCAGTCAATTCCTTTATTTCATATTTTAAAGCGTAGTGAGGAACCTGATGCACTGACTGGCAGCTGCAGGTGAGCGTCTTACTCATCAAAAGATTTAAATGTAAGAGAAGCTGCTCATTCAGCACGGATCTCCTGCTGGGACACAGGACTCTGGAAGGAACAAAGTACATGGGAAGGGTTTGCAGGTCTCTCCTGCAGGCCCAGGGGTTCAGGCATGGGGGTCACTCACGGAAAATGTATCGGTCAGTACCGTGGCTGGCTGACGTGTGCGAGTGCACTGGCGTGGGGCAGTGTCTGCATATACAGGGACTACACGGGCTGTGGAGCAATTGTGGGTTCGGGGCGCTCTATATCTGTGCTGCTGCCTGATCATAGAATCATAGAATGGTTTAGGTTGGAAGGGACCTTCAAGATCATCAAGTCCACCTCCCCTGCCATGGGCAGGGACACCTCCCACTAGACCAGGTTGCTCAAAGCCCCGTCCAACCTGGCCTTGAACACCTCCAGGGATGGGGCAGCCACAGCTTCTCTGGGCAACCTGGGCCAGCGCCTCACCACCCTCAGAGTGAAAACTTTCCTGAGATCTATTCTAACTCTCCCCTCTTCCAGTTTGAAGCCATCACCCCTCATCCTATCACGACACGCCCTTGTAAAAAGTCCCTCTCCAGGTTTCTTCTAGACCCCTTTCAGATACTGGATGGCTGCTCTAAGGTCTCCCCAGAGCCTTCTCTTCTCCAGGCTGAACAACCCCAGCTCTCTCAGCCTGTCCTAGTAGCAGTGGTGCTCTAACCGTCTGATCATCTTTGTGGCCTCCTCTGGACCTGCTCCAACAGGTCCATGTCCTTCTTCTGTTGGGGTCCCCAGCGCTGGAGGCAGCACTGCAGGGGGGTCTCCCCAGAGCGGAGCAGAGGGGCAGAATCCCCTCCCTCGCCCTGCTGGCCACGCTGCTGCGGATGCAGCCCAGGATGCGGGGGGCTCTCCAGGCTGCCAGTGCACATTGCCGGCTCACGTTGAGCTTCTCATCTACCAACACCCCCACGTCCCTCTCCTCAGGGCTGCTCTTGATCCACTCTCCAGGACTCCAGGACCTGACGGACGGACTCAAAATCTTGTGCCAAAATTGGAAAAGACGGTCCCCATGTAGTGGTTGCGAGGCACCACTGCCGTGACTCGAGTGCCCACAGCAACAACCATGTAGCCACAGGGTTTTTTTTTTAATTTCTATACTACCCTCCATATGTGGAAGGAATGGATAGGACGGAGAAGCCAGGGACTTCCTGAGCGTGATGCTGCTAGGCTACAGCTAAAGCTGCAGCAAACAGGCAAACGTTGTGGGCAAACCCCCCTGCCCACACACAGCCGCCGAGGTGGCCCCTCCGCACTCCCGGATCGGCACCTGCTGGATACGCATCTCCAGAGCTTTGCTGCCCTGCGGCCGCCTCCTCTTCCCAGTGCTGCTCCTCTTGCAGGGGCCCATTTCTGCTGATCCTGTTCTTTCTGTTCCCGATATATTTTTGTCATGGACTGGCTGAGTGGGCGAGTGACGGTGTTTGTTGCGCGAGCGCTATCTGTAACGTGCTGGCAGTGCAGGGGCTCCTATGGACTCGCTTTCTCAGCTCCTGAAACAAACAGGTTAGCATCCGGTCTTCCCTTCTGTGCTGGAGTTACATTTCTGGAGCGACTTTGGTGAAAGGGAAAGCTGTTAATTGATGCTATAGCTGACAAACATTGCCCAGCAATGCTGTTTACAACAGCCGTGCTGCAGGAGTACTGGAGACCAAAATGTACCTGGGCCTACATGACATATTCCAAAGGTTATACATGAAATGCAACCTTTGTAGGAGTGTCATCGTCTCTGTTCATCTCTTTACAGAACTTGTTCTTCCCTTTTAATGTCCCATCCCTTGGAAATGTGGTTAAATATGAGTTCCAGCTTTTTAATCTTCATTTCCCCTTCCTGCGAAGTGACTTCACAGCCATCTAGGTTGTGTTTTGGTTTAGGATTTGAACTTGCAAATTCTACATTGCTCCTTCCCCCCCTCCCCCCCCAACTTTTTTATGATTTCTAGGCACTGAGGGTAGGCAGATGCTACGCGGGATCATTTCCCTTGGCTGGGCACTCGTATATCCCCAATTAGCCCATGTGGCAATGTAGTCTGCTGTGCTCAGATGATGCCTCTTGGTCTGCGAGCATCAAGGTGCTCAGCTCACCCTTCTGTCTGCTGTCTATGCCACACAGCAAGGAAAAATTGAGCAGTGATGAAAGCAGGGAAGATCACTGAGTTTTATTCAAACAGGCTGTTTTAAAGCTTGCCTTAAATATTTTCTGTTGGGGTACGGGTGGGAAATGTCTGGAGGTGAGTAGCAGGGACTTGGCACACGTGGCAGCTGCCCTTATTTTCAACATGTCACTGACCCTGGAAACTTTAAGCATGAAAGACAACAGATCTTGTAACGACTTGTGGTGTCCGAGAGCAGACTCTACCTCGGAAAGGTTCAGGGGGCGTTTCTCTCTTCACTTCTCCTGCCATCAGCTGAGTCTGGAAACGTTTGTGTTCCCCTAATGTCGTTTCAACTAATAGAGAAATAATAGTGAGACAGGAGGCACCAATGGAATTCAGTGCTCATGTTTGCCAACCAAAAGGAACTCAGAGTGTTAGACTTCAGAGCTGAGCCATTTTAGAGAGGAAGAAATAGCAAAGTAAGATGGAGAGCTGATCCTCAGTGTGGTTTGAGTTATATATCCGTGGCACTGCTCTGGTTTTGGTGTTGAATCTGAGTCAGAAAACCGTGGTTGAGCTTTGGGCCTTTTTCTTCTCTCTTTCTTCCCCCCACGAAGATTCAGAGACACAGCACCAAATGTACTTCATTAACTACACTAATAAGCTGCAAAATCGAATTCAGGGGAGTGAAAGATTGGCAGAAGCAAGTCCCTTGAAACACAAGGGGCTGTCCCTGTATGCCCCCTGGGATTCCTGCCGCTCAGGGGGCAGTGGGGGACCCCCCAGGTTCTGGCCCTAGTACGGCTGCGCAGGCGGAGGCGGGAACCCCAGGTTGCAGGGGGAGCTTGCTGAGATGGGGATAGGTCTTTGACTATCCTTCCTGAGAATCTCAGAAGGGATGGGAAGGACTTGGAGAAGAAGAGAAGACGTGTTTGAAGGAGGAAATAGTAAAGGGTGGATGGGAAGGTTGTCTTTCATTGGACTGGAACCCAGGGTGGATGGTGGTATATGGGGGTATTCAACCAGAAGGGACAACCACAGTGCTATCCTCAAAGGGGAGAGACAGCTGGGGTGCCATTAGTGGCAGAATACTTACTGGTGGCATTCAAATGGGAAACTGAGGCAAATCTGTTATACACCATCAAAGGGTGGTGCCAGTGGAGGTCTACTTTGCAGTTGCTTAAATAGTACAAATAACAGACAAGTGTGTGCTGGCCATAGTGGCGCTCCAGCTGTGCCCAGCTCGACTCTGTTCAGAGCCGACAATGGTACAGCTGCAGCATGGAGAATTTGTCTCTGTGCCATACCCTGCAAGCATTCAAAGGGTCCTGTGGTTGGTCTCCTCCATGGAACAGCACAGCAGATGCTGAGGTTTGGACTTGCTCAAGCAAGAAGCAGTTCTGACCAGCTGGTGTGACTTGCAGTGTGTTCGGAGCCACAGATGGTGTAGGTGGTACGTAGCTTAGCAATGGAGGCAGGAGGACTCCAGACAGTGGGCACAGCCCTTCGTGCCCCTTGTTTTGTAGACACCGTAAAAGTCCATCAAAACAAGAATGATTTACACACAGAGCTAGGTTGGCTCCTCCTCCAAGATCCAGTGCAGAATATTTACAAGTCTGCCATTTTCCTCCAGTTGAAGAGTCATACTGGGAAACAAGAAGTCTGAGCTAAATCAGCAGGGGATTTTGGGTGAGACGCTGTTACTGATGTACTGTCTTTCTGCTAACACGCAGACGGTCCCTACTGCTTTCTTAATCTTCCCTCAATAGGTGCAATAGCAGCATAGATGCAACGTGTCGTCAGTGGCCATGCTCGTGCGAAGGTGGCTGGAGGGTAGTAGGTCAAAATGGCACGGCCACGGTGAGCTCTGTGATATCGGTGAGACCTGGAAGGCTGACTCCCTTTGCCTTACTCACGTTTCTCCATTCCCCTAAGAGCTTTTTGTTTAAAAATTCAGCGAACAGCAAACACAGCCCCATTTGCCCAGTTGACTAGGAAACGCATATTCCCAGAACCTGCTCTCAAATAAATGACCTACTAAAAATAGCTGTGGTTAAGAGCAGGTGAACAATACTGTAGCAAAACCTGTCTTAACTGTTCTAGTAACTGCGGCTTGGTGATCTGGGAGGCCAAAGTATTTGGGTGTGTTACCTCTGTTGGAGAGCAGTGAGAGGCAGGTATGGTGTTGACTTTCAAACTTTAGGGCCTGCTGCTCTTTGGCTTTAATTTGGATATATGGTTAACCCTCTTTGCAACTCTGCTACCCTCTCTCACAAGTCAGCAGGCCAAGCAGGGTCTCAGTGATCTGATAAGAGCTCTTGAAGGAGCTCTGAATTGTCTGCGCTGCATCCCGCAGCGCAGGAGAAGCGTCAGACTGGGGGGAAAGGGGCAGCATTTTGAGGTGTTCCCGTTGCTTTAGTGTTCGTAATTCTGGGCTCTGTTGGCAACTGACAAGATAAAGCTGGGGTCCGGTAGAAAATGGGGAGTCTTGACTTGAAAACTTAGGCAACTGGATTTGTTGGGCTTTTTCCTGTCAAGTTCTGCAACTGAAATGGCTTCTGTTGTGTCACCAGAAAAAAATGTTTCTCTAGGTTGCCGTTCCTGTGCTTTTAGGAATGGAAACTTCTGTGTGTCTCTGACTATTCAAAAGAAACAAACCTACAGACAAATCTTTCTTGATTCTTTTTTCATGGCTCTGCTCGGCACTTTCTCCTTCATGTCTTGATAGCAGATGTGCAGAGGAAAGGTTAGGAAATGCTGCGCTTGAATCCTTCCCCGGCCACCATCTCCCTCTCTCTTTTGCTCCCCGTGGGTGATGCGCTTGTGTATGTGATGGGACAGGTGTCACTTCGTGATTAGCTCTTGCACCGATCTCCTCTGGAGAAGTTATGCCCGATCTGAGTGTGATGTATGCAACAGAAGAATAATACTGTGATTTCTTTCCATTTTAGGGAACTCGTAGCATGTCCAGGATTTGTCTTTTTTCAGCAGTTGTGTTTCAGGTCTGCTGTAGATGCTGAGATAATTCTGACTACCCCTTTGGATGTATTCCCACTTTACGTTGGCTCCTTTATGCACTGTCCCCGACTCGGGTTGTCTCCTGGCATCTCTGTTCCCCTCATTTGCAGTCACGGGAAGCTGGTACCAGGGTGTCTGTGAAGATGCCTGGATGTCAATAAGCTGCCGTCGTGATGGAGTACAGAACTAGCTCGGGTGTGTGCACCAAATAAACAGTGCTTGTGGAGGCTCTGCAGAGCAGATCAGTCACATCTCTCCTCTGCCACGCTGGACATCTGTCCTGGGTTTTCAAGCCAGTCGTCTTCTAAATGACTTGCAGGCCACCGCAGAATGATAACTGCTTTAAAAAAAAAAAAAAAAAGAAAAACAAGCAGAGTGGAAAGGCCTCTGTACATCCCATTTTAGACTTCCTTTTTCTTAAAGGCAAACTAGACGGCAATAGTGAAATCAAATGTTTATTGATGGAAGTGGACCGAGTACAGTGTAACTGAGCAAATCTGAAGAGCTGACTTTTCCACAGACTGCTGGTCACGAATACTTTGCTTAACGGTTATATCTAAAGGATCTGTCCTGGGATAAGGATGCAACTTTAAAAGGCAACTCGCAAATTAATATAACCACTGAAGGAACATAAGAATTGTCAGGCTGGATCAGCCCCTTCTTTGTTAGATTTATATTGTGATTTAAAACCAAAAGTAGCTGCTTCAGAGCAAAGTATGAGAACTTAATGGAAGCAGGTATGGAAGAACTCGCCCACACATTATATCTTCCCTATCTTTAATGATTAACAATTAGTTTCAGGTCTGATGAACAAAGTTGAATACCTCTTCCACAATACTGTTGTTGTAACTGATACCTCTGAGTATTCTCTGTTAATGTAAATGTCAAGACTGCTTTAAAATCTTAAGGTTTCACCTGTCTTGGTGAGCACTGATTGTGCTCAAAGTCGCTTGGGACAAGATAGGGAGACAGCATCTCTGGGTTCCTTTTGCATCCTTTAGCATTCCCACCTGGACTGCTTTCTTTTGTGGATATTAATCAGGAGAACTCCTAATATTTTCCTAATATACTGGCACCCACCCATTCCTCGCTTTAGATAAAAATATTGACAATGAAATTATTTGTCTCTTTTTGAGCAATGATCCTGTTCTTTTTAGTTTATACTTATGAGCATTTTCTCGGTCTTTTATTCTTCTATGAATTCTTGCCATCTCTGCTGTTCCTGTTCTGAGCCAGGATGACCACTACAGTTGTAGTATTAGTTTAGACATCTGTGTGTCCAAAGACATGGTAGCTTCCTTGAGAATCAAATGATTTTGCTGTCTTGTTGGTTCTTCTCTGACCCCTGAAGATCTCAACCTCCTTCCTCTGCTTTGGGGCATTCTCATTATTTCATTTTCTCCTATATAGTCCCCCTTTATTCTGCATACTGAAGGGTCTTTGCTTTCCTCTCCTTCAGAAGCTGAATTAGAGAATCTGCAATACTGTTCTCTCATGGTGAAGCTGAGCTACACGAGAGCACTTGGAAGGAACAAGCAAACTAGCGCTGTCGATCGAGGAACTCCCCACCCCTCTGTGTGAAGCTGCCAGGTGTACCTGCACAAGAGAAAACACGTCCTCAGCCTGGAACAATCTCAGAAAAAGGATGAGCGGAACAAAGTAATTCCTTACAAAGCCTGGAGAAAAGCCAGAGCTCAGTGCTGCATGCATGGGGGAAGCGTTTGTTTAATTATGTATTTCACACTCAACAACCCCCCCCAGCATTTAGATAGTCACGCTGGGGAGCTTGCCCTGCTGGGCTGTGCTCGGCACGTGGAAGCTGGTGGCTGAAGGAGTATGGCAAGAGCATAGTGGGGCTCACAGGTTCGTGTCCTGAGAGTGTCTGATACTGCCGTCCTGCTCCAGGACTGAAGGTGGTCTCCGAGTCCCCAGAGCAACCTTTGCTACTCCTCTTGCTGTGAGACCGCTCTGGCTCCTTACTGCTGTGCTTCCGATTCATGCACCTTATTAAATCAGTCCCTGTTTCTCTTTTCCCTGAGAAGGCTCCTTGCTCTTCTCATCTCTGGGAATACACTTTCCTTTCTGGATTTCATGTAGATTGATTTCTTTCATCATCACAGTCCCATTTCTGCACTGAGCTCTAGTTTCTGTTGATTATCCAGCTGTGAAATAGCAGGAGAGGAGTGGAAGAGGACCAGCAGCAGGTTCATTTTGAAGCCCAGATCCAACCTGCAGAACTGGAAGATATGAATCATTTAAATTGTGCTTCATCAGCTTTTTTAAGGTTTGCTACTTTGAAAGTAGCCGTTTTGAAAGTCAAGAGAAAGAGTTCCAGCCTTTTGCAGAAGGAGTCGGTGAGTCATGATGTTTCCTGTCAGCCTCTGTGCTCTGGAAAGCATCAGGACTCAGCTGCAAAGACAGGTTTCAGAGGGCATAAGGATGGCTGAGCTTAGAAGGGACATGTTATACCCTCCCCAGGACCAGGCTTTCCTGCCTGTGCATGCACAGTTGTTGTGCATAACAACTTTTGTCTCTGCCTTCTAACGCACACTGCTCTGCCCTGTAGCAAGACCTGCACTCACAGTGCTTTGGCTTTCCTCTGCCCAGTTAAATCCTGTCTGTCGTACAAGGAGAAAATGGGAGAGCAAGAAGGATTAAGCACCGTTATTCTGCCATACTCAGTCATGTTGAGTAGAGTGAGTTGGTATGGGAAGTTGGTTGGGGATGGTTTTGGAGGAAAACGATATTTCTCTAGTTGCAAAGTTCCTGTTTGAGAGACAAGCAAGGACTTAGAGAAATGTGAGGTAGACTTGGGAATTCCACTGTTTTACAGTGCTCCTGCTGCTCAGTTTTGGAATAAAAACTGAGTTTTTATTTTGAGGTTTTTATTTTGGTGAGGAGTCTGGAGCACAAGTCCTATGAGGAGCGGCTGAGGGACCTGGGGTTGTTCAGCCTGGAGCAAAGGAGGCTGAGGGGAGACCTTCTCACTCTCTACAGCTCCCTGAGAGGAGGTTGTAGCCAGGTGAGGGTTGGTCTCTTCTCCCAAGTAACAGGAGATAGGACAAGAGGAAATGGTCTCAAGTTGTGCCAGGGGAGGTTTAGATTGGATATTCAGAAAAATTTCTTCATGGAAAGGGTTGTCAAGCATTGGAACAGGCTGCCCAGGGAAGTGGTGGAATCACCACCCCTGGAGGTATTTAAAAAATGTGTAGATGTAGCACTTGGGGACATGATTTAGTGGTGGTTTTGGCAGTGTTAGTTTAATGGTTGGACTCTGTGACCTTAAAGGTCTTTTCCAACCTAAACAATTCTATGATTCTAAAAACTACCTAGCCATGTGAAAGGAACAACCTATTTCTGAAGGTCTGTAGAGTTATAGGGCAAGTGAGGCATATTAACGTCATGGAATAAAAAAGTGTGTGCACGGAGGCTGGTTTGGACAGACCACTTTGTAGATAGCCTGGGTGGCTAGAAAAACTTCTTCTTTATCCAGCTGTGGTCTCACAGATGGTCAGCTTTCCAAGGGAGTATTTAAAAAGGGTAAGGCAAGCGCTAAACTCTTCTGAAAATCCTCCCTAACCACTCTTTTAACTGTAGTTCTGTTGAGATGCTGGCATTTTAACGCTGTGGCCCAAACCCTGAGTATTTTAGATGGAGGCAAACAGAAACTATTCTTCTCTTGCCTCACTGACAGCATACATTTCAAATTGGAGCAGGTACAGTACTTTTTTTCAGACACTGTCTGTCAAATATAAGAACATTTTTTGAACTTCTTTAGAAAAAACAAAATGTTTAACCTAGAAAAACTTGAAACATAACATCAACATGTCCATCCCCCTTTTCTTTTTCTTACAAGACTAGCTGCTGATGCAGTGGAAGTCCATGTACATTTGATTATTCTAAAACAGCATGTTTGGTGAGAAAATTATTTCTTTCCAAATATTAACCTTTTTTTTCTTTGCTTGCATCTATTGGTGACAAGCTCACATCGAGTCATATATTACTTCCATTTTCTTTACTGAGATACTTTATTAGACTGATTTACTCCCCATGAAAGAAATTTAATAACCTTTAAAGAGATTGTGTGCTGGAGCGTGTGCTGACACCAAACAGCCACGTTATCGTGGTACTACACCCTGGTTCAATATTGCTTCTGCTCAGCAGTTTTGCCTCTTAACGCCTTTTCCTCTTATCACCTCATCTAGCTCTTGCCTGTTTTTGCCCGAAATGGGTTTGGCCCCATCTGGTAACTCCCGAGGCTTCTCAGTTTCATCTTTTTCTTACGCAAAAGAGGAAAGTCTCAGGCTCCCTCATGGTATGTGTGAGAGTCTAAAGCAACCGCATGAAGTTCTCAACCTTCAATTTTAAAAGCTGGGGTCTATTTACATCTTGTGAACAAGATTTAATATTATTTTTTGAAAAATCTCTTTTGTGTTGAATATTCATACTTTATTAAAATATCAAGTCTCTCCTTCTTTCCTAAGTTCAAAGCCTTGGACATCCTGAGTTTGAGACTCCCACAGAGCTGCTGTCATTTGGGAGACAACAGTCTCCTCCTGAGCTTGACACTTAATATTTCACTGATT
>VYXH01006120.1:73192-131300 GCA_013397275.1 Burhinus bistriatus | reverse complement strand
TTTTTTTTTTTTAAACTTGTTCCTGTGTTGGGAAACAGCAAAGACAAGTATTTGCTCCCCATTTCCTAGCTCTCTCAGGACTCTGATTAACCTGCTGCTTATTCCCATTCTAAGGTAAATTCATGGTTTGGTTCTCCCTCTGTAGGAGAAGAAAAAAAAAACCATTCCCACTCCTGCTCTGTGAATCTCTGCCAAGCCTGTGCTAGCTGTTCTGCGGGGCTTGGTGGACAGCAGGCAGGTCCTGATGAGCTTAAGACTCTGTTTGGTGTAGGAGCATTGTAATGCTGCTTAGTAATATTTGCTGTTCATTACATACACTAAATTCCTGTTGGCCACAGAGCCAACAATATGAGATGTTAAAATAAAACTTGTAATATAGCATTGGACTCTGTAGTAATAAGACATATATGGTATACACCATACAAACGACTCATCTTAAAGCTGTGTCTTAAATATGACTCTCTACTGGGCAGCCACATTCAAATTAAAACATTGACATCCCTAGAGCTCGGCATGGCAGGGCTCTGAGCAGCGGTTGAAATCTCTGATGTGGTCCAGATCTTTATAAAATCAGGATTAAAGACCTATAATGATGAAGCAGGGCTGGGATTCTGAAGCATTTGCTTGTTTCAAATCTCAACACATGCTCCGCAAAAACGTGCCTGTTCTCAAGGGCTCCTGTTGCTCTCTTACATCCTCCATACAAGGCAAGGCGGTGTGGGGGAGATACCACCACATTCAGCAGATGTCTGGGCTTTCTGCTTTGTTAAAATCTGTTAGATTTACACCCGTTATTATAACATGCAAATTCCTTGGCTAAGAGGAGAAGGAAATCCAGATTTCTTTTCTTTTTCATAATCATCTTTGCTAGTCATAGGGCAGTTGGAATAATGTGTTCTCTTTCAAATGAAAACAAAGGCATAAAAATAGATCTTCAGAGCCTAGAACAGTGGCAAGAAGATCTTTAAATAAAAGCCCTCAGAATACTCTGTTTTCAAATTTGCTGCTTCAGATAGATTCACCACCTCGCCTTCTCTCCAGAAGATGCTTTTATCAGATCCAAAACTAAAGAACATGTAGTCAGAAAACCTTTAGCAATGCTTTTCTAACATCTGACTGTAATACCTTAGCCAAAATCAAACGTCTGTACGTGCATATGCATATACAGATTTCTTTGCAGTTTTCACTGGCGGCAGTTGTCTTCGTTCCTGGCCCCTGCTGTTAAACTGCTGCAGAGAAGGCTGCACTTTGTTGATGTATGAAGTGATTACAAATAATCCACTGTCCAGTGCAATAACTATTTTGCTTTAGGGAAAACCCCTTAACTAGAATGTGAAACCTCACAAGCAAACAAAACAGTGCCAAACTCACTTGTGGATGAAAGAGGAGGAAAATCACAGGGCTTAATTGGTGTGATGAAATTAATATATTTTCTGAGCAATGCCCATCACCTTATTCTCTCCCACTGTGGGTGAGGGTGTGGGTCACCGGAGCAGGCAGAGGGGCTGCTGGCCACTTGAGACTAGGTATCCTCATGGTTGTCAAGCAGAAGAGCAAATATCCTCGGGATGCAGCCTTCAGGAAAGCGAAAGCATCATAGTGTTCATGTCCTGGAAAGCTGGGTACCTCAGCTGTGTAAAGCTGCATCCTTGGTTCACCATTAAGCACCCTGGTGACCCAAATATATGTCTTGATTCCTGAAAATTAGTTTCATTCCCTTTTCTCTGTGGCTAATGAATTACCATGGACACGTTAGTGCCTGTCCAGCGATGATGCCGACTCTTCTCTCCAATTCTTTTCTGCTCAAGGAAAATCCTGGATCTGAGCAATGGAATAGGTCAGAGAAATAAAAGCATTGCCAGTTTGGCAGCTAGAATTTCACACTCGAGCAGATTGTTGTTGCCATTCCAGCACCTCCAGCAGCGGGCTGGCTTGAGTATGAATGCTGGAGCTTGGCAAAACTAGCTTTTGATTTCTGGCTTTTCTACAAACCCACTGTGTGAATTTTGGCAACTTGCTTAATTTCCCTGAGAATGATCCAAAACCTGGGGAAGTCAAGGAGAGTCATTCCTGGATCTTAAATATGCTTTAAATAGGCTCTTTAGGTCTCTGTTTCTAGTCTATAAAATGGTAAATGCACTGTCTCTCGGATATTGCTTGTAAACTCTGCATGACAGGCTTTGTTTCTTGCTGTTAGCACAGCAGAGCCCTGCTTCTGGTTGGCATTCTGTAATTTGAAGGTGAACATAACCCGTGACCACCCCACAGATACAGGAACTCAGCTGAGTGGCAACCATGGTCCTTCCAAATTGTATGCTGCTCATGTGTGGGGAAAAAGTAAAGCTGATTCCCACTGTCTGGAAAAACAATTCAGACAAAATTAAAAACAACAGGAGAGAAGGGGTCAGGCACTTCTATTCTTTACGGCTATGGTTTGGCTTCTGCTCACAGACACTACCAACCCACAGGAATGATCGTGTTCACACAAACATTTCCCTTTACCTGTTTTCTGTATATTTTGAGGCAACAGAAGTGCTAACAGGGCTCTCTTCACGTTTCCCAGGCCTTGATCTGCACTGCTGGTCGGGAGAGCTGGGTTCCTATAGATTTCATCGGTGCAGCGGCTGGCCCGGTTGCTCATTGGGACCCCAGGAGCGCAGCCTGGAGGTGCAAAATTCCTGCCTGCCAGGAGGCCAGGTGGCTGCAACAGCCCAGTCCTCTGCCTTGCCAAACAGTGTTTGCTAATTACCGAGCAGATCATGCATCCTGAATAGAAGGGCTTGGCTGGCTTATATTTACCCACTACAAAAAAACCACCAACCACCACCCAAAGAGGGTCATAGGCTGGTTGTAGGGGGTTGCACTGGTGGGGAAGAACAAAGATGACTGAAACAGAAAGAAGGGTTCCTGCAGGCATCCCCTGGTCTGTAAAGGGCTTTTGCTTACATAGGCAGCACGACAGAGCTTAGCACAGCATCCTTCATGTCGGAGCTGGGTTCCTTTTCTGCTCCATGGTGCTCGCCATCAGGTAAAGACAAAGCTGGGACTGCGCTTGCACCACTGGAACTGGGCAGAAACTCTCGTCTCTCCCTGGTTTCCTCCCTTCTTTTCCATCTTTTGCAGGAATCCACAATTCAAAGTGTCTTCTCACACCTCCTGCACAGCCTGGTGAGTGTAGCTGAACCCAGAGGTCTGCCGTGCATTCCTGCAGCGCTCAGTAAATGTCATGGCAGGGGAGAGCCAAGTGGCACTCATTCCCAGCAAGCCACAGGGCTGGGGACATTAATTGCAAGCCAAGTATGTCAGAATTCAAGTCCCCTTCTTATACAAACTGTCCTTATGGCCATAAAGGAGACCATGACCATTCTGCTCCTAAGAGGAGGACGCAGCTGGGAAGCTGAGCTGATGCTAGTGTCTGTCGCGGAAGGAGCGATGCACTTCACTCGTACAGAGAAGCAACAACACATTTATTGATATAAAACAGGTATTTAACAAAGTTTGATGGTAAATGCAACAGTGTTTTAACACAATTCAAGATGGCAAGGCACACTTGTTTTTTTACTGCATAGAGGACAGGGTCAGACAGAGCTGTCAGAGAGACCCTCCTGTTGAGTCAAGGTTTCAGAAAGGACCCCCTTGCTTCCTAAACTCCTTCTCTGAGAGGAGTCTGGGTGTGGCTGGATCCAATCCTAGTCCCAGACTTGGTCAACGGTTTATGTCTAAAGGATTACATGTGCGCAATCAGTCCTTTATATCACTTTGCTAAGATTTCAAAGCTCAGCATGCTGGTAGTCACTGACCGAGGAACTGTTGCAGCAGGGAATCTCTGAACCTCGAGGCGTAACCTTGAGGGCATCCCTACTCAAGGGGAGATCCCGGCGTGCAGCCCACTGCCGTTCAGGAGAGCTCAGAGGGCTCTTGGGCTGTTCAGTCTTTATGGGGGCAAGATGATTAACCTGTAGTCAGATTTACATGTTGACCACAGAACCAGCATTGCTCAAGTTAGCCCCTGGCTATTGTGTTGTTATCTGTCTCCCCAAAACCACGTTAAGCCCCGGATGTCACCATCACGACTACATGCACCCATTGTGACCACCACGGGTGGTTATGACTTGGGCAGGGTTATGGAAGATAAAGATCAGGTGGCGCCTGGAGAGGGGGGAGCACACCATCACAGTGTCTCAGGCTGGCTGGCTGGAGTTTCATTTGGTTGGTCACATACGGATTTGGGTCCAGATGCTGGAAACAGTGGTGTTATCCAGGATAGAGTGGGAGGACAGGAGTAGCTCTGGGATGCATCTGAGGTGGTTTGGATAGTTTGGATGATAGATTTTGGGTTCTTTAGTGGCCAAGGAAAGGATTATGTGGGACTGGAGGAGAGGGGAGCTGAGATTCAACTCTGAGAAGGAGGATTAGGGAGGAACTGGGATGGAGAAGCATGGGGAGTTAAAGGCTGTGGGCAGGCATGGTTAGGAAGGACACCATGGGGACACTTCTATGTCTCAGTATTGAACCAGGACTCAGTAAGAAGGTAAGGACTGCTTTCCCTGTGCTGTGTGCCTCTATTTTGCTTCTGGAAATTCAGTCACTCTGGGCATTCTGGCATAGGGCTCTAGGTGTGGTGCCTGAGTAGGTATATGCTTTGCAATGGTGAGAGAAACACAGAAAGCATATGAAGCCATGTGGTTTCATGCCTTTAACTACAAAAGTCTTCAGGTCACCACGTGGCCAAGCCGAGAACAAGCAGGTTTCTCCAAACTCCTAGTGTACTGTTGCAGCAATTAGTGGCTCCCATGAACTGTGCTCATTTAAAAAGTGTCCATGAAAGCATTTCTCAAGAAAAGACTTTCTGGCATATTTTAATGGAGAAGGAGTGAATGTATTTATTTTAAGTTGTGCACTAGAAATCTGCTCCATGCTTGGCGGGGAATTCTTACCCACCACTGTGATATAAAAGAGAGGAAATGCACTTTTCATTGTGAACTCTTTATTACACAGTGAAACACAAATCCATGCCCAAGAACACCCACTATGCTCAGCATAATTTTGGGCTCTCCAGAGAAGCTTATAGTTCAGATGGCTTTTACTTTTGCAACTCTATTCCTGAGGTCAAATCTAAGGTTGTACAACTTTCACTGGCTTCTGAAAAATGTAGATTTAGGATTCTTTTTGCTCATTGGCAATTTTTATTCTTTCAGTGCTACCATAAGTTTCATTAACGTAGCGTTAAGCTAAGGTTATGCTGTTGGATGAGCATAATAAAATGCACTACCTTGACTATGGAAAGTATTTCTTTCACAGTGCTTTAAGAGGTCTATAAAGCTATGATTAAATGATGTCTAAGTTTAGCTCTTCTGCAGCGTTTTGCTGAGAACAGAATCAAAACCTTGTTGGGACCTTTTCTTTAATACGCCACTGTCACGGCAAGATGCAGAACCATCAGACCTAGCAACTCTGCTTTTTTTAAGCCAGCAACAGCTGAGGTGCCAGTAGTCCCATTGCAAATGCTAGTAACATGATGCTCATGTAAGGAACAGCCCAGTTCACGCTGCGGTTCTGGGGAACGTGCTGGTCTGTGTACAGGGAGCAGCTGGCAGCAGAGGGAGGGCTGAGAAATGCCTTGCAAGCAAGTAAGATGGACTGATCTGGGTGCTTTGGGAGGCACAAGCTGTGTAGAGTTTGTTAAAGTGAAACAGCTGCATGCAAAAGAAAAAAAAAAAAAAGAAGAAATAAAAAAAGTAAAGAAAATGAGGACGTCTTTTGTGCAACCCAGTGGATACTCGTGGCTGTTTTGTGCAGAGGCTGCGTTGTTTTTGAGGAACAGCAGCAAGATAAATCTTGCTTCTTTTTTAATGTGTTGTTTTGTTACTGAAGTCTTTCAGCTTCCTTGTGGTTTACTGGGAGGAAATTGTTCCCCTTGGACAGAGCCTGTCCCTGATGCGCTGCACAACCAAGCCAGTGCAATGCTCGTCTCAGCTCTGCGTGCCATTCACGGCCACCACACTGCAGGCCACTTCCGAGGGCAAACGTTCATGTAAAGAAGAAGGCTCATGTCCTAGTCAGGGCAGTATACTTTTTCAGGGAACTTGAGCACAGTGGTTGAGTGGTCACGAAATATCCCTGCCACTTTACTGTGTGAACGGCCAGACGTAGCAAGGAGCTGAAATCCACGATGGAAGAGGGCTGGTGATTAACACCAGAGGCTCAGGCTCCTGCAGCCAGAAAACTTAAGCAAGACTTTCTCCTGGAAGAGAACAGAGCGGTTGTCTTTGAGACTGAAAAAGCAGAGCTTGTTGCTGTGGTGTTATTTTAATACAGGTTGTGTAACTTCACCTTGTTCTGTACTCCAAAATCTTTCTGGCTGGGAACAGGAATGCTGCCATAACACGAGCCTAGAAGCAAGAAGCCTTGGAAACTTCCCAGGAAGGCTGGTGAATCAAAGACGTGCAGCTTAATATAGAGGCAAAGTTTAAATGGGTAGCAAAACAGCAAGGTCTGAGATGCAGAGTCCATCTGAATTCACAGTATTACTGACTTCCGTGGCTTCCTCTCCCTCCAAAGAGGCAGCTGTGTAAGGATCTCTGAAACTGGCAAAGAAAGGGGCCATCAAGTGATTCCCATAGGAATGATTTGCCTGTGTGCAGCCAACGGCTATACCTCATAAGACTAAGTCCCCATGGTGATGTACATTTGAAACAGTCCTTGCCCAGCAAGCGAAGAGTCTGCATGCCGTGTACAATGGGAAAGGGGATCTGAAGAGGACTAGAGGGGACTTCACATCATGGGTCTGTCCCAAAGGCAATGAGCCAGCTGGCTGCTTCCAGTTGCAAGGATAGGGAGGGAAAAGGTGAAAAAGGGAGGTCCCCCTCTCCTGCCTCGTCTGTACTTGAGTGAACAGTTCTGTCCACCTTAGTCCCAATCCTTAGTGCAACCATCACTGCACTTGGAGCAAGGTCTTCTAGTCTCTCAGGCATTTCCAGTGGAGACCTGCTTCACAGAACATGTCCAGCCATGTGCTCTAAAGCTTTGTTCGTTCAGCAGAGCCAACAAATCATTTGCAAGTAAATTCTAGTCCCAGAAGTGATTCCCTCCAGTCTCTGTGGCAGCTCTAAGTGTTTTGAACTGAGCAGTAAGTGTTATCCGCACGAAAATCTTGAAATCACAGTTATTGTGCAGGATGTGAGAGGCACCTGCCAGCTGCAGGTCATGGTCATGCTCTGCCAAAAGTGTTTGAACTCAGGACCTTGTTACCAAACACGTGCTCGCTGGGGCAGGTCACTCTTTTCACTACATTTTCTGCTTTCGTATGGCTTAAGATGGGAGGCTTGAAAGAAACGTCTCATTCTTTCAAGTGAGTCCCCTCCTGGAATACTCAGCTCAGCCTCTAAATAGACAGAAAACTCACTCAATTGAAGAGGACTTTGTCTTGCCCCTGTAAAGCTTTCATCTAATGCCCTCCAAGTGCACCAGAAGAAATACCAAGGAAAATCTTTTATGAGAGCATCGCAGAGATTAAAAGGTACAAATGTCAGCCCATCCACGGCTCCCTGTCACTTAGTTGAGCTGCTGGTTCAGCAGGCAGGGAAGAATGGAAATTTTTTCTTTTCTGTCCTCCACAAGGACCTGTTCCTATGGAAAGCGAACTGCTCGTCTCATGGGAGAGCTGGCAAGATGGAGGGGGCAACAAGGGGACCTTGCTGCTCTCTTGAATGAGGCAGGAACAGCCCCAAAAGCTAGCTGGTTTGATGTGTCCAAGTCATGTCTAGGCATCGCCAGGTGGAATGGAGCCCTGCTCACAATTTAGACTTGGCCACAGGAAGACAAAGTGAAAGAATCAGGTCTGAGCTTACCAAAAGATATAGGGTAAGTCCTTAAGTATGTGTTCTGTTAGTCTACCCTGAGCTGTTCTTACAGGATGCTGTGGCTTTCACTGTGGTTCCTCCTCGACAGTCGTGAATCCTTGCCTTGCACACTGAAATGTCGTCTGCCCAAAGAACGCAGCACTGTGTGGCGGACCTCTGTGCTCCCTGCTGAAACTTCTGCAGGGTAGGATCTCCTCATAAGATACACTCTGATGCAAAGCAGAAAGCAGCCAAAGTTCAGCACAGTTTCAAGATCTTGGAGAGCAACTCCTAAGACCATAATTCCTCTCTCTGGAACATATTGTGCAGCTTCTGCTTTTGGCAAGTCAATCCGAGCCATCCACTCTCAAGCAAGTGAACAGAGGCTGAACGTTGCCTAGAGCAATGATACTGGTTGTTGTAAATACGTGGTGGTAAGAAGAGATGGAGCTGACATCTTGTGGCTGGGTGCTCTGAGCTTTGTAAGCACCCACTTCCAAGTGGTAGAAGTAGGATCCCTAAGCATGTTTCCTAATTTTCATCTTTTGATGTAGGTTAAAATGTGGCTCAGGAGATTGTATTTTGAGCTTGGCATTAATGCACTTCAGAAAAGCCAGCTCCTATTCAGCATGAGTGAATTATCCCATTGCCCCACTGTTGTATTTTGAGGACTATCACTGTCCAGCACATTTTTCTTCAGTAATGCCACCTCCATGGCTAGAAAGTCTCAATTGCAAGTCACACGTGTAAACATTTGGCTAGTCATTTATCTAGTTTACAGTTTGTAAAAATGACATGTAATTTAAACAGTGTATGTAACGTAAAAATCCTAGTACTGATTTAGTAGCCTTATTATTCCGCTGTCAGCAAAATTAATGTTCTATTTGCACAAAGCATCAGTTCAGTCTTCCTATCTGCAGAAACAGAGAGGTTGGGATATGGGCTGAGGTGTCTTGACAACTGAGAAGTATGTTGCATGCCAGCGCCTGTCGCTGCTGCAAGCAGAATAGGCATTTTCCAAGATTGCCTTGCATTAGAAACAGCACATCCCAATTACCAAGTTAGAAGGACAACAGCAGAGTGACAGACAGACCTAAGTGCGAATCCACAGGCACGATTCACCCAGCAATTGGCTCCTTTCCAATAAAATGGCTGAAATTTTTAGGGTTGACTAGAGGAGCCTAAGGGAAAAGCACAGGAAATAAAATATTAGCAACAAGCTCTGCAAAACTAGAAACAACTCTCCTCTGTTTTATAACAAGAGGAAGGGAGATCCTCTCCCACATTTCCACCCTTTTCTGCATTGAGCTTTCCAGCAAATATAGTCAGCTATAAATTGCCAGGAAGCGGCAGGAGTGGGCTGCTCCACAGGGGAATACAAGCTAGGAGTGGAGTGTGACAAGAAGGCAGGCATGGGCCAATGTCCTGCTGCAGTCCCTCAGGACCTGACCATGAAGAGTGGGTCCAGCAGCAGTCACTAGGGTCAGCTAGTCATTTCCAGAGAGGTTCATAGTGACGGATCCCTGGTCCAGCCAGGAAGCCAAGTCAGGATCTGTAAGACATGAGACCAAGGACAGGCTTACCTGTGGTTAGCCCAGGTGGGGACCAAAGACGAGGGCTTGAGCAAAGTGTATGGCTCCAACAAGGGCCCTCACAGCTCTTTCCCAACAGTCTGATACCTGGTTACAGCTGCACCGTATCAGAGCCGGCTGTTGAGTACAAGCACCCAGACACCTTGCGGGGTGCTTTTTTATATACGGCTTTTTAACTCTTGTAGTACGGGATCTCTGTTTTCAATACATTGGAGAGGTTGGGAGCAAATTCAGGGAAGCACAAGGAGACTGTACACCCAGATAGCCGCATCCTCAACGCAAATCACATTTCTCTACCTCTCCTTTCAGTGAGAGTGCATATTTCATGAACCATCTCTTCTAATGCTTGGGAAAGCCGCACTTTTAGAAGACGCCAGTGTCTGAATTTGTGAAAATATTTACTTTATAGCAAGCTGTGGTACACGGGTTTCAAGGTCTCAGTGTTTTTGAGTTAGCCAGGTGCAGGGATGAGGAGGAGCAAGACCCAGGCACTTGACCCAAGCTGGCCAACAGGATTATTTCATATCATGAATGGCACATTCAATAGAAATTAGAAAGTTTGTGACAAAGCTCTTTTTCCTTGATGGCGGTGATCGTGAGAACTTCTTGCCCCGGTGCCGGAGCCCTGAGTCCTTCCCGTCCTCCCCAAGCCATAGCACTCGCAGTGTCCGACACTTGCTGTCCCCTGCTGGGAGCACACAGCTTCCTACGGATAGAACGGGCTGAGTGTAATCCTTGTATATTTTGTATTGCTTTGAGGATCACTTTTGATTCTTTAGTGTTATTACTGTTAATTATCTAGTCTTATTCTATTAGATCTGTTTATATTTCAGCCCTTGTGTTTCCTTATTTTTCCCCAATTCCCCTTCCCAGGTGGGGAGGGGTCATCGGGTGATAGAATAATTGTCTGAATGACCATAAATTGTTGTGGGTTTCTCAAACCATAACAACCAGTTGTCTGGAAGAATGCATGGGCGCAGGGTATAGACGGCTGTAAATATTCTCTTGTGTGATGGCAGGAACCTGTAGGAGGGAAAATGAAGTGTCAGCTTAAGAAGTGAAAGAACAAAGCCATTAATAAGAGCATCAAAAAAGACTGTGGAGCATGGCACTGCAGCATGGAGTGGCTGCCAGCAAGATGATATCTACTGCAGCTTTTCCAGAGATCTCTCAGGCCACTAGAGCCTTTCAGCAGATACCCTTGGTCTTTGGATGGGACCCTCTGCAGAAGCCCTGCGATGATGTGCAGGCAGATAAGGACTTCTCAGAATAAAGTTGGACCCTCATAACATTCTCTGTGCTTCTTCGAAAGTGAGGATTTGAGACTATTCAAAAGGCATTCACAGCAAGGTGTCCACTTAAACCTGTGATGACGAGATGGGCTGAGAAGAAAATGAAACACTGTGGAAGAGCCAGTCATTAAAGCACATTAATTGGAAAGGTAACAAGATATTTATCTTTTTGGAGGCATTCATGGCAAACTATAAACAGAGGAAAACTGAACCAGTTTGAACTGGTTTGCCGTCTCTCTTGACATCTGAATTTCTATGAAGGCTCCCTTAATCATAAGGTTTTTGTAAAGCATTTTATTCCACAATTTCTGTTACCTGCATGTTTCTGAAGCTTTTATATAGTCTTGGGTGAAGCTGTTCAGCCCCTGGAGTTGTGAAGCACCAGAATAGGTTGACCATGGGGGTCATGGGATATACATTCTTGGAGGTTTTCGAAACACAGTTGGACAACATGCGAATGACTTGACCTAAACTTGAAGTTGACTGCTTTGAATTTTTCTGTGATTCCAAATGCTCTGTGCTACCATAAGACTAGAAAAGAGATGTTTTATTAAAAGCTGAAATATTTATTCAGTCTCTTAAATCTGCACACTCAAGAAAGGAGAAATGATTTCTTTTTATTTATAATACAATTCTGAGATTTCAGGAGTAATCTGATGAAGACTTTGATGTCTTCTCTGCCTTCCATTTTTTCAGTCCCCAAATGCTATGATAAGGGCTTTGCAAAATAAAAACCCAGAAATTATTTGTAAAAAAGCAAGGAAAGTCTGCTCCTGGTGACCTTTCCTTGGAAGCTGATGAGAAGGAGACACCCCAGGAGCTCAGTTCTCCTGGAAATGCTCTTCGTGTGGGAGAGGAGAGAGGAAGGCATTTAAGGACAAGAAAAGTGAGTCAGGGAAGAGCAAACTTAATCATCAGTCAAATCGTGTTTAGGGCATGATTCATTTCTGTCTGTATTGTATCTACCGCTGGGGTTTACCTGTGCTAGCTACATCAAAGGGAAACCCGGAGCGGCTTGTCTACACTGACTCTCTGGAGCTGGCTGTGTTGGCAGCAGCTCCCCTTTCCCAGGAGATGCAAGATGTAGGCCATAACGTGCTTTTAGGCAAGACTGAAACCTACTAAAATGAGCAAGTGGTGCAGCTGTGCAGCTCATGGCGTCTATTTAGCTCTCCCTGACCTGATGGTGATCCCTCTCCTTGGGAGGTGGGAGGTGTGTATGTCCTCTAGGAAAGGAGCTGAGATGGGTAAATAACTGCTGGAGGTTGCTGGAGACTGTGAGGAGTGTTGGATGGGGGAGAAAGGTATGCGCAGTGTGAACTGTTGGAAAGAGAAGGTTTATGGTCTGATGCATCGGGTAGAGGCAATTGGACAGTGAAGACAGACCTAGAAATGTCTGATTATGGTCTTTGGAATGATACGGTTAGTGTGTAGTGGTGATATGATTAATTACACAATTAGTATATGAAATGAATGGTGTTTCCCCTTATGCTTAGCATGAAAATGGAGTAATTAACCAATTANCCCTTCCTGCAAAGCCTGCCTGGAATAAATAAACAAAAAAAAAAAAAAAAAAAAAAGTGTGATGCATAAAGGAAAAAAACCCCCGAACTGGAGAATCCGTATCTTAACAAAACTGTTATGTTGAAATGCTGCACAAAGGAAGAGCGGAATGCAGTTTTTGGACTCCTTGTTGCCAGGTAGTCTATCCTCTCTACATGAAGAGCTCTTTGCAGCTGTGCTTGTTGCCATGCAGCCTGAATGAGGGAACCTCCCAGATGAAGTCCCATCTTGGATCAGCTCTGTGGGATTGGTGGGAATGGGGAAGTTGGTAGTTGGAAAAGGACACGCTGGAACACTGTTAATTCTGGTTAATGGCCAAAAGCAGAGCATGGAAAAGCTGAATGATCAAGGTCCTTGACTGTGAGCCAGATGACAATGGAAGAAATGCAGAAAAAAGTTGTAGGAAGAGCCTGGATGATCTTTTAGAGAAATGGCAGGGGGGAGAAAGCTTGAGAGAAAGGTTCAAAATAAAGCCTGCCATCTGGAAGTAACTTTAAATGTCTGTTCTGCACCTCTTTTTCTGAAAATGAGATGTTTTTGCAGACTTTTTAATTTTTTTTTTACTTTATATTGATTTCTTTCACTTTAAACTACTTCTGGATTTAAGCTTCTGCTGCTGTTTCTTTGATTCATCCCCAAAGGTGTGTAGAACGTAATGCATATGTGGATGCTTTCTCTAAGAAGTCCCATTAATGTCAATGGATCTACATCAGCACAAGCTCTTGCCAGGTAAAGCCTTTTACCATTCTTTTGTGGAACATCTGTAGCTATTGAAGAAGGTTCAATACAACAGACAAAGAAGCTACCAGAGAGCCTGGCACTCTGGGTTCCTGAAGGACAGGGACATGTTTGTAAATTATCCTTGTTAAATATAGCGGTCGTACAGGGATAGACTGGCAGAAATTATCTAATTCCACATAAGGCATCTTGGCTTGCTGAACACCGTCACTCACTTGCTGTGCTGTTTTGTTACTGTGCTGCACAACAAGGACTCCTGAAACACATGGCAACATAGAAGAGAATATTTTTAAAGGTTCTTATTCTGCACAGCACTTCTCTCCATCCCTCTTTAGGCTAGCAATGCCACTAATAGTAGTAAATGTACCTGTTTTCATACTGTATCTTGTTAAACTCGGGCTTATCTCTGCTGCTGCATATAGGAGATATTAACTCGGCACTGGAGTTCCTAGTAGAGCTGAAGAGGTGGGCACAGAGGTGAGCAAAGAAGAGCTGGGTGGGGAGGCATCCAGCAACTGAAGCAAAAAAAATGTGACTTTATAAATCCTTCATCCTCTACATCTTCCCAGAAACGCTTCTCAGCAACTTCCTGATGGAAAATTAAATTCTACTCTGGCTCATGTATAAAGTAAAAAAGCTCATGTAACTTCTGTGCTTCAAGACAGTCTAGCTCTGTCATTTATTGGGAACAGGAGAGCTTGCCTTGGCTTCTTTTCTTGGTTTGCCTTGTCTCAGAGCAAAATTAAACTAAGTAAA
Organism: Burhinus bistriatus; assembly: GCA_013397275.1. Taxonomy (NCBI): domain Eukaryota; kingdom Metazoa; phylum Chordata; class Aves; order Charadriiformes; family Burhinidae; genus Burhinus; species Burhinus bistriatus. The sequence goes on along the minus strand of VYXH01006120.1, from coordinate 117,518 downwards.
GCGCCTTTCATCCTATCTGAAGATGTAGCCTGCAGGGTACAAGAGGGGAGAAACAACAGAAAATTAGTTTGGAGCTTCTGGGACCACCATCTTGCATTAGGAAGAGTGCTGCTGAGTGCTAATCTGCCATGCGAGGCTAGCTAGGGTTACCACTCACGGGCTATCATTTGGGTTTATGGCAGGTTCCCTGCACCCACCATCCCTGTCCATGTGTTTCCTGGTGAGGAGCTGACCATGACTGTATTTGAAATAGTCAGAGGAGACTGGAGATGAATCCTCCTCATGTTTCACCCAGCTGAAGCCCTTCTGGAATTTCTGCCAGCATCAACAGTGCATGTTTGTCTGTCTGAGAGCGCTAGCTATCCTCTACCTTCCCTCCAGGTATCTGGGGCTGCAGCCATCTGGCATCAGTGATGCATTAGTCATTTAGGTAGAAAGGCCAGAGCTGGTACAAGCGTTTCATAATCCTGTATCAAAAACTCTCATGGGATTTACCAGGTATAGCAAATCCCCAGGGAAGGGACCCTTGGCTGGAAGGTTTGATCACAGATCACTGGTGCACTGGTATAAAACTTGGTGTTCAGTGGACATCAGAGTTACAACCTTTCTTAATGAGTAGGTGGTTCTGGAGAGCCGCTTTGAGGCCATACGGGTAGCAGCCTTGTCCTGGATAGCTACCGGAGAGCGTTACTGATGGCATGCACTCATTAAAGCATCCACAATCCAAGTACATGAGCATCACTGCAAAAAAAATGATGCATAAAGAAAATTGAACTGAGAACCGTTTGTTCAGGGCAATTGCATGAGAATGTCACTGAATAGGTCTCTCTCCAGCTCAAATAAAGGGCTGCTAGGACCCGAAGAGTCACAAAAAGAAGATACTAAGAGGATAAGACACAAAGAGAACACAAACGCAAGGTGTAGGCAGACTTGGCCTTTGACAGAGCCTGGGGATAAGCAGAGCTGTGCTGTGCGTCTGTGGAGAAAAGCATCCATGGAGAAAATCACATCTCAACTCAGCAATGGGCAAATCTTGTGAGCTTCCTGCTTGGTTTTAATCACAAGAGCTCAATTGTAAAAGGAACAATCAGCCATGCTATCTTTCAGGATCATTTTATAACCCACGCTGTGGGCTATGAAAGGAATCCTTACTGGAGTGATTTCATGTCTAACAAATGCTGTAGACCCTCACCTTTCTGGGCTTGAGATCAGCTGGAGTGTAACAGCTGGAAAACCAGTATGGCTCCACATTCATTCCCATCCTTGATGGGCCAATCATCTTGATTTGTTGTGACTTGCCACTGACCCTCCATATATTTTGGAGAAAAGTGAGTGACATAAGGTATGTCCTTCCCCTTCTTGCTTTACTGAACCTAGTTTATTCTTTGTCAGCTTTGTTTAAGGAGCTCAAGGTGGAGGAAGCGCTGTGTCCATAGGACTAGGATGCGCTGCGTTTGATTTTGAAATTTTGTTGTTGTCATTGGCCAACAGCTATAACGAGGTGGAGCTGCCAAGGTTGGCATCAAAAACAACATATTTGAGAGAAACAGAAGAAATGCAGTTTTTGCCTGAAGCCTTCAATACCCTTTGTTTACAAGTGACAATGCCCTCAGCCAATTTCCTGCCATTGGATGGTGTAGAGCAATTTAGGAGATATCTGCTCTTATTCCCACTTTATGGGAGCTTTGCTCATGCACCTAATTGCAGATGCAGAGATTAGAGTGAAATTCCCTCTAGTTCTATTGTGCTGCTGCCTATGTATTTCAGGAAATGGAGGCACAGCAAGCTTGAACTATAAGTTAAACATTTTTTACTTACTCTTACCAAGTGCTAAACGTTGGAGGGCAGGTCTTTAACTGCTGGAGAGTGTCCTTCTTCCCTTGGCTTAAGTGAAGCCATGACAGAAGTGTGCAGTCCCCTTCCAGGACCCTGTGAGCCCAGGCAGGAGGGAGATCTAGACCCCTTCTGCCTTATGAAGTGACGTTGTCACAATATTTATCTGTTACAAAGGTTGTCTCGCTGATGACATTGCTACTGAAGAGTGCTCTTGTCACTCTTGAAAAATTTTCAGTGTGTTTGCAGTGACTAGAAGAATAAGCTTCCATGCGTACCCGCGGGAATTGACTGAAGTACCACTGAGCTGATAAAACACAACCCCTGCTTGGCCAGACACCCACAACTTCGACATTTGTTGACTGTGAAAAGAACTGATGAGTGTCGCTGCTTCACCAGATTCCCTAAACAGGAAGCTAAATTGCAGTGCTATTATTTGTGTAATGGGCTTTGTACATTGGCCCGTCCTTCTGCCCCCCTCCCCATCATGGCTCCCGCTGAGCCTCTTTCCTTACAGGACTGAGTGGCTGCACAGAAAAATCAGACATTGTCAGATTCAGCCCTCGTTTTTCAGACTACATCTTCTCTGAAATAATATAACGTAATTACACCACCACCACCCCCAATTCCATCAGCCTTTCAATCATCACTGTGCAGTATGGTTGCCTTTTATTTATTTAACAATTAAAATCTGCACCTACCTCTAAAAGCTCCTTAATTACAATACCATAAAAGTCTTCAGAAAAAAAGAAAATAATTGGTCTTCCACTGAGCAGATGCACTTCTTGATAACTAAATTCTGCAACAAGCCATATCCTCCTTGTTTTTTTTTTTTTTTTTCTCTAATGAATATTTTGCAGTTTTCCTCATGTAGGGCACTTTGTGATCTACAAGTTTATATTTTTCTAAATGCTCCTTTTGTTCTGTTTTCCTCCAGAAAAAGATGAGATGACATTTACACCCCTGTACAAACGGATTCAAAGGATAGAAGAACTTTCCTCAGGTGCAATTTGCTTAATACTTTACAAGTAAGCTGAACAGGAAAGGGAAGCAATTTAGTGCATGAGTTATTGCTAAGTATCTCTAGGTTTGGGTGATTATCTTAGAAGGAAAAAAAAAAGGAAAGAGAAGAAAAGATGTGTTTTTCAGTCTTGTCATTCAGAGGCTGGGAGAAACAACAGCGATCCTTCACTTTTCTCCTGCCTGAACCTGCCCTGCTCCCACATGGAATCACAGAACCACAGAATCACAGGGGTTGGAAGGGACCTCTGGAGATCATCTACTCCAACCCCCCTGCCAGAGCAGGGTCACCTAGAGCAGGTTGCACAGGATGGCGTCCAGGCGGGTTTGGAATGTCTCCAGAGTCGGAGACTCCACCACCTCTCTGGGCAGCCCGTTCCAGTGCTCTGCCACCCTCAAAGAAGTTCCTCCTGAGGTTTACATGGAACTTCCTATGGTCAAGTTTGTGCCCGTTACCTCTTGTCCTATCACTGGGCACCACTCAAAAAAGACTGGTGCCATCCTCCCAGCACCCTCTCTTTCAATATTTATAAGTATCGATGAGATCCCCCCCTCAGTCTTGTCTTCTCCAGACTAAACAGACCCAAGTCCCTCAGCCTTTCCTCATAAGATGTTCCAGCCCCCTAATCATCTTTGTAGCCCTCTGCTGTACCCTCTCCAGCAGTTCCCTGTCCTTCTTGAACTGGGGAGCCCAGAACTGGACACAGTACTCCAGATGCGGCCTCACCAGGGCAGAGTAGAGGGGGAGGATGACCTCCCGTGACCTGCTTGCCACACTCCTCTTGATGCACCCCAGGATGCCATTGGCCTTCTTGGCCACATCCCTGCTGCGCTCTGCCCCTCCCTGCATGGGAAGGGGAGTGTGGCTGCCGCCCGTGGCGTGTCTTCACTCCTTTCACAGATTGTCATTCCCCCTTGATGAAAGCTTACGCCTAACTCAGGGGCCCGGATCCCCTGGGCTGCTGGAGCACATGGCAGTTCCACCGAAGCCATTTCTGTGACCTCCCTGTATACTGCAAGAGTCCTTGGAAAAATCCAGCCTCCAGATGGTGGTTAGGTAGGAGCAGGCAGAGCTTTCTTTTCTGTTTCCTTTCAGTTGTTCTATTCACTTGTTTTTCTTTTTTTTTTTTTTCCCTTCCAGTGGATAATGGGAAAAGAAAATGGATTTTTTTATTTAAAGATTTATTTGAGTCATAAGTCATTTACCATGACCAAGAAAATGGCCCTGTGATCCAGAATGTTATCTTTAGATGGAGAGATACGTATTTCACACAAGAATATTTTTCACATATATCCTTACACAGAAAATGTATTTGTATGGAGAATATGCATTGCAGAGCATCTACTTATGCATCGGTGTGATTTTGTTATTATCACTGAAGGAGAAATTCAAGGATCCTGTACAGCCTGAAATGTCCTGACTCGGAATGCCCCGGGGAGCTGGACACACATTCTGAGGTTTTTTTCTCTGGTGTTCCCAGCTTGGCCTCACATTTTAGATATTAACAGTAAAACATGTTCAGTTGAAAAAACAGTGTTGACCCTCAAATGACCCTGTGAATAAGTTAGTAAAAATACCAATACCTGATTAAATTTGTCCTGTCAATGGATAAGCTATAGTGATGGGAAAGGAGGGGGAGTAGAGGAGTAGGGGGGAAGCAAAGGTCCACTGGTTTGAGGGCTGAAGACACCTACATGGTGTGGGTGTCTGCTGTGGTGTCGCGCCAGCGTGACGGTCTCTCTCAGCCTCCAGCCTGTCTCTCCCACGCTTCCCCAAAGCCTGGTCCTGTATCCCCGTGTCTCCTCCCAGGGCAATTCCAGACTGGCCACAACTGTGCCAGCGTGTTCACCTGGGCTGAAACACCTGTGAAATGACCGACTGATGAGGCTTTCTAGACACAGAGATCTTCACAGTGAGGCGTGAATCGCTCCTCTTCATCTGTCCCTACAAGCTACATGAGTGCTTTAAAAACCTGCGCAAATTGAGCAATACTAGCTAATAAAAAATGTATTCCTTAAGAAAAATAGTTTCCAAAAATGTATTCAAAGAACACATTTATTGAATCTAAATGAGAGGTAAATATGAGCCCTGCTGTCTGCGTTCGGTTGTCAGATAAAATGAAGCAAAAGGAGTTTTCTTTTTTCACCATTCTTTGCAGTTTTATTCTAAAAAGCAAGCAAACAAGCACGCCAAATTGTGCTCCTGTTCCTTTCATCCTCGCTCACTTCAAGGAAGAGCTCTTGGACATTTTCATTTCAGCAGATCAAATAGCAGAGATTTCCCCTTTATCTTTTGCCTTCCTTCTTCCTCCTCCTGTTCCGATATTCCAAACCTCATCCAACCCTTTTCACCTGAAACACAGGTGAGTGGAAAGCGGCTCAGCTGCGTGCAGCGAGGCTGGCTTAGAGCCTTTGCGGCGCTGGAGGATCACAGCCCAGCTGGATGGCGAAGGCTGTGCGCATGGAGGGCGGCGTCCGAATGTCTGTGCAGCAATTGTGCAAGATATTGTGAGAACATTTGCCTGCAAACAGGCTGTTATGGAAATTAGGTGTCCTGGAAGCAGAGCTTTGCAGATCTGGGATTCACCTTTACTTGCTGGTCAGACAGTTTGTCCTGGGAAGGGTTCCTGGGGACAGTGTAAAGTACCTGAGTTTTAGAGTGAATTTGCTCAGGATCTGTAAAAACAGTGCAATGCCTTACAAAGAACTTCATTTTCAGGCTAACGATGACTTGGCAACATCTGTGAGTAAATCAGTGAGTTGGGGGCGTGGTCTGAAGCAGAACTGACAGCAAATGTGTTTTCCAATCATTGAGACCTACACAAATGAGAAATTTTGCAGTGGTCGTCAGTCCAGTGGCTAAAACACAGGGAGACCTGGGTTAAAGGTCACTGCCTTTACCGTAAGTCCCCTTTCTTTTGAAACATGCTTTCAGTTTCTCTTACAACTAGATATTCTACTACTTTAGGTATTCTTGTAGGACGTCCGAAGACACAGGGCAGCCTTAACCCAGTGTTTTGTAGCAGTGACTCATGCGACACTGAAGAAATAAAGAAACTTCAGTTGGATTGAGGAACAATAATTTTGGGCAGAATGGGAATTGAATCTATGTCTTCTATGACTGGGTAGTGTCAGTCTTGCTCTAGTTTTGATAAGAAATTTCATCCTGGATTTCAGAAGCTGTTCACCACGGGTGTTCTGCGGAAGCTGACCTATTCTGTGCCAAGTTTGGGGTTAAACAGCTCAGGGTGTGCTGATGAGACCACGTCTGCAGTAGAATTAGCAGTCAGATGTACAAAGAGTTCTGGGTCTGTTAACAGAAACGTGTCAGATGAAGTTCTCTGGTGGAGCTGTCCTCAGAGGATATGAGTCCCAGTTTGCATCTGCCAAGGGATTTCAGCTGACAGTCATGTTTTGGGAACTGCCTTTTGCATGTGATTGGTGTTTACAGAGTTATTTGGCTGCCCACGGCAGCAGAGAGTTTCTCTCCAGGGGCAGTTTACTCTCAAGTTAGAGCCCTTTTTCTCCCTGAGGTGTGGGAGAAAGCCCAAGATACTGTGGGTGTCAGATGGAGAAACAGTATCTCTGAGCTAGTGTCCAGTGGGGACAAGTGAAAGCCCTGCTGCAGGGTTGCCACAAGCTGAAGGCTCTTTTCAGCCTTGCTGGGAACCTGCAGAGTGGCTTTTTTTGCAGGTCTTGTCATTTGATGGAGTCAGTTCAATATTCTTTTATTCGGGACTTTCACCATCTCTTCCATTAAAATTGCTTCAAGTGCAGACCATGATGGGCTCTGTCTTTCTCCCGCATCTCCTGATGCTTAGGACCCACAGGAGAGTTGTTGCCCGAGTTTAAGGAAATGGTGCACAAGATGCAATCCTGTCCAACATGACCAAGAGCTGCAGAGTCACAGCATGCACAGTATCAGGAGTCCAAGAGATGTGCATACAGTCACCTTAAGAGCAGGATTGGTCTCACCAAGCTTTAATCATCTACACATCTATATAAGACTGCTCAGCAACTTTTTGTGAGTAATTCATCTGACCTGACACATCTGTGTAGCTATCTTCAGCATCTGCCATAGTCCCTGGACAGGAAGGCTTCTCCAGTGGGTAACAGAGAGTCCACCCAAAATCTGCACTGCCTCCTGAAGGCACTTCTTTTCCTCATGGATCAAGGAAAATCCCCGATACCCATCCCTGACGTATCTAACATAGCTGCTGTGAGAGTGGGACATGCTGCCTGGGCAATGAACCTTGTGATTTTCAGCATAGGAGGCAATTCTAGTTATGTATCTATTGCTGAAAGGAAAAAGAAATTACTTGCATAGAATAATAATCTTTAAGAGGGTTTGCACACAATCTCAGTCTTCCCAGTGTTTTAAGTTTGATACTGTCTTCACAAACACAGCTTTTCTGCTATCTAATTTTAAAGTCAAGCCTTGCTTAAGTCCTAATTCTAGATTGCATCCCAATCCCAAATTTAGCAAAAGTCAGAGAAGCTTAGGGATAGACTGAATCATTGTAAATTTTTATAGAAGAATTTATACATAAAGTACAGTTATAACGAAAGAATATAATAACAATATATTGAGTACAGTGTCCAACAGCCATGCAAATAGGTGCTGTTTCAAAATCCAAAGAGGTGGCAGCTTATGTAGCTCCCTGCTGAAATTCACGTGGCTTTACGTGCTGCGTGGATGTTGCTCCTGTTACCTTAATTATTTTACGGAGCGACAGGCTCTGCAGGACTTTTTGGTTTGCTGTTGTACTTGCTTTGCTAAATGTCGCGGCCAAATTCTTGGTGCTCTGTATCCCACACAGAGGCCTCCACCAGAGCCTGGATGGGCAATCTGGGTTTTGATGGTATTCAAGATCAAAACAAGGCTGGAGTATTCATACCTGATGGGAAACCTCCTGTCTTGAGGGGGAGCTGGATGGGATGAACTCTCGTGGCTTTTCTGTCTACGTCTGTGTTTCTGCCGCGTAGGAGTCCTTTTTTTAAAGGTGTGTATCACAGCTACTGTCTTCTCAGGAGGCTATTGAGTGTTTAGAAAGCTGTTCGTGAAGTTCATGGGGACTTTCTCTCTGGGAATATAACCACTTCTGTACAATAAAGCTGAAGTGCTATAAAGCAGAGAGCTCCAGATAAGGAAATCCGACTGTCCTTTCTTATCTCCACTCTTCCTAACAGGTGTCCTTGGGGTTGTAAATTTATGTGAGGGGAAGCTAGGAACAGTCTGAGGTATCTTTAACCTTATCACAAATCTTTCCCAGGGCGGAAAGATTGACGTTACCATCAATAAAGGCTGAATTGTGGCCCAGGTCCCTTTTCCCACCGAGTCAATTGCTCTGGAAAGTGTGGTCGCTCTCACTTGGTTTGTGTGTGCTCTCTGGCAAGCGCCCGGCCATCCTGTATTGCACGCAGAACACTGAAATAAAACCCAAGCAGATATATGCGGTGAAATGCCTAATTCCTCAGAGCTTTGTAATTCCGCAAAAGATAATTTGTGTGCCCATGCTATTACAATTGTTACAGTTTTATTGCAGCCAGGCCAAAAAGTCATCTTGGAAATGAGGTGGAATTATCCTTATTTGTCACTTTTGTGGGAGGAATGAAAAGTTCCTTGCGCTTGCCATAGGACCCTCATTCATTCCAGTGCTTTACACTTGTGGATATATGGTCTAATCATGTTTCTGCAAAGGAGGTGCTCAGGCTCATGATGTGAATGACTGTGTGGCGCTGCGGAAGCAACTGCTGAGTTTGCCACACTCTGCTCCTTCTGAAAGAGGTATTTGTGTTTGAATAGGGGCTTTCTTATCATACTATCCTAATTTTTTTTGCACCATTCTCCATTAAAATGAGGATTTCCTCTCTCACCCCATCAGGTTGTCATGGAAATTGGCCTTTTTTTTTTTATTTTTTAAATTTTTTTTATTAGAAAACCTGTGGCAAAAAGCGCTTTGCCTTGCTAGCAGCCTGTGGCCAAAGCAGTTCTGCCGAGCCGATGAAAGCTGGGGCAGGTCTCACCTCTGCTTCTGGCATAACCTTTAGTGTCTTCAGCTTCCTCAGGGGTAAGGACCTCTGCCTGGCTTTTCTGCTCACCGCCTTTCTGGAGGGAAACCCCCAAACACTTTTCCCACATTTTAGACCCCTGGTTCTGTTATTAGTGCACTACATTCCTAGCTATGCTCTGGGGCCACCTTTGATTCAGAAGAACATTGCTATTTTCTAGGCCTGGGGTTTTCCCTTGCTGCCACTTCTCGGTAGCGCTCCTTCACCCAGGGGAGATGCCAGATATGGGCCAGGAGGGCTTCACCTATGAGAAAAGGACTATAGGGACCCGTGTTGGGATCATAGAATCATAGAATGGTTTAGGTTGAGATGGAAGAAATGCTGCTACCAGAGAGGAGAGACAATAAAAGTATTCATGCTGGGAGCAGGGCTATGTCTAGTCTCTGGAGCTACCTTTCACAGCCCTTCTGCAGCAGGCTTCAGGTGCTCCTTCTCAAAGAGGAACTAGATAAAACTGTCAGTAGTTTTTTTTGGAGGCAGCCCAGTGACGGGTGCTAGGAACCAAGGACACCTCCTGATTCCTCTGGACAGCGGTCTTCCTCCTCAGGCAGTGAAGGCCTTGAAGAACATGAGCTTGAGGGTGTGAACCCCTGTTCAGGAAGGCTTTGGTGCCCTCCGTGGGCTGTAGCATCACAGCAGTGAGGGACCTTGGGAGGTCGGGCTGGCAGAAGTGATAAACTCATACTTACTGTACCTCTTAGTTGTCCTTGAGGCTGTATAGTTGACGGGAAGAGGTCTTGTGCCACACAAGAAGGACATCCCATTGCTATGGGATCCTACCACCTGAGTTGGTTGCTCCCAGCTTTTTTTTTTTTTTTTCCCAGGGGCTGTGTCACCATCGTTTCCCTGCAAGCAGAACCTGGAATAAAAGCAATAGGCAGTCAGGCACTGCCTTCTGCTATCACAGGGCTTTCAGGATGTCTAGCTAGCCTTGTCTGGAGTTCGACCACCACCTGGGTACCAAGATTCCCTGGTGTGGGAGCGAAAGATTATCCAAAGCTTTGATTACTTGGCATGTGCAAAGGGATAGGGCTATATTTCAGAGTGATGCAAACAGCTTCTCACATGCCAGGTCTCAGCAACCTCAAAATGCTCAAGCAAGGATGAAACCGTCTGTCATCCACTTTGGACTGCAGCTGTGGAGCATTATCTTTTGGCCACAGGAGTCCATGAGCATCCAAGGGATGCCTCTCAGAAAATGCTAAGTAAGGTCCCGTTTTACCAATTCTTCCATTTGCAGGTGAAAGTGTAGGAGAGGGGGCGGGGAAGTACAACTCCAAAGTCTGTCCTTATCTTTGGATATCATGTGTACTTTTCTGGGGCTGTGGGAGCAATTCTTCTGACTCCAGGGAAGAAAGAAATTTATGTATTTCTTCTCATGCAGTGTTTCAGATGGAGGAAAACAATGAGGTGAAACACAGACTGACAAGGGTAGGGAAGTCAACGACAGGTTTGGGCTGTGGATGATCCTTGTGAGATTTTTCTTTCGGACATGATTGCTGTTAATGAGGACTAAGTTCCCATGAACCCACCCCGAAACTTGGCAGAAGTGTACCTAATTTTCCTTTGCTCACTGAATGTGTTTTCCCCCTTTGCCAAAAAAGAACCTAATGACTTAACAAACATATTTCTATTAAGGGGACAAAAGTCCAGAAGGCAGATAAATGGATAACAATCCCCAGCACCTAAATTAAAACAAAACAGTCTATAGTCTTCTCTGCCAGAGGGCTGGTTGCTGAGCTAGACTGTGCTTTTACGCTCCTGCAGTGACCTTCACTTCCAGCTGAAGAGAGCTAAGACCTGGAGGACAGCAAGGTCCCATTGGGCTGAGCACTGGAGTGATGTGTTTCTTAGCTGTTCCTCACTCACGAGCTGTGTTTCCACCTACGAGCAGTTCCTGCAAGCCACCCCTCACTCCCCGCTTTGCTGCCTTCACCAGTTCTGGCAGCCTTGCTAATAGTTGCTTATTTTAGCTGTTGGAAGAATATGTGTGACACTGAGAATTAAACATACTCTCAACTCACATGATTCTTTTCAGCATTTTTTTTGCATGCATGAGACTCTTCTTCCAAGTCCTTTGTCTTCCCCTGTTTTTTAGGCTCTGACCTAATTTTGGAAACTGTTGTGCTACTCATGAAGAGAGTTCATGTCCTCGTTTGGACCCTCCACACCCCAGAAACTGCTGCTGTGGTGGTGGGGACGTATGGGGTTTGATTTAATTTTGATGCTGTCTCTCTTCTCTTTTATGCATATAAACCCTCCTTAGGATGAGTTGGTAGGCATTGAATTAGGAACCACTATCTGTGGTTACCAGAAAGTTTCCATTTTTTCCGCAATAAGGGCCCTAACAGGACAAGTTCTTGTGTTTTGCTTTGAAGTACTTCTGGCACAATGTCTCAGTGTGAGAAGACAGATTCACATTTCTATGGCTCCAATAGCCATGACGCTGCGAAGGACCATAACGGTGCAGGACATTCTCATCATTTTAACAAAATTTGGTTACTCTCTGTCAGCTCACCAGCACAGGTACCTGCTATAAGAAACTGCAAGCAGCACTTGTAGAAGAAAAGGGAATTTCAGGCAAGAAGTCCATCTTTCTTAATTGAATGTTGCAACATCTCTTTGGGAGGCTTTAGTTCTCCCAAAAACTGCACCGAATACTAGTCAAGGCTCTTCTGGGAAACGACTATAGAGAGAAACTGAATGAGCCAGGCAAAGGGGCCCCATCCCAAGGTGGTTATGTGTGTAGATGCTCTTTAATCCAGTGCATGTAATTACTGTAATTATGCAGGAAAATGCCCTAACTGCTCTGCACAAATCCCTACTTGGGTGTGTAACATGTTATTTGTGTTTGCAGTTATTAGGTGAGTTTACCTAACTTCCTCCTTCACGTTACCGGGTAAGAGAGACCCTAGTGATTACAGGAAGGGGCACAGACTTACAGGCACAATCAAGAAAAATAGGAGTTTAGGAATTGCTTTTCTGCAGCTTCGCTGATGTATAAACTGAAATAAAGTAATTAAATCAAAGGGACTGGAAATAAGCAAAGAAGGTCCTGAAGCTTGAACTTCTATAACAAACACTTGCCTCTTAGATCTGCCTTTTGTTTGCAGTAGTCAGATCTGCATGGTGTATTAGCAAAGGAGCGCATGAAAATTTGTATTTCCAAGCATTTTATTTCTCTTGTAGTCATTTAAATAACGCCAAATTGAGCATGAAGCTGACTGGCTGCAATTGCTGTCATCAGAAAATAAGAGTGAGTGGGCTGGGGAAAGCTATCCTCCTTCCCAGCAGTTGTCCAGTTAGGAAAACTGCTCAAAGGCAGAGTGAGAACAAGAAGATGCTATTGCTTGTGTGGTAGAAACATTCACCTTCAGTCAATACCCGTCAATTTCTGATTGCACGTTGTTTGATTTCTGTAAGTCAAGCAGAATGTGTTAGCCAGGAAATAGAGGTCCAATTGCAAATGGGCATAAGCGGTTCCTCATTATTCCTTCACACCCTTTCCTTATCTCCTAACACCACCAATAGTAATGGTGTGGTGTCTAGTAAATAGCAAAGTGAATCACGATCAAGCTTGTGTGTTGCAGGAAACATGGTCACAAGAAGAGAACAGAGGAGAGAGAGAAAGAAGATTCAAAAGCAGCGTGGCCAGCAGGTTGGGGGAGGTGATTCTGCCCCTCTACTCCTCTCTCGTGAGACCCCACCTGGAGTGCTGCGTCCAGCTCTGGAGCCCCCAACATAAGAAGGACATGGACCCATTAAAGCAGGTCCAGAGGAGGCCACAAAGATGATCAGAGGATTAGAGCACCTCTGCTATGAGGACAGGCTGAGAGAGTTGGGGTTGTTCAGCCTGGAGAAGAGAAGGCTCCGGGGAGACCTTAGAGCCCCTTCCAGTATCTGAAAGGGGCCTACGAGAAATCTGGAAAGGGACTTTTTACAGGGACATGTAGTGATAGGACGAGGGGTGATGGCTTCAAACTGGAAGAGGGGAGATTTAGATTAGATCTCAGGAAGAAATTTTTCACCCTGAGGGTGGTGAGACACTGGCCCAGGTTGCCCAGAGAAGCTGTGGCTGCCCCATCCCTGGAGGTGTTCAAGGCCAGGTTGGATGGGGCTTTTAGCAACCTGATGTAGTGGGAGGTGTCCCTGCCCATGGCAGGGGGTTGGAACTAGATGATCTTTAAGGTCCCTTCCAACCTAAACCATTCTGTGATTCTATGATGTTCCTTTTGAAATTATCTGAACCATCTCCTCAGCTGGTATAAGACACCATGTAGCACCATCAGCATCTGTGCTCCTGTTGGGCTCCACCAGAAGAGAAGCTCACCTGAGTTGTCACAGTTCAAAGAAGTTTAACAAGATTAGGAAAAATAGTCAGAAAGATGTTAAGGGAACTCCACACTGATCAATATGTCTCATTTATCACCACATAAATAGTCCTGTTAAGCTGGCTAATTCCCGTTCCACATGCCAAATAGCTCTTGCAGAAAATTAAATATATATGTTAATAGTGTATGCACATGCATGACAGACCAGCTAAATCTGTCTGTGAAAAGTGGATGTTTCCATCTACACCTGGTTCTTGTGAAATAAGGTTGCCTTTGTTACCAGGTAACAGTAAAATGCAGGTTAAATGCCAAGGTACTGATTCAACTTGTACTGAAAATATTCCATGTGAAGAGTACTGGGGCAGTACACAGGTAAGTTCTTATTTAAACGTACAAATGAAATTCAAGTGGCTGGTTGTGGTGAATATGAGCCTTTGTGAATAATCTGCTTGTTGCACAGGATTTGTCAGAACAAGAATTTTCAAAAAACCCAGTATTTTTTGTAATGATGTGGTAGGAAAAAATGGCTGAATTCTGAACAGATAGAACTGTTTTCTTGATAGTTTTATGGTAGAGAGCTGTGCAAAAGCAATTCATGTTTTCTCACTTTCTTTGTTGTTTCCTGGGGCCAAGTTAAGGTTATCTGGAAGGTCAGAATCTTGAACATTAATTTCCCCTTTTAAATCAGAATTTTATCTTGGAATTTTTATTTATTTGGTTGGTTGTTTTTCTGTCCTTTAAAAATAATGGCATTTTGACTTTCCCACTTAGTGACCAGTATGTTTTTCATCAGAAATTTATTAACTAAAGGAATGCAGATAGCCTGCTAGCACTGGGAATCAGAAAAGATATTGGCCTGAGTGAGCCTCACTCTTCAATATTAAATGTGAAATAATAGCATAGTCAATAACTTTTTGCATTAAAAAAAATCGTGAAAAACGTCTCTTCAAACTTGAAAGCACGCACATTGAAGTATGTGTGCTGCTCATCACAATGAAAGATGTTGTTTTGTTTTGCCTTGTCTAGATTCTGCTGGCTGGATATTACAGCAGCATTTAAAATGTAGTGTGAAACCCCAACGCTAGTGAAACAAACATTAGAACAGCTTTTGCTGTCTGCTCAGGGCCAGAATTAATTGGTATCTTGACAGAAAGGGACTTTTCTCTACCCTAACGCATAAGGGGGGTGAGTGCACATACAGGGATAATTTTATTTCCCATCCACTACAAACATCTTCAAGGGAAAGGAGAAGATGGCATGGAGGATTATGGATTTTCGTAACCTGCTGTCACTTTGCTCCACTACTTATTGCTCAGATGAAGTTTATCTGCACAGTAGACATTGATTTCACTGTATGAAGTTGTCTGAAGGTTTAATTAATATTATGATCAATCTACTATATTTATTCCTGTCGTTGGCTTTAAATTGTTCGTGCTCCTGGCTCACTGTACTTGGGTTTAAAAGAGATCAGCATGGGAATATTGTATCTGTTAAGTCTGTAATACTGCAGCCGTTGTGCTCCTCAGCACTGTGTGTCATCCAGCATGTTTTCTGGAAAGTTAGTTTTAGCAGCAAATACTAAGTTTTATAAAGAGTTAGCTTGAGGAGCTCCATTTCTGGGTCTCCTATGTATTAGGTAGAAGGAAACACATATATTTTTGTATGAACTTTCTGTAGGTATTTGTGTTGCTTTGTTTATATCATGCCTTTTTTATTGCTTTTCCATATCCATTTTGCCCATATATTTTGGATCTGAATCATTCAACACCGTAAAGGAGATTTGTGGTGAATCGGATGTGTTGTGGTACTTTTCCATCTTTCCCACCAGGGCTTGGGAGAAAACAGAATTCAAGGTAGGTTCTAATATTTGGGGCAAAACCTTTCCTGGCAAAAAAAAAAATCAACTTCCATTACTTAGGACGTTTTGCACATTTGAGTTAGTCAAAGGCAAAAATGGAGGACAAAAAGAAATAGATTTGATTTAACATTTCAAAAAAAGATGCAAATGATTTCAAGTTTGACACTTCTTTTTTTTTCTAGAAATATCCTTCGGTTTCTTTTAGAAAACATTTCGTGGGTCTGAAAGTAAGGTTGCATCTCCCTAAATCCTGGTCTGCCCCAAGCACAGGTTTGCCCTTTGCTGAGGCTGTTCACTTTCCCAGATGCAATGTGTTTCTTCCTGAGAACGTCTTTCTTAAGACAAGGGGAATGACAGTACTTTATTTGGTGTAAAATGCCCCTAAAGGGAGAGCATGAAGGTTGCTGTACACACTCTCCAGGCTGGCCTTGTGAAATGGTGTAGTTTCATGAGCAAAAGGATAGCTGAGCGCTGTGCTGTTCACCCTGTGCTTTTGAGCATTGAAACTACTGAAACATGGTTGAAAAGATTTTGGAAGAGAAAAGGGGGAAAAAAACCCAGCCAACCAACCAAACAAACAAAACCCTACCAGTCAACCCCAGCCTGGAAACGCTGCTGCAGTCCCTAAAGGGGCTCCAGGGAAGCTGGGGAGGGACTCTTTATTGGGGAGTGGAGCCATAGAATGAGGGGGAATGGTTTTAAACCGAAAGAGGGGAGATTTAAATTAGATCTCAGGAAGAAATTCTCTACTGTGAGGGTGGTGAGACACTGGCCCAGGTTGCCCAGAGAAGCTGTGGCTGCCCCATCCCTGGAGGTGTTCAAGGCCGGGTTGGACGGGGCTTGGAGCAACCTGGTGTAGTGGGAGGTGTCCCTGCCCAGGGCAGGAGGGTTGGAACTAAATGATCTTTAAGGTCCCTTCCAACCTAAACCATTCTATGATTCTATGAAACTGCTTGAAAGGGATCAGAAAAAATGTATGAGAATAACCAGAAAAAGAGTACAGTGCTTCACTGCAAACAGGATGGGATTCTCCATTTGGGTGCTCGCATGGGAGCACATCTAGGGTACCGTTGGTACCACCAGTGCATGGCATGAGAGCCTGTGCTGCAATGCAGCGCTGCAAGGAGCCGCAGCCGTGGGGCGTGCAGAGCTGAAACACCACCCAAATTTTCTCCCTTGACCCCATCAGTTTTACTGCCCTCTCCTGGCTGCTTTTCTGCACCCTGCAGTTGGATGTCTCGCTGTTGGATACTCTGCCAGCTACCTAAATATAAGGAATCTGTTTTGCAGGGGGGATGGGGAGAGTAGTGCAGCCTCGTAGGAAATGGGTTTTTATCACACATCTGTCAACATGAAGAGGAAGCATTCAGCACTGAAATCTCCACGCTTTTTTTTCCCCCGTCAGCAGTTAGATCCCATAAGCAAATGATACTTCCAAAAGGCTTATTGAAGGAAAATATTAAATGCCCTGAAACAGATTTTAGCTTAGTATCAAGGGAGCGCTGTAAACTGGCTGTCTAGTAGAGGTGACTCTGTACCTAAAGGCCTTACACAACTGTAAGAGCAACCTTCACTGCCCAGTTCTTGAGGCTGGGATGCTCTTGCCTCTGTCCCAACGACCCTCCCGCTGCCGTCCCACCTGCAGAGTACTGTGGGATCTGTTCAGATCCCCATATCAGCCTGTAACAACATCCCACAGGAAAAAAAATAATTAAAAAAACAACACACAACCCACAGAACCAAGCAGCTTCATGGAAGGATGAAACTTATGCAAACAGAGATCTACAAAAAAACAGAATTAATAAAATATATCCTGCCCATGCATTATGAAACACATCTGCCTGCAGAGTGAAATGCCAACCTTAATTTTTGCTTTGGCTTGGGAGAACTGGTCGGGATTAAAATGACTGCATGCATTGGTGAGCAGCCACCTGCAAATGTTTGCACCCACCTTCTTTTTCCCCTCTTTCTTTTCTTGGGTGCCTGACTCCAGCAGAGGGTTTTGGAAGGGGCTGGGAGTGCACAGCTGATTTTTTTAATGCCTTGGAGATTTGAATTGAACAGTCTATAATCCAGATGGAGGCACAAAGGAATAAACGCGGCAGCCGAGACTGGTGGCCCATCTAGCTGGGGCAGATTTATTGGATAGGGTTGTGGGAGTGATGCCCTCCTCTCCCTTCTCCCTTTCTCCTTCCCATTAACGGTGCAGCATGTCCTGCTCGCGCTGTGTGATTGAAGAGCAGCTGTGAGGCTCCACAGCCCACCTCTGACACCCCAGCAGCTACTTCCAGGCCACTGCTCTGTGTCTCAAATGTTTCCTGAAGAAAAGTATTGTGGCAAACTGCACATGGGTCAGAAACGGAATAACTGCTCCGTGCAGGAAGGTTCTCCTTGGTCCCTGCCAGTACCTGCCTTGCAGAGAGAAACAGGATCCTTTCTAGCCCTCCCACTGTTTGTGGTCTTCTTAGTATACTTCCACGCCTTTGGAACCTGACCTGTTACTGATGCCTCTCCTTTAACAACGTGATGTGACTGTGGGTTCCATGGATCAGCTCCTTGCTGTACAGAAACACACACCCTTTCCTCAGGTTATATTTGCCGGTTTTTCTTTCCACTAAGTCTGCAAAACTCAGGAGAGAAAATTCTATCACCAGGGTCAGAAAGCTGCTCTGGATATACTGCGTAGCAAATTTTTAAATCAGACCAGGAAAGCGCAGTGAAGTGAACGTGGTGCCCACCAGCTGCAGAACTACAGCTCTTCAGCAGATCATTTCCCTGCCCCTCCTGCCCCAGCTCTTCACCTGTAACGGAGAAGAGGTTGGATATTCCGTACAGCAAAGAGCAAGAGGAAAACTGGGAAGATCAGAAATGAATGCTCCCGCAGTCTACCCTGGAAGTGGGTGCTGCTGTCGCTGGGGCTGTTTCTGTTGCAGCAAATGCCAGGCAGCTCCTTACGGGAGAACCTTCTGCTCGACATAAAGCTGGGTTTTGTACTTTCAAAGTCAGTCTTCACAACGGCATCAATGAACGAGTAACAGATCTTTCTTGATCAAATATTTGAACAGCAGTTTGTTAATTTTTGTTACTATGAACGTGGATTAATTGCTATTTTATTATCAACTTCAGCTTCTATTAGCTTAGGATTTACATCTTAAATGATAGTATCAGACTTTGTCTTGAATAAAACATTTTGTAACCTAGATGAGTTCATTAAATTCTTGAAGGTGAACAGACAGATTAAAGGCAGCACAAAGATCCTGATGTGTTTTACAATTGCAAGAATACTCATTTGGAGTTTTATAAAACAACATTGCACATTTCAGGTAGTTCAACTTCAAATAGATTGTGATAAATACTGCTGCCTTTTGAAATGTTGTTGCTCCTTGTTGTCTCCCATTAATGGTGAGAATTCTGCACCTATCCTCTCCCTCCTCAAAGTTAATGAGGTGCCATTTTACATTGTTAATCACACAAACCACTAAGGATGGATCGGAATAACCCTCTGCATGTTGCTCTTTTACCTAACTAACATCGGTTGGTGTGGGATTGTCCCTGTGGTCCCAGCACGGGGGTGCAGTGACATGCCGGCCATGGCCAACCGTGATTATCCAGTGCTCCGATCCACAGCGCAGAAATGGGAGTAAGTCACACTTGTGCTGCTAACTCGATTCCGGTAAGAGATGTAGGAGATTTATCCAGAGGTGGATGGAAGCCATGGAAAACCTGCGTGTCTGTTGCATTGGGAACACTCAGATTATGTCTGGAGTAACACTGCTAATGGCAGCGTACCCGCTGTAACGTCGGGGAGGCATAATCACACGCGGAGAGTATGCGTACTTATCTGCCAGGAGATGTGTGATTTGTTAGTCTTAATTATTCATACCTGGTGTGGTTAATTGCCATGTACACATGGGCTAACGAGCATACAGCTGAGCCTCTGCTCTGGCTCAGGTCTGAAGCCTTGGTCCCTGCTGCCTGCTCCGTGCAGGCTGACACCACACAGCCACCCCGGGTGGCCTGAACTGCCAGAAGGTGCTGGAGAGGTCTGGTCAGGAGTGCACGTTTTGGGGTTGCCAAGTGCAGTGTGTGGGAAAAAAACGGGAACTTCTGGTGTTGGAACAGACCACTCGGAGCCATTTCCTGGGTTTATCAGGATATCTGGCACCCTGGGCACAAGGGCTGATCTGCAGGACTTTGTTAGACACTTGCTTTTACTGTAGCAGTCTGTCGTAGGCGGAGGATGGAGCCCCAGGAGAGCTTCTGGCTCTGCTCCTCCACGGGATGTTGTCATCGGGGCCGTGTCCCAGGGATGGGGACAGAAAGGGTGGGCGAAGGCAGAAGTTTGTGTTCTGAATTTAAAGGACTAAAGAGATAAACACGTGTGAGAAAATAGCACAGGGCTTAACACAGAGACAGGGCTCTCAGAAGTATTATTGGAGAGGTTCATTTAATCCCAAAGAGATTCAAAGGGATAATGGCACAGGAGCAGCTCTCCAGACCTCCTTGCCCACTGGAGGTTACTTGGACTTTTGTGGGATTGATTCATCTGCAGGGCTGGGGGGAATTGGATGATCCAGCTGACTAACAATGAGATTTAGGGTCGAATTTATTTCACTCGAGGTAGTTAAATCTGATGCTTTTGTCCCCCGGGTCTTCTGTCTGAACTCAGTCCAAGCTAGTGATGAGCACAAGTTTTTCCTGTTAGGGGATGTTTAGCGACCTTACATGAAGTGGTCTTGGCAAGTCAGACAAGCGGGCGGTCTGAATAAAAAAGACAGCTGATATAACAGGGAGCGTGGGGGTCAGCTGTTCCCGCACGGGGGGTGTACGTGCTGCTAGAAAAGCTTTTACTGCTGCTGTTACTGTTAGACCGGCTCAGTGGCTGCGCAGGAAAATGTCTCTCGAGGGCACAGTCAAATCAGCGCTTCTTTGCATTTGTTTTTATTCCTTGATTTTTGCCTTCAAAAAGGAGGGTCTGTGTAACGCTATCTATTCTGAGGTTAACCATGTGTAATCATTGCATGAGCAGATTGTCTAACTCTGGGTTTTCTCCCCGTGCACAGGGTTGGGTATGCTTCGCCAGTCCCAACTCTGCATTTCTCTGACTCGGAGAATCTCTGCCTTTTTAAAAGAAATGCAGAATATTTCTTTGCCCAGGATTTCTTGGAAAAAATTTGGAGTCTTTCCCCCCATGTATGCTACCCATCCAGGAATCGGAGGCAGCTGTAAGCCATCCCCATTTAAAAAGAGATCACTTGAGCTCTAAGCTAGTCCGGTGATTTTCCCTGGGTTTCTGGTTTTTGAAACCCTGGGGAGCAGCTCTGAATCCTTCCTAAGGAGGACAGGAGTGCGCGGTCACCAATTCCTGATTGAAGAGGGGGCAACGTGGGGGGAAGGAGTGGGAAAGTGGAGGCGACAGAGGAGTTGGACTGGAAGAGTGGCAGTGAGCGGGAACGGGTGGAGGAGACGCATCCCTGACTTCGAGCCATGCCTGCCAGTTTCTCCAGCGAAGCACAGCCGAGCAGAGAGCCACCTCTGTGGCAATCCCCCAGCCGGCATCCCGGGCTCGCTGCCACCACTGAGCCATCCTCGAAAGCCGTGGCAGGAGGACGGCTGAAGTGTGCTTACACAGGGGGGGCTCCGGGTCTGGGGGGAGCTGCGGTGTACCTCTGTGTGGGCTCTGAAGTTGATACATTAATTACATTAATTAGGTGGGCATGCTTTACATCACAATTGTGTTTTCATGGCTATTTAAAGTCTGTTTAAATGTTTGCAGAGCTTTCATGGCCATTAATTAACAACTGGATGCAAATACGTAGAAGGCAAGAGCGCACGCATTTTGGGCGCACACACACACGAGCGTTCCTCTCCCCACACCCCCATGCTGACCTACAAGACCCAGCAATGTCCTTGCTGTCAAACAGTGATCACAGCACCTGCCCAGAGGAGCGTATTCCCATGGGCTACTGGCAATGGAGGGTCTTGCTTTTGGGGAACATGGTCCCCAAGACACCTAGTGAAAGCCAACCTGCAAATCCTTGCCCAAGACTACTAAAAAAATACACCTGCAAAAATAAAATATCTCTGTGATATCTTGGGATGTTTCATCAAAGCAGAAAGTGCTGCTGGATTTTACAAAGGAAGCAATGGATACTCTTCAAGTTGGGTGAACCCACCAGCCCTCCTTGAAGGGGTGGGTGCCAGATGTTGCCGACACCACTTGGTGCTCCTTTCGCTTTTAAAGTTAACCTTTATAGGAAAGCTAACACAAAACTGAATCTGACGATAGCAATTAATTTTAGGGCTCACCACCTAATTAGATCAATGACCACTGTAGTCTTCCACTTACTCGTGTTAGTTGGACACACCAGAATTAAATACTGTGTTTCCATTAAAATAGTTCCTCTTCTGCTTACTTCGATCAGTTCTGGCTGCTTCGGATAGTCTGTCAGGTGGTTGCAGAAAGCTGCATTTTTTTTAGTAATGTAACAGGATACTGAAATAGGTGATGGCGGATGTAGCTCCCTGTTGATGCCATGAGGTTACAAACAGGACAGGGAAATCAATGCAGAGGTTTTCCAGGGTGGAACATTTCCAGGTTGTTGTTAACGTGTAACCCAGCGGTGCAGAGCACCTTGTGTGGGCAGGGAGTGGGGCCAGGTGGGGGCATGTTACTTGCTCTTTGCTCCCTAAGAATATTACTCTGCAAGCATCTTTGGGCAAAGGGCACCTTGCAGTTGGCTGTGAATTCCCAGGTGTGCCTAAAGCTAGACAAATACTCTGGGTTTGGCCTTTTTTCTTCTTCCAAACTGAAACCTTACAGAAAAAAAAGATTCAGGTCAAAGAAAATCCTGTTTCTTTCAGTGATTAAAACCTAAACAGCTGCCACTGGCATCTGAAAAGTATTCTTTTTTTTTGTCACCCCCAAGTTTCCTGTGCCCCCTTAATGAGAAATTTTGTCTTATTTTGGAGTGTTCCTCTTTTTAATTTGAAAATACAAACCCAAAACAAAAAGGAAGAGTTTCCACTAGAAAACACTTGCCTGAAAAGTTTTAGTTTTGAACATTTCCTCTCATTTTGCCAATGCAATGCAAATCCAAGCGGCACTGATCCTTTTGAAAACCTGACTTTCAGTGGATTGACTATGACTGGGCAAAACACCCCTTTGCTCACTCCTGCCTGTAACACCACAGCAGGATGGGTTGCTGAACGGGTCCCCTCTGATGTGGTGCTCTGGCCAACGATCTGAGCCCTTCTCTGAGCACCCAGCCAGGCCTATGTGGCAAGGACAGACGGGGAATACGTGTTTCCATGTGCTCCATCCAGTGTTGCTGGCTTGCAGCTACCAGGAGTCTTTGCAATGAAAAAACACAGAAGCAGGTGCACCAAACCCAAGACACATCCCACCTCCTCCCAGCTTTCAGGTTATCTACTACTTGAACACCTTTCTGAGTGTCCCCCGCTTTCTCCAGTCTCCCTCCTCCTCTCCTCTTTCTCTTCCAGTTTTCTCAGGCTCCTTCCAGCTACTGCACCATGGATTTGCACTGTCTTTTAGGCAGGCAGCAGCAGCAGAAGCCAATGAAACTCAAACATATTTGCCACTACCTTCAGGGAAGTCGTCGTCCCATCCTCTTGCCTCCCTTTCCTATGGCAAGCTTATACAAAAATCTAGTGGGGATCTGCCCTTGAGAAATCACTCCTCTCCTGCATTACTGAGCCAAGTTTGGAAGACATCTGAATTTTGCCTAATGCAGATCCTTTTAGTCTCTATTAAAATTTGCTTAAACCGACATTATGCTTGTGGAAGAGCATTTTTGTTCATCTGATTCCTACAACCAGAAACAAGAAAGGACATACAAAATGATGCAAGTTGAGGACATGTTCATCTTCCCATGAAATGTATCTTTGCTCCTTCCTTGACAGGTTTGGTCAGATGGTTGGGATTGGGGTTGGGGTTGTTCACCCTGGAGAAGAGAAGGCTCTGGGGAGACCTTATAGTGGCTTCCCAGTATCTGAAAGGGGCCTACAAGAAAGCTGGAGAGGGACTTTTTACAAGGGCATGTAGTGATAGGACAAGGGGTAATAGTGTGCAGCTGGAAGAGGGGAGATTTAGATTATATATTAGGAAGAAATTTGTCACTCTGAGGGTGGTGAGACAGTGGCCCAGGTTGCCCAGGGAAGCTGTGGCTGCTCCATCCCTGGAGGTGTTCAAGGCCAGGTTGGACGGGGCTTGGAGCAACCAGGTCTAGTGGGAGGTGTCCCTGCCCATGGCGGGGGGGGTGGAACTAGATGATCTTTAAGGTCCCTTCCAACCTAAACCATTCTGTGATTCTATGGTTTAGTCTCGGGTGCTTGTGGCAGCAGGTGAAAAGAGACCGCGTCCAAATAAGAGAGTCAAGTCTTCCTATGGGGATGTATACCTCAACTCACATAATGCGCCATTGCTGTGTCTGGCATCCAAACCAGCTCCTCGGTACCCTGCAGCACAGACGGGCTTGTTGCACCGGCTTTGGCAAAGGCCAGAAGAGCAGGTAGAGCCAGGGAGACACGTTGCCACCCCCAGCAGTGTCACAGCTCCCCTCTGCCCTTTCTGCTGCAGGCACTGGATAACACACCGGGACCCAAACAGTCTGCTTATAAAATAACAAAGTTTAATCTTCCTTTTTTCATCTTCTTTTGACTTTCAGTATAAATTACCTCATCTGAGGTGTCACTAGAAATTGATTTGTTATGCTAAATACTTGCCAAATAAATAATGAGCTCCCAAATTAGTCTATATGCAATAAGACAAGGAGTGAATTATTTCTAGTGATTCCTTTTATCATGCAAGGATTAAATTATTTCAGTGCTCTGATTCCCAGGGCTGGGCTGTCTCTGAAAAATGTGCTGGTGACACTTTAAAAACACCAAGCCCCCCTCTATGCTCTTTTATGATATTAAATGTCACCACTTCCCTCATTTTATCACATTATTACAGCCTTTTCTTGCCTGGAAGGAATCAAATTAATGAAAACTGAAAGAATCCTAGGTGTCTGCCCATACATCTCTCATAAAATCATCCTCCATGTTACAGAACAAGTTCTGAGGTGATGCCACGAGGCAAAAGACCAAACCAATTTAAATAAGGCTGATTACAGCCTTTCCAAAAAAACCCCACAACCCAAACCTGAAAAACATTGATGCCTATTTTAAGGTACTGATAAAGAGACCAGAAAATTTATTTAGCAGAAATGCTTTATTTTGTTTGCTCTGCTAAGGTTGAGCAAACCTGTTGCTGAGATGTCTCCTTGTCCGTTATAAAGCCCTGCATTTTCTCATCTCGTTTTATGAACAGTTTCTAGAGATTGTTTTTGGATAGCCATCCTCAAGTTGGTAACTTATTCCTACCATGGCTCTTGTAATCATGGAACTGAGGACATTGGTAACGGAGTATGAAACTCTGCTCCCAGGCCAGCAGTGTCTGAAATCTTCTCCATATCGTCTGCTAGCTGTGCAGAGGGCCTCGGTGAAATGAACTGGGGACAACAAAAGCAGCGTCACACCTGGCACTGTTGGTGGAAGAGCCAACAAGTGAATGAGCCGCAGACACTGGGTGGCCTGGTGATCCCTAAATGTGATGGGTGGGAGCATAGCTGCCTTACACCTCATCACTCCTGTACCCAACAGACTGAGGTGTGTTTGGCCTTGAGGGCTACAGGAAGAACCATGGCTTTTGCTCTCACGTGCATCTTCTGAAACAGACGAGATGAGAATAGATTGCCAGCAGTTACCAACACTCAGCACGACGCCTTCAGGGATATGAATTCAGGTCTTCAGACCTTCCTCCTGGTGTGCCTCATTACTGGACCACAGCTCCTGTCTCTCTGGACCAGCAAGCAGTCCAGGCTGTCCCTCTTCTGCAAGCAAAGAGGATTTCTCCACAGCCACCAGCACTCAGGTCTTCAACACAACACCTGGGAGACACAATCCCAGCAGCTAACACTCACCTTGCTTTGGAGAATGGGTTAGAGGACCCAGTTATGATTGCAGCACCAAATTACCAGTTTCTCTTCATTGACTATAAAAAGTCCTAGTGGGACTCTCTTCCTGGACTGAAGCTAGCTTCTGCAAATGTCCAATGGAGAAAAGAGAGACAAAAAACTGAGGAAGGTGGAAAACTTGGAAGAAATACTTATTCTAAAACAAGGAGAAAAATCATCACCATGGGTCAAGTATGACTGGCTTCTTTTGATGAAGATTTCTCTGCTGTAAATTGAGACATTATTAGATTGCATTAGGCAGCTCATATCACTTTTCAATAAAGTGGGATGTGTCCACTAATGCTTGAAGATGCTTATTATTATTTATTGATATATAAAGCTGCTATATGAGTTTTATTTAAAGGAATGCCAGGCACCATTACTGTAATTTGTTAATGTAACAAAAGAGTTTCCTATTATACTAATGTCACCTTGCTAAAGCTAAAGCTCTCGTGATTTTTTTCCCTGTAATGTCTTGCCACAGAGGATAGTTCAGCATAGCTGTTCAGTTCAATACTGTCTTCGTGCCACTCACTGAGATTACGCGACTTGTGGGCACCTTGGATTATGAATTACAATTCAAGCCACTTAAAACAAAGTATTGCTGCACAGAGAGTACCTAAATGCTTGTTTATTAGGTGTCTGAACTCTTTAACTGGCCCCTGGCTCTCAGGCTGGGAACCCCATAGTCAGAGCTGCTGTAGAGCTGGGTGCATGTCTGCTCCCAAACGGCGGCTCCTGCAGAGGTTCTTGCTTTTGTGAGAAGCATTTCCCCATTGCTTCACAAAACAAAATGTCTAGGAAGTTACCAAAATTGAACAATTTTGAATAAGCATCTTCAGGAACCCTGGAGCCTTCTAGGGAGTGCTCCACCAGCTAGAGAGCTCTGTGACTGCGGCTGGCTGAAGCATTGCAAGGAGATATCTGCTGCAAAAGGTTTAAATTTCTTAGCCCGCAGTCCTCATATGTAGCCAGAAATACCTTTGATATAAGACTGGGCAGTAGGTTGGATGGCAGTTGGCTTCCTGGTTCATTCCTCTTGCTACAAGCCAATGACCAGCTGCTTTCCAGCCCTGTATGTAGTATCTTTGTAAAGTAGTTGTCGCTTAAATATTTCCGTGGAATTGACAGTCAAACTGCTGTAGGCACACCCCTTATATTATAAGATTTCCCCTTTGAAATGAGCTCCACTGCTAATTCCGCAAAGCTATTAGCTATTAGTATATGAACTGCAGGGGACACTTGATGCACCAAGTGTCTGCAGCGTGGATCACCACCAACTGGGATGGTGTTTCCACCACCGCTCTGCACAGACTGGAGCAGAATCAGTGCCCAGGGAGGCTTAAGGAGAACCTGTAGTTTTGGATGTCAGCACTGTATTTGCAGATCTTTTCCAGAAGACATGCAGTGGGAATGTTGTGTGTGATAACTGGTAGGTAGCTTGGAGGTCCAGCCGCCCAGTGCATCACCCACTGCGTGTGGGACAGGGGCATTGCAGAGCTGGAGGACACATCCTACAAGTTCAGGACACCAAACACAAGCTTGTAGTGTCTTACATATTCACCCGGCCTAGATCCGTGTGTGGGTTGAGTGGTGTCACCAGTGAGCAGGTACAACAGCACGGGTGAGGGTGCTGTCGCCGTGCTGTTTCCTCACCCGAGTAGGGAAATGGTGTGTTCAGGCCTCACTGCTCCCATAACCTGTTCTGCCAGCTGCTGTCCAGCCAGCCCATGTTCAGAAATGATGAGTCTGGATGGTTAAAAAGCATGAAAATTACTATAGCCACTTGGCAACTTCAGGCCATAATGCACTTTGCATGCTTGTAAACTGCTTTTTTATTATTTTTTATATTCATAATTTCTTTTTGTCTCTGCAGCTGAAAGCACTTGGTTTACACATTCTTTCTTTCTTTTTTTTTTTTTTTTTTTTAAAGGAAAAGCTTTTTTAAAGTTGGATTTCAGTAGTCCTGGTCAGGGTTGGCATTCCCTTGCAGAAACCAGGTGACGCCCTCCAACCATCTCAATGCAGACTGGCAAACTGATCTCTTTATAGAGGCCCAGACCTGTTCGTATGGGTCTGCCTGGGGTGTTTTCCCCTGGTAAAGCCCAGCTCAGGAAGAAATTTTTCACTCTGAGGGTGGTGAGACGCTGGCCCAGGTTGCCCAGAGAAGCTGTGGAGGCCCCATCCCTGGAGGTGTTTAAGGCCAGGCTGGACGGGGCTTTGATCAACCAGGTCTAGTGGGAGGTGTCCCTGCCCATGGCAGGGGGTTGGAACTAGGTGATCTTTAAGGTCCCTTCCAACCTAAACCATTCTATGATTCTATGATTCTGCTGCCATTTCTAAAGCAGTGTGGAGAGCAGAGATCCTGTAGAAAGTTGAATGTCTTTTAGAGACTGAGGGTGGCGGTTGCTGCCACGCATTATTCAGCTTCCCATTCCAAAATGGGTGGTCATGGTAGAGGATGGCTGGCTTAGAGGACGGATGGCTGCGACAAAAGATAGGGACAAATGAATGGTGAATGGAAGTAGGGATGACGGCAGATGAGAGGCAACCTTTGCTGCTCTGCAGTGATGCTGCCAGAGCCCCAGGGTGGCCCTGGGCTTCAGGCACTTGCCTGGGGCTGCACCAACGCGGGAGCTTGTCCCACTTCTTACACAGCTGCTGGTTGCCCCGTGTTGGAAGGTGAAGGCACTGCCTTCTGTCTGTGGTCAGTCTAATTCTAGTAATATTGGTGAAGTGCTTAGTTACCATGGTGATGAGAGCCCTGGGAAAAGCCACCCATGAGCAAACCCATCTCTCCTTTGCCAGTGGGATTTTGGGAAAAACAAGTGGCCAGAGCAACAGTACGGGCTAGACCGTGTGTTTGGAGTAACTCACTGTGCTGGCCTTCATCAGGCCATGCACTGGGTTGGCTTGGGAAGCTCTAGGCAAGTGCCGATGATCAGAGATGGAGCAGACAAGGGTGGCCAAAACCTTGGGGACCTGCTGGGGTGCCAGGGTCCCTGCTCGCTCTCAGATCTGACCCTTCAGTGTAAGCAGCAACGACTCTCCCTCTAGCACTTTGTGATGTGCTTTGAATACCCCAGACTGCTTCTGAAGTTAGTACCTAATAGTGTGAAGTATAATAATGACATTAATTTCATTCTACTTCTGTTTTGAAATGAGACAGGATTGAGGCAGAGAAATAGGGAAGAGGCGAATAATTGCAACAGGGAAGAAAACAGAGACTTCCCACTGTGTTCAGTCTACACAGGGCCATCTCAAATATAGCAAGCAATAAGATTTTTCCCAAACTGAATATAGTAAATCTCCCCCTGCCACCTCCAGTTCTGCTGGGCAGGAGGTGACCTGCTAAGACCTGCTTGCTGGGCTTTTGGGAGGGTTTACTAGTGCTCTCCAGAAGGTGCACGCTGCTGGAGAAGGTGCAGAAATGATGCGTAGGAGTTACATGAAGTTAATTTCTTGCAAGATTGTTTTTAAAAACCACCACTATGAGCTGCTTCTGTGAAAGTGCTAATGGTACATTGAATACCGCACAGCATAATCTTGAGACGTGACCAAACTCCTCCCTGCTGTAGGCACAGAGAAATATATGAAGTCAAGATGCTTTTGAACGATGACTGTCTTCTTACTGTCGCCCTCTGAAGTTGCCAGGAATGGTGCAGGTGGAAACAACTGACTTTGCTGCTTATAATAGGGAACAAAAGTGTGGAGAAATGGCTTCCTGCGCCCAGGGGTAGGGGATGAGGCAGCAAGCATTTCTGGCATGAACTGCTGCTTCCAGCCATGATTGCCTTTCTCCTTAAACAGAAATTTTGAGGGGTCAATTGTGCCAGTAGCAGCTGGAAAAAGGAGAAGTGTTGGTGGGAACTCCAGGCAGAGAAAACGTGGGAGAAGGACACAGGAGGAATAAAGCAGCCTGTACTCGCTACCCTTATCCTTGCAGTAGCGCTTGTGCTTTTACTTTCCCAGGTTTTCAACAAAGACCCAGCATCCACTGAAAAGCCTTCTAAAGAAGCCTGTTCTCACCGAATATCAAATTAATTCAAATTAGTGATGTTACAAATGATTTTCATAAAATAAGAAAAAAACTGCATTGTCACCAGAAGTTTGAACTCTGAACTTTCCTTGTGGTTGGGTTTGGGGGTTTTTTCCACTTTCTTCTCCAAAATTATTGACTTTTTTGGGCTATTTTTGAGCTTCTGAGTTCAAGCTGGTGTGGTATGTTGAAATATCCCAAGGAAGCAAACAAGGAAGAAAACAAAGAGCAAGTCTGGAAATAGAACCAGGCAGGCATATGAGAACTGCAAGTAGGAACATTTTGAAGAAGGACGCATCTGTATTTGTGACCTTGCTGAGTTTTTATGAAAATGGTAAGTTTGCTGCAAATTATGGATAATCGTGAAAATGTACCTGCTGTCACAAAAGAGGCATTCTGCTTGGAAAAGGAACACATTCTCCTTTGAGAGTTTTCTTACTGTAGGCTGAAAATATGTAAGAAAGTCGTACCAATTTATAATGACCACGGATATTAGGCAAAAGACAAGACTTTTTGTACCACAAAACACGTTTACTAAGCATTCAGCCTAGGACAGAAATTTCTACATGTAACCTTATAATACACCACTTAAACTGGGTTTCTGACTAATTAGTGCTGTCAGAATGGTGTAATAGGGTGCGAGCGTAGCAGGGAGATAAATGTAGGTGTGTTCAGGGTTGTTTCTTTTTCGGTAATATAGGTTTAAAATATCAAGATATTGAAGCTAAATTATAATGGTCAATATCCACAGCTGAAAGGTGTTCCATGTGCAGCTAATGTGCAGAGCTCTTGGGAAAACTCAGCCCAAAGTCTAATGGCAAATGATTGAGTCCTTTCTAAAGGATTAATGGACTGTTAATGTGCAGGCCACAACACAGCCATCATAAGAAGGGCTTTTGAAAAGGAAAAGACCAGGCTAAAAATCACCAGCCTGTAATTACGTTTTTCCCAGACTTCTCAGATATTTCCCATGTTTCTTTTCACTCTCCTCATTTCTTTGGGACAAGTTGTGGTGGGCTGCTCTAGTTCTCCCGACAAGAAAGGGTGCTGAGCAGAGCTTGCAAAAATTGCTGAGAGGCTGTGATAAAAAATACGTAGCCTTGATGTTGGATGACACCATGCTTGTCATGCTGAAAAATGTTCTTTATAGCCTATCATTTGACCTAGAAACCTATTTTTATTTTTTTATTTTTTTATTTTTAAGAGGAAAGCTGTGATTCTTGTGTACCTTTGTGGTGGGAGAAATAGTGAAAGCTGGGTTGCATTAACCAGCTTTTCTGTCCCTGGGTGCAGAGAACCAGGATTTCACCTCAAACATCACCTACAGGCAGAGCTGCAGCACTGTCTACAGGTGATGACATCTAAGAAGGGGGAGTTTTTCGGCATATGTTTCCATCACTGATGGCAGAGCAAGTGCATTCAGCAGTGTGAGCAAGGGAGCTCTTTTGCCAGGAAACATTGCAAGAGACCAGGATGTGTGTCACCTGAACGGCCCCTCCCTCTTGATTAGGAATGGTTTCCTGACGAGGAATGCAAATTTGGCAAGACTGAAACACTCTGTGATTTCATTTCTGGCTTTGTAAGATGTGCATTGGCAGGAAAAAGAAGGCAGGGGCAGAATCTCCCAAGATGAAGATGTCATTACTGTGTTTTCAGATTCAAAGATGTGAGATTTTTCCATTTGAAAATAATTTTAATTTAAAAAGCTTCTCCCATTTCACCAGCAATAGTACTCCACTTCGTTGAAGATCAAAATGAAATGTTTCACTCCGGATTCAATGAAACATGTCGTTCAAAATAAAGATTGTTGAGTCTTTAAAAAAAATAAATAATTCTCCCTAGACCAGTCTGGATTTCGGTTCCTCAGACCTGCCAGTAAGGTGAGAAGGCAGCTCAAGCAGAGAGCCCTCTGCCTGCACAGGCAGCCTGGCATGTCCTCTGCACAGAGCCCAGACCACAGTGGGGTGATGTGGCCTAGTCTCTCTCTGAAAAAGCTGGTTTGGACAATTTGGGTCATTGAGATCTGCCTTCAGGACAGGGTGGAGGGCTGATGTTTGCTGTGCATCCATGAACAGTTCTACATGTCCATCCCATCCTTATAAATAGCTGATCACAGGATGCCTGGAAAACCCATCTTCCCTTGTGACACCCAGTGGTTTTAGGAAGGACCTTGGAAGGTCTTGCCCACCTTTGACTGGCCGCCAAGGCAGGAGGAGCATACTGAGGTGACCTGGGCACACACCGTGGTGTGCTTAAACCTGTCTACACTCCAAGCGCTCCCTCAAGCACCTCCTTTACTCCTGGTTTTCTTTCTGGGTGCACTTGGGTACCCTTGATCCAACCTCCAGTGTGCTGGTGTGAGAAACCATGTGAGAAGCCAGTAAATTAGGCTTTTCTAAAATGCAATGTAGAGAGGGAGAAAAAGAAAAATCACTGCTCCAAAACTCCATTGCTTTTTAGGGGGGGGGAAAGAAAACTTTTTTTCATCCATTTTTGCTTCACACACCAAACCAAGCTCTCCTGCCCTCCTTTCTTCTGTGGCGCTGCCTTTGCTTTCCATTCACCAATATTTATCTCTTTCCTTCCATCTTTTAGTAGCAGGGATGCACTGTGAAACATGACTCTGGCTCAGTGGTCTATTATCAAGCCTGCCTGGTTAAACGTATTACAAATAGGAGAGAATAAAGCTAAGACCAGGACTAAGGTGGGTCTGCCTGGATTTATTTCTCTCTTCTGTGTCATGCTTTCTATTTCTTCTGTACCACAACTGCCTGAATCTAGCCAATTTTTAATAGGTAGACATCAGTGAGCCAGAGTTGCTTCATGAATCAGAGGGAGCTGAAATTCTGCATCACTGAAGACCATTTTCAGAAGCAATCTCGTGGACCATTTTTTTTTCTTCTGATTAGAAGCAGTGGCCAGCCACATTTCTGCAGGTAGCCTGTCTAAGACACGTTGCCAAACCCCAGATGTGAGGTCCAGCCGGTACAACCCACCGTTCTCAGCTGTGTCCTGCACCGCTGCGAGTGGGAAGAAAATGTCACCCTCTTTTGATGCCTTCTTCCTTTCTAGGGAGATTCTGGTGTGCCCCTGTATTGAACCAGCTCTAAAGAGCCCATGTTCTTGAAAATTACAGCTCTTAACTCTATTTTGTCTTCCTACTCAGTGGTTTGGGACAGGAAATACAAATATTTTATGCTGCTAAAATGAGAGGAAGGATCAGAAGGTTATCAGCTACATTCAGAAACTGCCCAGGCTGTTCCTTTATGCCTTGGAGAAGGATGCTTGGAGAGCATAATTTTCTGATTTTTACATCCCACATGAGGAAAAGATGACCCTTCTGAAAAGAAATGGGACCTGACATTTTGAGCACCATTATCTGTGTTTGCCTCAGCATCTTTGTATCTCACCATTGGCCATGACTGGGGAACATGGGCAGATGGAAAGTGGAGGTCGGCACTGGAGGAGGGCTTAGTGACGCTCTCATTAAATAGCACACACAAATTGTAGTGATTTGAAAAGACCAGCAAAACTGGCTATTAGAGTTACTGGTATGAAGCCGCAAAGCAGCCGCATATGGACAAAAACTTGCGTCACCGATGGCTGGAGTTCACACAACTCTATTCTTCAGCACAGATGCAATGAAAGGTTTGAGCTATTTTCATGTGGCAGCAAATTGGGGGCATTTACTGCATGAACCACAATAACTGGCTCCCATTACCCAGTTTATGGGGTGAACTTCTGCACGCTCATTCGAATTCATCTGCTTGGCAAATTGGGAGCATTCACTGGTTCATGAATCTCCAGATCTGTGAATGCGACCAGCTGGGGATGTCTGTGGGTGCAGGTTCTTTTCTTTTTTAGCTGCAGACATTAGTTTAGTAAAGCATGAACAGAGCCACGATACCAGTCACTAGTGTGGAGTCATAAATTGTTTCTCAGAACGCCCCTGGAAACAGGGCATGCCAAATTGCTTTACAGCACATTTGTGATAACAGTGCTGAAGAAAATGCCATTTAAATACAATTTCCCACTAACGTAGGAAAGGGATAAGGGACTACATAAAACAAGTAATTAACACCTCCTGGTTGACTCCAGTTCTGTGTGTGGAAGGACAAGAGAGAAGTAAATAGTGGGATAGAAGGGGCTGGCTTTTCCTTGTAATTGTAAAACTTAATTTCCTCTTTAAGGACAGACCAAAATTATGTTTAAACTGAATGTCAACAGATTTCAATGGGGTTTGAATTGATTTCTGGAAATTAGCGCTGGTGAAAATTGCCAGGGAAAGTCCATGGAGACTGACATCTTCACAACCACTATTGCTGACTGGAGATGGGAACTTCTTTTCTGAAATAACTTTAAAGGTATGCATATTATAAAGTGGAAAGAAAACTGCTGTCTTCTAAGGAGGTAGAAACCTTTTGTTAGGCTGTTTTATAAATAGTAAACCAGCATTGCATTTTTTACTTTTTAAAACTTTTTCTTGAGGCTCCCCAACTCCCCTGGAGTCTGAGCTCTTGTAAGGGGAGCAGAGGAGGCGATCTGGGAGGTGAAGCCAGGGTTTCTGGCATCCTGCTTAGCCTGGAAGCTCTGGTAGATCCAGCTCCAGGACAGTCTCCTAGAGAGACTGTCCAATGCTGGACAAACTGGGAGTCTGGACCCAGAAATCAGTGTTTGGAGCCAGGTCTCCCAGGGCTCACAGGCTTCCAGTGATCAACATGGTTTGCCAGGGAGATATAAACTTATAAGCCCTGGAAAATATAGTTACTGAGCTGGTTTGTTACAGGAGAGTCTGCGCTCCCCTCCAACTTATCGCAACAGAAAATTTAGCAGTTTTCCATTAGAATTACGTCAATGTCTGCATGTTCCTGCAATGTGTTTCAGTGTTGGACAACTGTCCTTTTTCACTGTTGGACAACTGTCCTTTTTCACTGAAGACATGGTCCGTTGGAAAATTCCCAGCTAGCTCTAAAGGCTGCAAATTCTGTACACCAGGAGCAGCAGTATGGAGCTTCCTCAATGAACTCCTTCCCTGGTGTGCGGCTTCATCAAGGCCACTGGGGTTTGTTGTGGACTGAATCATGTGGACACTTGTCCGATAGTTTCTGGATTGGCACCTTCTGTTATGTTGCAGTTAGACCAACAAACATCAGAAAACAGTGAATTTTCAACCTTACTGACTCCATGGATTTAGCAGTGGTGGAGTACAAACTGTTGACAAGGTATTCAAACACCTGCTCCCTAACAAGGTCCATCCTTCCAAACAGACACAGAACGGTTTTAAGGAAGGTTTTAAGGTTTTATTCCCTCAACAGCAAAAGTGACAAGACACACATTCAATACTCTTTCTTATTAATATCACACCTTTTAACAGGCAAATTCTGACAGCTTATTATCAAAGTCACAACCCCTTTGACTTAGTAGAAACAAGATGAATAAAAGAGATCAGAGATGTCTTCCCAGGAGAACAGTTCACCCTTTAAGAAAGCCCCTTGTAAAATTCCTGAACCATTCACATCACACATGTATTTGTAAATTACTCATTTGTTATGTGTATTATATCCTATTTAATAACTCTTTTTCCTTTGGCAAACATTGTACCCACAGCCCTCCCTGTCACGCAGTATCACCCGAACGTGGCATCGCCAAGTATTAGCATTGCAAATACCTTGGAAAACCCAGTCTCACTTTGCTGCAGTCTTATAAGGAGATTTGACATACAAATCCATATTACATTGCAGATTCAACATGTTAATACTCCCTAATTGTTCTTCCTCTATTAGTGGGAACGGTATGCCCGGTCTTACGTTAAAGATGAAGCAGACCATACTTATTTAACTCTTATGCCTGGAGTCCTACAATTTTTTCTTTGATGGAAATTAAGAGATACATAGTCCTCAAGTCAGGACATGAATAGAGCACATCTATGTGAGACACCACCTGTCTTGCAGCAGAGAAGTGGCCAGCTGAGCTATGGCACTTGTCCCTGACAGATACAGCCCTTCCCCAGGCTGGCTCTGGCTGGAGTTTCGTGGACCTACGGAAAGCTCCTCACTTCCCACTAGGAAAATCTGCACAGCACTGAATTAGGCAGGCAGAGTGTGATCACAGCAGGGATTAAAGCTTCTCTTTTCTCATGGCAATGACCTCCCTTCTTACTTCTGTGACAAAGGCTTCTCCTCGTCCTGGGCATGTGGCTTCCCCCTTCTCCTGGGATGTCCTGTAGGGAAGACTAGGAGGACTGCTCCTTGGCCATCCATTGTCTATGTCTGGAATTGACCTTCCAGTTCAGTACTGGGATAAGAAAGGAATACAAAGAACCCTGAAATATGGTTAATGTGGTCGAACACTAGCTGGGCTGCGAAGAAGCAGAGCTGCTTTGAATACATCTATGTACCCAGTCTACCAAGGCAGAGTCTTCATGTGCGATCTTCTGGTCCTGCTGACAGCCTGACAGTGGGGCAGCACCAATTCAAACTGGGAGAGTTATGTTATCTGTGTATGTCCAGTGGTTATTGGGATAACACAGTTAATAGAGCAAGGCAAGCCAGAGAGCTCCCTGTGGTTTTTCAAACCTCAGACCTGCCGTACCTCTCTGCCCTTTCGCTAAATAAATGCAGTTAACAAGCACACAAAGAATGAGAGAATTTCCTGGCATTGATGAGGGTTTCTGTTTGCGATGTTTCTCTGGGAATTAGCAATCTAGACCCGATGATAGAAAATCCAGATGCTATAGAAAACCTGTCAGCTGCCTTTCTGCTGCTGGACAGGGGCAGCTGAGGATGTCCCCAGCCTCCAGTTAAACCAAAGAAGGGAGGAAGAGGAGGAAAAAAAACCACCAGAAGAGATGGAAAAAAGATCTATGTTACCACTGTTTGGAGGTATTGCCCTGGAAACCCACCCTGGCATGGTGTGGAGGACCCAATGCGGTACTTCCTGAGGAGAAGGCTCCTAAGGCCCTTTAACATGACCACGATGTCATTTGGTACCCAGGTATGAGGCTGTCTCCTGCTACCTGTCCAGAGGCAGCTGCAATGAGCTAGTATCATTTTTTTTTGCCTCCATGCAAGCTCAAGCAAATCCTACCTTTAAAACAAATGACCTGGAGCAGCTGCTTGAACCTCGCTGGTGCCAGCTCCTTCCAGATATCCAAGCTCATGGTTTGAGCCCCACTAGCCACCTGGATGTCCCCAGTGGCTGCTGCTGTCCTCGCAGCCTGGTGAAGTACACGTCACTGCTGGATTTCTGCACAGACTGAGGGGTTTCAGATTTACAGGCATGGAGAAGACTGGTGAGGATACAGAGGAAAAAAGAGGCTGCTGAGGGAGGGGATGCTCGGGCAGTCTGTCTAGCCATAAATGCCTGTGGAGAAGAGAGGAGGCTGCTGTTCATGGGGAAGGAAAAGCCTCATGGAGGAGAGGCGATATAAGCTGCAGAACAAGAACAAACTGGTTAAGTATAAATTTAGTTCCAAATGAGGAGATTCCTTGATGTATGATAAGGGAAGCTCTTTAACAGCCTCCCCTGGGGAGCAAGGGAAAAGCCACCGCTTTCAAGACAGTTTAATAAGCTGGTGTGATAGGAATCAGGGGGAAGAGGACTTGACAAGAGAGACAACTCCTTCAATCTCTCTTGTATTACATTCCTACCTCTGCCCCTTCCCTTGATACTCCAGTAATGGGCTTTCTTCATTTAATTATCATGTTATTAATTAACATGGTAACAATGAAAGCAGGTGAGCTGCTCTGGCTGTGTCACTGGCCCCACCACCGTGTGCTGTACGCCCTGGACAGGTAATAGATTTCCATGTCTGACTCCTGTGTCTGAACAATGTTTCTAGTAAGTAAAGGAAAATAATATTCAGATTAATCCCAGGATCTTAGATGCTCTTTAGATTGTGAAGTGGTTGTGCTGCAGGAGAGTGGGTTTGAAGGATTGTGCACAGGGTGGGAACACTCAAGGGGAGACGGAAAGATTGATGTAACTGCAAACGGACATGTGCAGCATGCATCATGTGTCAGGTAAAATACATTTTATAGGGCTCATACACAATGTCTGAGTATTTCCTGGGCTATTGTGGCTGGCACTTCACTGCAATAGCTGTCGATACCTTGTGCTTCAGAGACTGACGAGAAATACCGACGCAGGAGGCACCAGTCCAGCTGAGGGGTCAGCTCCAGATGTGGAGGGGGCCAGTGTGGTGCCCCATAATATTACGCTCTCCATTAGAGGGATCATGAAATCTAATGAGCTGCTTCTTGCCGAGCACATTGGGATTGGCAGAAGGTGCAACACTGACATCAGTGCACGTTGTGGAGGTACATCAGCTTCCTGGGGAGTAATGCTGTCGGTGAATCACTCAGCAAGAAAAAACCCCTCTCTGCAGAGGGCTCCGATGACCTAGACAAGTTGAATATACCAGTTGGCATGCCCCGGACTTCAAGACAGCTGTAAAACACAACAAAAATAACCCGTTGCTTTTACGTTGCCTTAGGCCAGTTTTGGGCTGAATGCCCGCCTGATACAAGACCCCTTTCTGTTCCTTTAAATAGAGCCGCCTTGGGAAAAGCATCGCGGTGGATTGTCCTCACCAGCCACTTGCATTTGTGGTTAATTCTCTGGAAGAAATGCTCCCTCCCACCTCACCCAGGCTAGGATCCCTGTGTAGAAAAATGGCTTTCTCCTGCACGTTTGTTGTATGCAACTGTGTGAAACTCTCAGCCTGTTCAATTAAAGAGCCCGTTTTCCCATTAACTGTCTTTTTAGACAAATGTGAAGTGTGTTTAATGTTCACTTAGGATGAAGCCAACATGTTTCTCCTGCTGTTTTACACTTTCTTCTTAGTAGGGATTTGTCGTCTCTGACTGTTCAAATACCTTGAAGTTCCCCAGCATTTACCATCAGGAAAAGGTAACAAGTGTGGTGACAAAGAGTGAGTGCCAGATGAGCCTGGGAAAATGGATTGCTTTAATAGATGTTACTGAGGCCCTTTTGCACCCTGCCTGACGCTGAGCAACCACTCCATCCATCACACTCGCTCTGGCTGAGCAGCAGCACACCATCCAAGCTTTAACAGACCTTTCCTCCCCTCTTCCTATTAGGCAAAGTGCTGGACTGGATCCCTCACCTTTCCTGACGGTCTGAGGAGAGGCAGGAAAATAAGCAACAGATCTTCTGCAGCAGCTCGATGTTTTTTATTAACATGCCCTGAGAATCAGCTTTTTTCTGCACATTAATACAATAACTGATAAAGTATCCTCTGAGCCTTTATTTTCCTTTTTTCCCCTTGTTTCTTCAGCACTGTTTTTCTATGAATCAAGTAGCTGAGAAAATTGATGTAGATTCTTGCCTGTATGAAAATACTTCACCCAAAATATGAGTTTCACATTGGGCTGATGTATTAATCCTTCTCTCCTGGACAGCAATAATCACTCTCTGTCGTTTTTCAAGCTGCAATTCAGCACTTCTGCCTTTGCCACTTTCTGCCTTTCAGCAAGTTTAGTATCAGCCCCAAAATGGGGCAAGGGAAGGGAGGGAGGAGTAGGACGGAGATTCTCTGGGCCTGGTCCTGGTCTTACCTACATTTTTAAGATGTACAAAGAGTAACTCGGCATCAGTACTCCCAAGCAAAAGCAGCCTCAGACTCCACAGCAGCTCTGGCCCCTGATTTCTCATCTTGCTTCTACACCAGCCTTGTCTAAAGAGCAGAGGTGACTGTGTTTGTGTGGGACCAGCCTCAGCGGGACTGACCGGGCTTGATGGGACCAGCCTGGCTCCTCTTCCTGAGCTCTGGGTGCAAAGGAGCAGCTGTTCCTCTTGGCCAGGACGGAGGCTCCTGGGCACTTTGCATTAGCAGTAAATAAAGAGCAAGTGAAGTGCAAGCAGCTGGTGTGACATGCACTGAAGTGCTCCTGGTCTTTGCCTCACTCTTGCCTGAAGGCAGCGGTCCTGCCCCCGGAACCTTGCAAGCATGAGGACCCCGCACGGTGCTGCCATTTTCCCTGCTGAACCCCTTTGCTGGGGGCTGAGGTGGTTCTGAGCTGACATGAGAGGAACCCCGGGACCACTCGGTTGCTTTGTGCTCTGAGATCAGGTCCCAGCTCTTCACAAAAATGAGTCTTGATTTATCCCTCCAGATAAGTATCTTCAGCTCAGAAGGACTCCATCACTGTCAAGAGCAAGGCACTTCCCAAACAAGTGGCAATAAAAACCTTTATAGCACTTGCTCAGCATGACAAATCCTCTTCATCCTCTTTCAGTGGTGGCTTTATCACGTCTTCCCCGTGGGGGCTGTGCTAGCCAGCCCAATCAGACTGTTGAGGTTGTTGTGGATGAAGTGTTAATGTCTCCGTCCTGGGCTATGGCCACAAAGCACTTCCCTGGGGTGTTACACAGTTCCAGCATAAGCACTACTCTTTCCCAGTCCCTGTTGGTCTATAGATCCAGATATTGTGAAAATTTGGTTCTAAGCAGTTAGAACTGAAATGGAACTGAACCTGAAAACAATCAAGTGGGTACCTTAAGGACAGACCATTTGTTTTCTAAGGTTTCGGCTTAAAATGCTAAGTTCCTGCTCTGTCCTCCATGGGTGTTACTAGCTGGAATGACACCCTACAGATCTTAGCAGAAAAGGGAACTGGAGCTGCAGCTCATGCCATTATGAGGGAATGTTAATTCTTTTTGTATGTCCAGGATGCAAATCATCTGTCAATACTTAGCCCCCCAAAAGGAAACTTCTGGCTAGTGCTACCAGTGTCATAAACTTGAGGAAACATCAGGGAGATTCCTAACCGTATCAGCAGCTGAATATCTCAACAGGTTACACTGGAGTTCTCCTGTCTCCTATAGGACCATGTCACCCTCGGTATCCAGCCTTGAGAGCATGAACAGCTGGTGAGTCTGATGACCCAGAGAAGGGAGGAAGATGTGAAAGAGTTCTTGAAGATCGGCCATTAACACCTTCATCTCTCTTCATTTCATGTACATGGTGCATGGGGAAAACATTTGAACTTGGAGCTGTGTTGCAGAGGCTTGGAGTCAGTACTGGTGAGATAAGCAAGAAAAAGATAATTAAAGAGAAACGTCTGAGGGACAGCAAAGCTGAGTGACATCCAGGTGAAGAGGTTTTGAATACCTGAGGTTGCCAATCCTGTGAAGACACAGGATAAAGGTTACCTAAGAGAGGTGCCGCAGGAGGGGGTTGAGGTCAGGCAGACCTGGTGGCCAGGCAGTCCAACTTCTCAGTGCAGCCCCATGCCATCCACGACACAGGGTTCCTCTGGCCTCATGTTTACAGCCCAGCTGGCATCATTGCTGTTGAATTCCTTAGGTGAGGTTGAGATCTTAATGTGGGGAGGTTTTGTGGGGCTTTTTTGGTAGAGCTGCCTTCTTCAGACCCCCAGGTCAGGATTGTGGGGACAGCAGCTTTTGCAGAGGCTCTGCTCTTCGTCCCTGTGCCCCCAGCAAGGGCTTTGCACTGTAGCTGATGAGGAGGGACAGCTTTCCCTGAGGAGGCATGGTGGGTGGCAGCAGTGCCTGCACTTGCAGCATGTGGGAACTGGAGCATCCTCCACTCACAGCAGCAGCAAGGGGGAGGGAGGGAGGGAGGGACGAAGCATGCAACCAAGCACCAGACTGTTACCCCTGGCTCTTTCATCACTTCTCATGTTTCGTGACACCTGGGTAAGCTTTACCAGCCCCATCCTTTTTTTGTTTGTTTCTCCATCTTTACCCTGCAGACAGTGTGAAAAACTGGGATTTCTCTTGTACTGGGGTCTCTCTTGGACAGGAAACCTTCAGCAATAGCAGAGGCTCGGTGATTCCCAACCTACCCGTCCTGCCTGTGACAGGACCCCCGCAACAGGCAGGACTGCCAGGGTGGGGGGATCATCTTGCCCACTGCAGCCTTGCTGCTCTATTACAGCAGTCCCAGCTCTCCCTCTCCAGAAAGAAGCTCCAGGTCTTCCCTGACCTCACCTTTCTTTCCTACTAGCTTTCTGGCTTTTGTATTCCTTTGCCTGCTGGCTTACTGTGTGAAGTAGTTTTTTGAGATATCATAGAAACATACAACAGTTTAGGTTGGAAGGGACCTTCAAGATCATCTAGTTCCACCCCCCTGCCATGGGCAGGGACACCTCCCACTACACCAGGTTGCTCAAAGCCTCATCCAACCTGGTCTTGAACACCTCCAGGGATGGGGCAGCCACAGCTTCTCTGGGCAACCTGGGCCAGTGCCTCACCACCCTCAGGGTGAAAAATTTCTTCCTGATATCTAATCTAAATCTCCCCTCTTCCAGTTTGAAGCCATCACCCCTCGTCCTATCACGACATGACCTTGTAAAATGTCCCTCTCCAGCTTTCTTGTAGGCCCCTTTCAGATACTGGAAGGCTCCTGTAAGGTCTCCCCGGAGCCTTCTCTTCTCCAGGCTGAACAACCCCAACTCTCTCAGCCTGTCCTCATAGCAGAGGTGCTCTAATCCTCTGATCATCTTTGTGGTCTCCTCTGGACCTGCTTTAATGGTCCATGTCCTTCTTATGTTGGGGGCTCCAGAGCTGGACGCAGCACTCCAGGTGGGGTCTCACGAGAACAGAGTAGAGGGGCAGAATCCCCTCCCTCAGCCTGCTGGCCATCTTTGTTTTGATGCAGCCCAGGATATGCTTGGCCTTGTTGAACTTGTTGAGCTTCTCATCCACCAACACCCCCAAGTCCCTCTCCTCAGGGCTACTCTTGATCCATTCTCCACCCAGCCTGGATTTGTGCTTGGGATTGCCCTGACCCTTGTGCAGGACTCTTGCACTTGGCCTGGTTGAACTCCATGAGATTGGCACGGGCTCACCTCTCAAGCCTGTCCAGTTGCCTCTGGATGGCATCCTTTCTCTCCAGTGTGTTCACTGTCCCACACAGCTTGGTGTCGTTGGCAAACTTGCTGAGGGTGCACTCAATCCCAACATCAGCATCACCAGTAAAGGTGTTAAATAACACCGGTCCCAGTACCGACCCCCGAGGAACACCGCTAGTCACTGCTCACCAGTACACAAACTTTACTAAGATTTAGAGCATCTCTTGAGGTTCTGAAAGAGTTCTGCATTGTAAATAAAGTTAAATCCTTCTACCTGCAAAGTCCTATTTAGATTATGAAATAATCCACTGTGGTCAGATACCAGGTTACACTGCACAGACCTGCAGCATCTTCCAGCAGATGACCTCAGTGCTTTTTACCTTCATGGCCCAGGGTTTCCCTGACCAGCTTTCCCAATGCTTTAAGAGACAGTTGGGAACCTCAGAGTGAAATCACTGACCGTGATGTGGGACCCTCCAACTCCCGGGCCTGAGCCATTCCCACCTGAATCAACATTTATTAACATGACCAAACTTGCCAGCAGTGTGTTCCCAAATCTACTGTTAGCAACGGCA
Organism: Burhinus bistriatus; assembly: GCA_013397275.1. Classification (NCBI taxonomy): domain Eukaryota; kingdom Metazoa; phylum Chordata; class Aves; order Charadriiformes; family Burhinidae; genus Burhinus; species Burhinus bistriatus. Next base: position 74,932 of record VYXH01006120.1, on the reverse strand, counting down.
GCTGACAGAGAACCGTCAACATCGGGTCAGTCCAGTAGTAGAAAGGGCCTAACTGACATTACTTTTGCTTAGATTGCCATCTTAGAAATTATTGTGGAAAATTGCAGACGTTCCTGAGCTGGCATCAAGAGGCAGAACTAACACAACTTTTATTACTGGCCTCAATGCAGCACTTTTCCATCAAAGCATCAGCCTGTTTCCTGCTGTTGGTTCATTTGCTTTTAACGTGGTCTGGAGTCACAGGGCCACCAGAGAAAGCTCGGAGAATCCCCACCTTCCACTGAGGTTTTATATTCACCTACTGAATGTATTCATTTCTCAAGCATTTCTTCACTCATATTTTGTAAACATATCAAGTTTCCTAACGTTATTGGCTAATCAAATCTTGTTCCCATGCTGTGCTGAGCAGGCAGCTCTTTCTCCTTATTATAACCAAGGTCTACTTCTTTCCCTACCTTGTAGCTCTGCTATCAAAAAATGTCTTCCTAGGCAAGGCTAGGAGTGAAATCAGAAATTCCCCCCCTGAAGCACACACCGATAGCCTGCTGCTGCTCTGCAACCTGCCAAGGAAAAGAAGAGAAAACGGCAGCCCAGGCGTTGAGAAATCACTGTCAGATGCCTGTTGCTCCACAATTATTTGCTGCAAGCCAGACTAACTAGTCATTGTCAAGTCAGGGAAGATGTTCCTTGAGGGCTTGATTTAACAGAAACACAATTTGTCTCATGGGTCAGGAAAATAGGTTGAGAATGACCTAAAATTTTATGCCCAGAGGGAGCTTTGAAACTTGTCCAGGATGTCCAGCTTCACATTTGATGCAGAATATAAATAAGTGGCAGATGCCACCAGCCACAGACACTGCTCATCCTTTAATGTATGGGGCCCATGTCCCTGCTGAGCGGGGCTGTTGGTACGGCTGCGCGCCAGCTGTGCCCACACACCTCTGCCCACACACCAGCGCACCCGGCCACAGCAGCTGTGGGTGTCCAAAGGCCATTTTTGGGGTAGTGTTTGGCCAGATGCAATGTGTGAAACAAGTCTGATGTGCTCTCTCAGATAATTTCCTGGTGGGCTAAGTACCATGTAAGTAATGTCAGGGAATAGTTGTGGTTACGCAAACCACAGCTACCGGCCCCGTCCACACAGTGGTGGATTTCACTTGTTGGGTTGAAAGGGGGAACACAAAATCTCTAATGATTTTGATGAGATCTAGAGTTCCTTACTCGTAACTGCCAGAGCTGTCTGGGACATATCCCATGGGACTTTCTGCAGTTTCAAAACCACCAAATGGCCCTATCTGAATAATGAGTAATGCCCCAAATTGTCAGCTTTCCCGCAAGTTGAGGCTTGAGGAACACCTCTTCACCCAGGTCTGTTGAAATGTTTTAAAATAGTTGATTAAATAGATGCTTAAATGGTTAAATAGATGGTTAAACAAAGAGTTAATGGTTAATAAATGGTCAAATAGATGGTCTTAAATAGTTCTTTTAAAGTTCATCATGTTCAAAAAGTAAAAGCAGATATTTTTGCTTAGAAAATATTGAAATACAATATTTTTATAATTTCACACTATATTGTGGTAAATGTGATTGAAAAAGCTAATTGAAAACGTCCCTCTCCCTTGAATGGTTTTGGTTCCAGTTATTGGTATTTACTGACTGGAAAAGATTTAACGGAAAGCCCTCAGATGGATCCAATCAGACCTCTACTAGAAAGAGGCAAACAAAACTTTTTTTTTTTTT
>VYXH01006120.1:45052-73106 GCA_013397275.1 Burhinus bistriatus | reverse complement strand
TTTTTTTTTTTTTACAATAAATCATCCATTATTTGAGTTTTGAATATAGCCCGTATACAGATTCTGAAGTGTAAGTGTGTACGGATGTACAGATCTCAGATAACAGAATATTATATCAGAAGGCTGCCCGCCTCGTCAGGAAAAGTTCACATCCAAAAATAAACAAGCAAAGAAAAAAAAAAGTGTTTTGCTGACATGGTACTGTGTCAGACATGAACATGCAGGGAGGAGTAGCCTGAAATCACCAGGTATTTTGTCTTATGAGCTTTTATGTGGGATTTAGGAATTTCATATTCAGCTTTCTAGGCTGAATCGAGCAAAAGTGTTTAGATATTTTAAGGTTTGGGTGTTTAATGATGTCTGGTCACCGGTTGAACACTGACTACTGCAGGATGACGCTTTGTTTTGATTTTGTCCAGGCTTAAAAGGAGTTAGACAAACCCAGAAAGTTTCTTTTTAGAAAAGAGAAACTTTGCTTTTTGGAAAAGCCCTACAATTTCTACTGAAGATAGAAAGTGCAGGTTTTGAGATTTTTTGTAGCAGAATTGTTTATTGCCAGCTACAGCTGAGCATGACTATTATTATTAACTATTCTTTCAACTCATTTATTTGCAAAACCCGTTCAGTGTTTTAGAGTGCTCAAACATACGCATTAATTTTTTATTCTGAAAATAAAAGTACTAAAATTCAGATTAGTCCAAATGACTTTGTTTCATATTTTGAACTGCCAGATCTAACTCTTAGGAAATCAGTTATTCACACAGCCCTTGCAATGTCTACTAAGCACAAGAAGAACATGTGAAAAAAAGCCCATGAAGTGAAATCCAAGGAGGCAAAATAAAGTTCAAAAATTACATTCCTTTCCCCCGTTCAATTCACTCAGTCACCTGAGAGCAACAGATCACCCTGCAGGGAAGAGAAAATGCAGTTATCACTCTGCTGTAGCACAGCAAAGGATGAAAAAAAAAACCAACTTGGCTTAACATAGAAACCAGAATAATTTGCAGAATATGTGAGCAGGGTTGTAAGGACACTCCAGCATATGCAGCAGCAGAAGTAAAGTTAAGAAAAAAAGACTTCCCTTTGAAACTTTATAGGCCTTATTGTAAACAGCCAGTGACAAATTTATTTTAAAAATTATTTTTAAAAAAATCCTGTCAGGAAGCTCTTAAGTCAGCCAGAATATTTTCCCCCAGATAGGGCAGAGTTATCCATTTTGCTGTGGTTCTGCCTAACTGTGATCCTGTAAGAAATATCCCCAGTTGTTCAATAAATAATAATGTTACAGAACTTAAAATAAGAAACTAGATTATTAAAGTTACAAATCTTTGTGGTCTTTATATCTTTAATAAAACATTTATCCATTAAAAATGGAAACTGTTTCTACCCAAGTTGTGCTTTAAATGGAAAAAAAAAAAAAAAAACCCAAATAAATGACCATTGGAAAATTGCCAATATTTCTTTATCCTCCCCAACCAAGGCTGACAAAAATGCAGTTACATTGATAAACTGTTCATCATTTACAAAGGTTTAAAAATTTTAACAGCTCTACGTAAATTGAGGACTAGATGTTTAGCCTTGGAGGCATGCAACAGGAAAAAGTAATCTGGAGCGTCCGTAGAGATAAATGTTATAACTTCATAGCCCTTTGCGCATAGTTAATGGAACAGCTTGGCTCATATGGAACACAACGCACACATCAATACAGCATTAAACTTTAATGTACATCATACCAGGAGACCTCAGGGCAGTTGTACCTTGAGTGTTTGCTAGCTGAAGTGATCCTAATGGAATAATAATGTATTATGAAGAGGCTGACAATGATTTCTAAATGGCAGGATAAATAAAAAAATACATATACACAAGGTGTGCATGTGCACGTAGGTGCGTGTAAGCATATATTTTTATATGTACCTATGTGGGTGCATATAGCTCTGAATCTTAAGGAAGTAATGGGAATGATGTAGCCAGAGAAGTTCACGGCAGCGTCCCTCTAAGATGTGGAAAGGAGACCGAAATTTCCATCTCCCTTGGTTTATCCACCTGGGACACATTTCCAAGGGGCCTCCCTTAAGCCACTTGCAGACTTTGCAAGATACAGACCGAGCACCATCAATTCTGTATTTATGAGCACAAAGGCACTTCTGTGTGCTCCCAAGGCACACATCCACGGCCGCTCGTTCTCGGTGTTGCCCATCTGTCACGTTGGCGGTGTCCCTTTGACCGCAGCGGGGCATTTGCCTAGGGAAGGACCTCAGCATATGGCTCCTGTAATTACCTGGGCAACGGGACAGTTTGGGGAAAATGCAGTCTTTTTCTTTTTCATGTGCGTACGGATGACTGCAAATGTTGAAAAACCCCCGGTCTATTGAACGGGCAGGTAAACTCAAGCAAATCAAATGTCTTCCCTGAGGCAACCCAAAAGTCAGTAGGAGAGTCAGGAACTGCTCCAAGATGTCCTGCCACTCACTTACCCCCCGAGAAGAGGAGGCGCTCCACTCTGCTTTCAGAGCAAAGCCATGCCTAGCTGAATCTTCCGAAATATTAGCCCGAGTTCAGAGCTCACCTGTGCTCTAATGAAGTCAGTAAGGAGCAGCAGAGATAGAGCACTGTAACGCTTAATGTGAAGACGTATTGCAGCTTCAGGTTTTTCATCCATCATCCCGCAATCCCATTATTTATGGGATGAAGACGTGATTGTTAATTATACCTCCTCTAGGGCTCTTCTTTGACAGAAGTCACCACCTACACAGCCCCAGTGCAGAGGAAGGGCTCAGCGTGCCAATCCGGCTGAAGGTACCCGTGACATATCCTCATGTTATTCTTTACTTTTAATGAGTAAGATGTGCTGTGAGTGACCTGCCCTTTCAGGCTGCAAGGGAACGCTCATCCAATTGTCTGCGGATGATAATTGCAGATGGTTATCAGTCCTGTACACAAAACAGCAGTGTGACCCAAATGAGAACATTTTCCACGTGGTTGAAAGCACATTGTTTTCTCCTTCGGAAAAACATGAATAGGGATTTTTTTTAATTTTTTTTTTACCAAAATGTTCAAGTATTGGTTTTGAAATGCTATAAATATTTACAGTAAGATGGAACTCTTTTTACCCACAAAATAAAGATTTCAAAACCTGAGGAAGTGGAAGGAGGAGAAGGCAGGTTTTCAATTTTTCAGTTTTGCAGGGGGAAAAAATATCACCAAAAAGTTCAATTTTAAAAAGAAATTCAAACAATCCCATGAAAAACGAAGTAACACGAGCCTGACCTTCGACCATAAGGAAATTCCCAGAGGAAAGGAAAATGAGCACAAGGAGCATTCAAAGCAAAAGCAAGTTTGCTTTGGCTGCTACAAGAAGCTTGTGACCTTGCTGTAGCGGCGACATGCCAGCAGCTGCGCATGAGTTGAGGTTCACCAGGACGGCACCACGCTTCGCAGCGTTGCAGCCCCGAACGTTTACCCCGTGGTGGGCTTCACCTGCCGATTCTGGTCCCACAGCTCCTGCCTGTCCCCATGCCTCCAGGCAGCTGTGCTCCAGATGTTCACTCCCGCGATTTCCTACCTACCTGCCCTCTCCTCGGCCCCGGCGGTGCTCCTGGCTATGTTTTCGGTGGTGATGCTCTCTGCTGAGCTCCCATCCAACCCTCATCCTTGCACTGGCTGAGCAATCCGCCTGTGCCTGTCCCAGGCACAGCATGGCATGTCCCACCTTTGCAGCCCAAAATAGGTCTGTTGCAGGTGTGCAAAGAGTAAGGCGCCAAGTGTCATTTGGGAATCTGTGTGCCACCTCTCACAGAGCAAAATGGATGGTTAAATGGAGATACTGAAGGTTAAAAGCTGCCTGGGAATTGACAAGATTGCCTCCTCGTGAAGGGAGGATGCAAGAGGGAGATGAACATGCAAAGGTAGTTATTATTTACTGGGGTTTGTTTCTTGATGAGTACTTAAACGCTCAGCAAGGCTTTGCTGACACTGCTTGACAAAGGCAAACACCCAAGAGCTGAGGGTTCATCCTTGAAAGAAGAGGATTATTTTGAACTGCTCCTGCAAGTTGTCTGCTTGGTGCGTTCTTCTGCATATCCCTCCTCTAAACCTTTCAAAGGCTGGTGGGGCTTTGTGAGCACCTGGGACTCAGGTGCATCCAGCACGTTGATGCCCATCAGCGTGGAGGACATGAGGACCATGAGGACAGCCTGCTTGACGGAGGGGCAGTCGGGAGCTGAGCACGGCTGGAAGGAGAGGCGGCTCTGGTGAGACACTCCTGCGTGCCGGTGGGACTGATGCATCCCCTGCTGCCCTTTTCCACCAACAAGGCATTATTTCTCAGGGCCACACCGCGTTATCATGGTATCTGTGTTTGGCTTCACTGGAGGAACCTCATCAGTTACTGACTGATTAAAAATCATAAAAATGCAAATACCATGAGGAGCACATCTGGAGGAAAACTAACTCAGAGATAATCTCTTATTTTGGTTCACACCCAACCAGTCAGCTGGCAATTCTGCACTGTTCCCTTTACAGACCTGCAACTTCTTCACACAGCTTGTACTTTTATCCAGAGAAGCATATAATTCATACCCGTATCTCTGATGGTAATTGCTGCCTTACAGTTGTAGGTGGCAGAGGATGATCATGAAGCATGAACTATAAGCTCTGGAGGTGGATCTGATGGCAAGATTCAGGTTTGCAATATAGCAGAAAAATTCTGGTGACGTCTGATGTTGCAGTGCCTGGCAGTGGCTGGCTTTTTCTTTCATAGCGTTTTGCCTGCACAGTAGAAATGGCCATCTACTGTGGCTCAGTGCCTGGCATGGCCCAGACACAACACAAACAGAAGTCTCTAAGGAATAATGATGCAATAGTGTTCGTATCAAACATGCTTTTAACTGCTGCTGCAGATGGGTCTGGGGACACTCCAGATTATCCACAATTGAATTAAGGATGTAGCCTGTGAAATCAGACTAAAGTAAGGGACGTGTATGGTGATAACAGCATTTTTTAGATACGAAGCTGATGCAGCTCTGTTTTTGGGGCAACCGTACGTGTGGTTTAAATGTCTTCATCCAGATGTTCAGTGTAGTAAACCAAAGCTGCTGAAACTGTGGTGGAGTCATATTCGATCCCAGCTGAGATATCATTAAGCTTCTGGGCCTCCCCCGTGACAACATCATAGTGACAGCTGGGAAATGGTTAATGACAAATTATTATTTTTAGCACACTGATGCTGAAATGGCCTCTGCATCAGTAGGAGTGAGAGGGGTGGGCTCCTGGCCTGCGCATGAAGACGTGCAGCCGCAGAGGAAAGTTGGTGTGACTCCGCTTGGAGCAGGAAAGGTGGCAAGTCGGGGTTTTTTCCCCAAGATATTATCTCCTTGAAAGATGTTACCCACAGCTGGAAAGCATTTGGCCGTGACTGCGATGCACATTCTGCATGGAACTGCAGAGCAGAAACAGAGAGCATCTGTGGAAACAGAACTGGCAGACTGAGGACAGTGCTGGGCCAAAAATAATGTTTATTTCGGCATAAACACCATGGAAAAGTTAAGGATGACAGCACATATCTGTAACTACAGTTAAAACACATCATGGAGTGCTGCAATTATTGCACAAATAAGCATTAGAAACTCAAGGGTTAAGTTTAAATACAAGGAAAATAGAAAAATATGTCACATCCAGATTATTAAAGACTGTAGTTCTTAATAAGTTCCCTGTATTGGGGCACACAATTTTGGTTAGGTCATGGTGATGTTTATTCCTACAGACTGAGCTAACAGAGTTTTAAAGAAGCCATAGTTAAGTTTTGTCTCTGATTTCACATTTTACTGCTTTGCTCTCGGGTGGTAGGTGGACAGAGATCCAAGTCCTGTGAACGCAGTGAAGAAGAAACCCATGTGTTTGGTTTTCATTCCTGGTCCTCTGTTTCTTGGCTTTCCACTGCTAGCCTGGGGGATGCTCACAACAGCTCAGAAATCATTTTTACCTTGAAATGATTCAGTTCAAAATTAACACAGTTGTAACTACCTTCGAAAGGGTTAAAACATAAGTACTGTGCAAGAAATGTAAAGGCAGTGCCTATAATAATATGATGGGATATGTTATGTTCTTAAACTTCTTTTTTTATTAAATTTACCTTTTTTTAAAAAAAAAAAAAAATAGCTTCTAGAGTATTCTCTAGCTGTTTTACTCTGCTGTGGAGGAACAGAGAGGAGCTAGAGCAAACAAACCAGCTATTGTACGCAAACACACAAACACACATTTCCCTATTGAGTTTTTCCTGTTGAATTGCTTTGGTCCACTGGGTAGTTTTTTTGAAATGTGCTGAACGTTCATCTTTCCATAGAAAATACGGCAATCGAATACCCTCTTTCAAAACGGTTGCCACTGCTGCAGGTGCTGAGAGGGGCTGGGCTCAGCCCTTGACAAGGTCTCTTCCCTCTCCCCAGCTCAGCTGCTCTTGATGAACATCATGGCTCCTGACAGGAGATGCAGCGTATTACTTACCAGCTTTTGCCGAATGCAGATCATTCTAGGGATAAAGAGTGATGCTAAAAAATATTACTAATGCTAGAAACAAAGGAAACAGAGGAAAAACCCCAACTGATTTAGTCATAAGGTACTGGTGAGGTTTCACACGCAGGACAGCTGAAGAATCAGCACCATTGAGAGGCTGTTATCAAGCTATCAGGTTTTTTTCAGGTCCCCAATCACGAATGCTTAATAAGGAGTTAACAGGCTTGCAAATTCTCAGAAATGGCAGTTGTGCCTCCAGGAGGCAAGTGATAACTTGGGAGAGGACACCCTCATCCTTTCTGCAAAATGAGCTTATCCTGAGCAGAGGAGCACTTCTACAAGGGACCGGATGGGATGTGTGGAGGAGAGAGCGATGAAGAAGCAGGTTTGACCTGCTGGGAAGGGAAGGCAAGATGTGGACTACGTCTGTTGAGGTGGAGCAGAATGTGGTGCAGCCTGGGGCTGAAAGTCCCCAATCACTGGTTTGGAGCCAGCAGAAAGGGCTGGTCCTGCTTTTCTGCGCCCTTGGGGCACTTGCAACCCTCTTCCGTGAGACGGTAGAAGCTGCAGAGTAGGGGAAAAAAATCAGCCCTAAAGCATGCAACGGGGAGAATCATCATCGATGTGTATGCAGATGAGTCTTGCCTGGCCAGGCTCTGTAGGATGACACCAACTATGTAACCCATGCGCTGAGCTGCTTGGATGGGTGGGACAGGGAGTCTAGAGCAGATACTCCTAAACTGCAGATTGTCGGTGATTGGTCTGCAGGATGCGAAAACACTACAAATTGGGTGTTGGGGTTTTTTTTTAATAATGAATGCATGAGGATGAAGCAGTGTGTGGTTTCTGTGTATAACTCTGAGGGCTGACTGTGGTTGTCCTCCTCCCCTTCCTCCAGCACTTGCTGTCTAACCTGCTCCAAGTCTTGCTGGTTTCCATCCACGTACCCCATTTCCCTCCTTGTCTCCATAATTACACAAGCCACTGCAACTCCTAGGTTTGTAATCAGGCACCAGGACCTCTAAGCAGGCTGAGTGCTGCTCCGCTGTGTTGTAGGAGAAGGTAATGCTTTTCTGCGCCGGGCAATGCATGTCTGCTGGAGCACCAGTGTAGCTGGGACATTTAATATTTTATGCCTGCTGGACTAGAAGCCAGACCTCAGGGATTTTCCATCTGATCTAAGTTTATAAGGAGTGTTTAGAGTGGGGAAAGGATGCATATTTGTTTGATGATACTCCCCCACCCCCTGAAAATGTCTTGCTAGGGCCCTGCATGCTCCAGCTCTCCCACACCTCCATGAACCACTGCAGATCCATCAGTGAAACACGTCAAACGGCAGCAGTTTTCCCAGAGTCAGTGGGCAGGGTGGGTCTTTCTCCAAACAGAGAATGCCACAGACACTTTCTGTAAACCTTCCATCTTCTGTTGCTCTCGTTTTGTCTTCTCTTCCTCCCTCCTTCCTCTCCTGACTCTTTCTTTGAGTGGGTCAGAGCCGTAGCCTGATGTGCTTAAGAGCTTGTTCAGGTCAGACCTACCTTCTGGACGGTTCCTCCGTGCAGGCAGCTCACAGTAATTTGGTATTGCAGTCATGGCCAGTCTCTAACTCTGAATTCTAGGAAGCAAATTTTGCCCAATAAAGGGAATCAATAAGCTTCTCTGTGCATGTTCTCACCGCTGTTAACAAAACCATCACATAAGCAGTTCTTCAAATCTCTTCTCAGATATTGCTCCTAAAATATCAGCTGTACAGCATTCACTGAAATTAGCACAAAGAGGTCTTTTGTGGTATAACTAGCTGGCCCCTTTCACATCTCCAGGTTGGCTGGAGATCCTGCACAGAACTTCACTTTGCCCAAAGCTCTGGGGAGATTCAGGGCGGGGGGAGCGATTGGAGACAACGCACACGGCTTGGAAACTTGTAGGAGAGTAGGCTGCTGCTCCTGCACCGACTGCGTTAGGAATTCATAAGCAGGGAAAGAACAAGGAATTCGGCCGATGAAATGAGAGGATCAGCTTGCAATGGGGTAACCTGGCACCCGGTAGCAGGAAAATAAGGGTCTGTGTGGGACCGTGCAGAGGCTGGATGGGGCAGGCTGGGGAGCAGTCTGCCTTGTACCTCTGTTGCACACGAAAATAAGCAGAATTGAATGACTGTGCTCCGTGAGTCTGCCTCCGGAAATGCAAACTTCAGCTTCCCAAAAGCAGACTTTCTGTAGATAAGCTATTTTGATAGTTTTTTGATTGAAAAAGTGTCTTAACATAAGAATAATTCCAGAGGAGAAACCAAAGGCTAGTTTACATCGTGTGCTGCAGTAAAAGAGAGTGATAGAGGTTGTCACAAAAAGAAAAAAAAATCAAAAAAGGGGAAACACTTCTAAAAAGCCAATAGTTTTTTCAGAAAATCTTTCATGTTCTACTAAAGGCCATTTTTCAACCAGATGATTCTTTGCCTTGTCCTAAACTTGAAAAATGTTAAGCAGCATCTCCCAAGGCCATGCCAGGGAGGCTGGGAGGGAAGGGGAGGGATTGCATTTCGTTGAGGGAGCTCCCAGCCACAGTCCCTCTGCCTGGGATGACTTTTGGGATATTTCATGCTCTCAGTCCTTGTCTTTAAGTTCACCTTTGCCTCTGAATTTTTTTGGTGCTACTCCTACTTTTATCTCCGCGGTGTTCTTATGAGGTGGGTAGCTATGCTGGAAGCATGCTGGACTCAGTGGTGCCGACATCTCTCCAGGTGGCACCCTGTGTTGGCTTCACCTACACCAGGTTATGCCAGGGTGACCGTTGAGTCAGACAGAAGGCTGCAGCCCCTGCACAAATGGGCATCACGCAGCTCAAGGTCTGGTTTTGGCCCACAGAGCTGGGAAGAGGGTCAACCCTTGTAGATGCTGTGACTGAAGAGAAATGTGGGTGAGCACTGCTCATTCATGAAGCGCATAGCAAGTCTGCTTCCAGAAGTGTGTGTGTTTGCCAGTACAGCCCCAAGAGAGGATGCATCCATGCTACCAGAGAGCATGAGTTGAGCATTGGTTTATCAATGGAGATGTGTCCATGCTAGGGTGTTGTAAATGCTAAATGCAGTCCTAAAGCCCTTCTGCAGCCTCTGGCCACCAGCCCCTCCAGCACGTCATCTTAGTGAGTGCCAAGACTGGGGACCTGGCTGGGCTTTAGGAGCAGAGTGGGCAACCTGGAGCTGAGCACCCACTGGCCGTAGCCGCACTCACGTGTGGGCGTGTTCTGTGCTGCATCCCGCTGCCTCCATCCCCAAGTGCCTGGCCTGGCTCTGCTGTCACAGAAACCTGGAGCCACGCTCCCGTAGGTCGGGTCTGGATGATGGTGCTGCGTTTGCTGTCTCCACTTACCAGCTCTTGTAACTGCTGCTGCCCTTCAGAGGAGGCTGAACTGTCTTGCCAGGCTTCTGAGCAATGGGCTTCTGTGCAATGCCAGCTTGTTTACACCTCTAACCCGAGCTCAGCGTCGTGTGCTTTTTAGTCTGGCTATCTAGGGAGACCCGCAGCGAAGCGTGGAATTGTTCCGTTACAGAAACTGGGGTTGAAAATGGAGTTATTTTTCTAATGGGCCAAATATATACATCAAAATGGAACAGAAAAGACCCAACAACTGTAGTTTAAAACGACTTGGCAGGATCTATTGACACACTTGCTTGCCACCTGATTTATTGCCAATGTGGGTTTTATTGCTGGAATGAAAGACCTGCGGCCTGCTATGTATCCCTGCAGGCTCCTGTCCTGCCTGCTGCCATACATCCCCACTGGACCTGGGGATGGGAGAAGGGAAGGACCAGTCTTCAAGGAAAAATTGGGTTTGCAACCTCCATGCTCATTTTGTCTTTGCCTCTTGGAGATGCCTGTTGGACGTGGTGAGTATGAATTGCCTCAGTGGTGGTACTTCGTGTGTGGTAGACAATGGACACTGTGTAAAGGAAGGATGGTGTGACCAATGGACTTACCATATGCTCACACACATGCACACACACACATTATAGATATATATCTAATATTTTGTTGAGGACTTTGTTCACAAACTGCATGTTTGAGTTTATAGAGTATTTTTACCCGAGAATTTCAATGTGATTGCAGGGATTTCTCTTTTCTTCCTTTGTGACTTGGGTTTGGAGGCCAGGCTCTCCCTCTGCCACCAGCAGCCCATCCCAGGGTGCTGTTTATGTTATCGCTCACTCTCCTTGTCTTCCCAGCCTGTCCTTCCTAAAAAACCTGTGTCCATCCATGGCAGCACTTCAGCGGTGTGAGCTAGCCCACCGTGTCTCTCTGATCTCAGTGAGATCATAGCTCTGTGGCTGCATGCAGACCTCAAATTCCTCCTGACTGGATTAGACTGGGAAGGAAGAAGAAAGGTTACTTTTGGAAAATATAAGGTCTAATAATCAAACTTACTATTAATATCTGACTGTGATTTAGCTCAGATCTCAGCTGTCACTCAGCATGTCCCTTTCACAGACGATGTTCCTGTGAGAAGAGCCCTTCTCCTCTGCCAGAGAACCAACTCTTCCCCTTGGTCCTTCCTCATCACTGGTGGCTTCTGGCCTCCTGTAGGTCTCTGTTCTCCTCTCGTACTCGGTGACTTTTTCACACACCAGCTTTGCACTAGCAAAAATGAAGTAGGGACGCTTTTTCAGGTCTCTCAAGCAGGAGCTGCTTACTGTTGAAATCTACTACTTCTAATTGCTTTTCCCTTTGGCCAGCCATGTTTCTCCTGACACCTTTGCTTTCATGGAAATATGGTCCAAAAAAACCAGGATCAGTGTTCATTACTTCTGTTATGTCTTCAACAGTCCCTTTCTCACTGGCAGAGACTGCCTCCTTTTAGCTAGCTAATGTCTTGTACGCTATCAGAAATAATGATTAGACAAATGCACCCAGAGCACGATAGTTACCTACTTATTCCTGGCATTTTGCAGTGACTGTGTGACACGTTGATACCAGAAGCAGAGAAAGCCAGCTCTCCCTGCATCTTCCAGACAGGTATAAGACATACTCAGCTCTCTTTGTTTCAGGGAATTCTGTCACTGATCTTTTTAATGGGACTCCTGAGTTTCCTGCAAGATGTTTTATAGAGTGGTGGGAATGTATGGAGGGGAAGACCTCTGGATCTGGTGGGAGTAGTGTTCAATGCCATGATTGCTGTACCAGATGACCCTGGTAGCTCTTTCCAAACTGGTCAGTCTCTGTATCTGTTGGCTTAGTCTTTATATTTTTGGCTCTCCACTTCATTTACGTTATTCAGAGCTAAACACAGTGACAAGCAGGGTCTTGTCATGGAAAAGGTTAAGTCATTTTAACTATGATTGGCAGTGATCACTGGCAAACAAACATGAAAATTAGAGGACATTGTCTGTCTTCTAGACATTACCAACTTGGACCAAGCCAAAGATATCTATGAACCACCTACATGTTTCAAACAAGTGCTTCCTGTATATTCATCAATCAATTAGCTTTACAAATTGCTGTGATGGTACTGACGTGTTTGATGGGCTAAGCAAAATGACATGGTTTGAGGTGTCATTTTATCAAAGACCTCAAACTTTGACAGGTGTGTGAGAAGAAAAAAAAAAAGCACAAACAATTTTTTCCCCATCCAACCTGTTCAAGCTGAGCTTTAACATAAAGACTCAGTTCATGCTGGAGCACGGGGTGATGGCTTCAGCTGCCATCAGGTACTCTCTGCCGGTGTCTATTTGTTTTCCCACTGAGTAAATCTGAGGAACTTTCTAGAGAATAAAGGATAAGAGCAAGTCTGAATTAAGGGCATAAGTACCCAGGCACTTCTTTAGAAAAGCAAGGCTGGAAAACTAGATCAGTCCCCAAGCAGGCTCAACCTCAAGTTTGAACCTCTAAGAGAAACAGCAGGATGTATATCAAATTGCAGGGCTGTGTTACTGTGCTACAGTGGTGGCACTGCTTGACTCCATTTTAATAGAGCTGAACAAAATGGGAAGTGCTGCTCTTAAGAAAGTCTCAATAGCTATATTTTGGGGAGACTGGGTGATTCAAATCCGTTTTGTTTGATCAGAACTTCCTCTTGCTACTTCCCTTCTCTAATGTGCTTAGAATCGATTTCTTACAGAACAAAGAGTGCGTGGATACAGAAGTCAGCCCAAATGTTGTCTACAGCGTTTGACCTAGATTTTTCAAGGGACTTAGCTATACACATGCATGCACAAAATCTGAATTCAGCCAAGTGTCTAGCTTGCATGAATGGTTGTACTGGTAAATCAAAAAACCACTAATGCAAATGGACAAAGACTTTTTTTTTTCCCCCCAGAATTCCTGATCAGTACCTGGCAGTGCAGAGAGTATACTTGCAAACTGAACATGCAGTTAAACGTGCATTTTTCACAACTAAACTCCCTTGGAAAATATTAGTCCTCCACACTAATTAGTCAGAGACCGGAATCTAACTTGATCCGAGAAATTATGCTCACTCAGCCAAAACCAGGAAAATGGTTGTAGATATATATATGCATATACTTCTGGTTTGCATGTACAGTTAACTCTAAACGCACATATTTCAGAACAGCATATAGATACTATCTTTTTAATTATGCTGGTGGCCTTAAGGAACATTTCCTGTTGCAATAAAGTCTTAAGTAGGGAAAAAGAAAGAAATCATATCTGGAGAATAAAATGCACCCCCTTTTTTTTTTTCCTTTTTTTTTTTTTTTTTTGACCTGGCAGGTGTCTGCAGGCAAAAGTCGATGTGCCCATAGGAATCATCTGCGTAAAGAAAGATCCCTTGTGTGCAAACTTTACAAGAGCTGACATGAACGTGTATCCGAGTTAGAGAGATGCCAGTCTGGCTTTCAAGCGCTGTCACAGCTGCTGAGTTATGGGCTGGACAGGCTGTGGCTTTGTTCCAGATGAGCGAACTGGGTTGCAGATCCTGGCATGTTAACCATTAGGGACTCTGCCTGGAGAACCCGAAGATGTCAGCAAGAAATGGGGTGGTGAGCTATATAATCTGACAGAGAACAAGGAGCACATCTTCATGGCAGGCACTTATTCAAATGGCTTCGATTCAAAACATTTAGAGGCTTTTGTTGGCAAAAGCTCTGTCACTGCTGCCATGTTAGCCTTGACTCTTATGACCGGCGGGAAAGCTCTGTGGGTATGAACATTGCATCCCACAGTGTTGTCAACCTGCATTGTTGGCTGTACCATACTCCGGACCTTTCCAAAGCTTTGGAGAGCCATTATCTTACTGTCAGAGGAGTTCTGCCCCCAGTGGTTGAGCCAATGTCAATTATTCTAGGATAATTGGGCAGCAAAATTCTATGTTGTGGTAGGAACTCTCCTCAGCACTGCTCTGCTCAAGCTCAGGTTGCTGAGACCATTTGAGCTCCTTGGCTGTTTGTGGTGTTTCTCAGCCCTAGTGGATGCTGCCTTTTTTCATCCCCACTGGCTCCTGGTCATCACGGACAAACATACATAGAGACTCTCGGAGAACACATGCTCCTTGGGCAGCTTCTAAGAAGTGGGTGGGAACTGGGAATAGGAAACCACTCTTGGCATGTCCTCTTTCTTTAGTAACAAGGAGGCAAATGTAGACTGAGTTTGGACATGCAGGGAGCAGGTTTGTGACCCTTTGGTTTTGAGAGTGTGGTGCTTAGTGGACCCACTTCACCTGACTTCCTGCCACCCACCTCTTCCTTCCACAACTGGCTGCTGACAGGGGCATCTGCATTCCCTGCTCAGACCTAAAACATTCATTAGGGACATAATGAACATCTTTGTAGCTATAAAACGGTAGGAATTGGGAAAATTAAATCCATTAGAAGTACAAATTTGGGCTGTTAGTACTTCTCTTGACCTGAGGGGCCTCAGACAGGGGTCTGGTGTTCTTATTATGTCACACCTTATACAAATAAGGGATAAAATAGCAGTTCCTGGCCCAGTGAGCAAGAAGACATTAGGGAGACAGATGAGTAGAAACATGAGTTAGAACTTCTGACAGCAAAGTGCTGCAGTAGAAGGTTATTTTAGAACTTGCTGCCTCAAGGGAGTTTGGACTTTCTTGCCTTGCAGTCAGCTAAAGATGTTGATGCCAATTTAGTAAGAATTAAATGTATCCTATCAACT
The DNA here is from genome assembly GCA_013397275.1 of Burhinus bistriatus. Taxonomy (NCBI): domain Eukaryota; kingdom Metazoa; phylum Chordata; class Aves; order Charadriiformes; family Burhinidae; genus Burhinus; species Burhinus bistriatus. Next base: position 58,479 of record VYXH01006120.1, on the reverse strand, counting down.
TCAGGCATTTCTCTTAAGTTGTTGTAAGATCTATTTTTTTCCCTTCAACTTTCTCTGGGTGCATGGCTCTTGATATGATATAAAAAGCAGAAGGTTTAAATCATACTTACAAACATAGCTGTCATTCAGCGCGCTCCTTGGCAAAAGCTGTATTAATACATACTGAAGTGTCTCAGCTAGTGATCAAAATTTTTCTTGCATTGCCATGGCAATGCAAAGGAAACTGAATTCCAGTATGACAAAATGCCTCATGTCTTTACCCAGTCATTATCATTGACGTTGTACGAACATACAACACTGAAAACAATTAGGTGTGTAGCTGCACAAGAATGGGGCAGGTCAGGGTACTTGGCTCTCCTTGAAGAGTGCTGGAGATTATTCCCTTCCCACATCCTATGATGGATTTGCTTTGTTTTTTGTTAGTTGGTGACTTTTAGAATCATCAGCTCTTGGACGTGCTTTTTCTTTTTTTTTTTTTTTTCTCCCCCCTTTTTTTTCCCCTCCCCCCTTACATCTTAGATTTTACTTTGCAATAATGTTCTTGTGGTTTTAGAGAAAATGCAGCAAGGGTACATGCTGAAAGAGAGCGTCCATCCCTTGTCTCATATTCCCCCTGCTCCAACAAAGCAATACATGCCATCTTTACTTTACGTTATCCTAAGGAACTCTTTTATGTCTCTTCACTTGCCCCAGTCAATAATCATTGCTTTTCCACAATTGCCTAATACCCACTGGGCTCCCTGTTTCCCTGCGGGCTGGGCAGGAGGCAGTGTGTTGCTTGATGGCCAAAGAGCATGCCTTGTCTGGTTGACTTGAAGGCTAGTGAACAGTTTGTCAGACTGTGCTCTTTGCAGGTTTTATTTTAAAATTAATAATAAAAAGATTCAAATAGAAAAACACTTGAAGAATAAGATAAATACCATGTTTTTTCAGCAGCCCTAAAAAGTTTGGAGCTAGTTTTTTTTCAGTGTTTGGTTTTGGCAAGTCTACAAATGCCAAGCTCTAATGCTCTTGCAGGTACTGACAATCACTTGCAAAGCTTGAACGCAGCATTTATATGCACCCTTGCAGAGGTGGATGGTGTCCAAATATGTGCACTCTTCAGTCCTTTAACTCTTCAAAACAGGGGCCAAGATGCTGGGACCAAAACAAGGAAACAAGTAGTCTTCTGTCTTCCTCTTGTGGATGAACTCCAACCAAAGGGGACTGCATGTTCTCAGCTACACTAGACTGAATGATCCAGTGTTTTTCATTGTTGTTTAGGATATCTTTTTTTTCTTCTTTGTGCCTTAAAGCGTGTGTAAAAACACATACTGATGCCCACAGTTGTTCACAAACACAAGGCAATGTCCCAAGTCAAAAGAAGTTCTTATGGGACAATTGACCAGTGATGCATGGAAGTGAAGGTGGTTTCCATTCTAGGGTTCCCTATCAACTTGATATTTCTATGTACAATCAAGGAGTTTGTATAGCTTTCCTTTCAGAGTTTGTGTGTGTGACTTTTCTATGATACTTTCAAAAATGAAATTTAATATCTGCATTATTTCATCTTATTTGGAAGAAAAACAAACATGAAACACAGACAAACAGATCCTCTCCAATTCTACCTTGTAACCAAATTTGCTTTCAGAGTAAATGACAGTGATGAGAAAATATAGCATGTAAAAAAAGAAAGTGCACAGATTAAGTCTGAATTCTAGGGCTATGTTTCCCCAGTAATGGAGACTTGTGGCGCTTTCAACCCCGTCTGCACTGAAATCTATTAAGACTACTGCATAATCTCTTGTCCCCCTTTATAACTTGCAAGTTGTCACTGCTTTTCAAACCCATCACTCCTAAGAATCTCTCTCTGGGCAGGGTGCACAGCATTAATAACAGGAGCTGCACGTGAAGGAAATCCATTGTCAGGGAGATGCTCTGGAATATGCTACAGAGGATAGTATTGCAAAAATGTCACAATACATTCTCCTGATAATACATTCCCTGTGAGCTATACAAAGACAGAGCAGAGAAAGAGAGGCATTTGTATGGCAGCAGACACTCCAGAGCCACGACATGAATTTGCGAGTAGCTTTGTATGTCAATGTGAAAATGTTGCTTTCCCCAATTCTTTTTACCCTCCCAGCCCCTCTCAGTGCACAGAATTGAGGCTTGAGAGGACACAGTAAAACCACCCGCAGCAGAACTGCCACCCTTGTGTTACGATCCGTAATTGTCCCAGACTATCCCCCACCTTCAGGGTACCCTGGTGCCTTGGACACAAGCAACTTGTCCCAGCTCTCAGGTTGCTTGAAAGTGGATTATCTCTCCTTTGTGCACAGCTGACCAAGGAGTTTCCCCAGCTCCAGCTCAGCAGACCCTGAAATGAAACTGGTTGGAAGTACAACATGTGCCACCCTTGTTCTCATGTCCTTCCTCTGGTCATGGCCGTGGTCAGAGCCAGGATACCTGATGAACCTTTGGCTGCTCTTACCAGTACAATTGTTCTTATCTCCTTGCAAAGCCTGCCCAGTGCTTGGCTGTTGCTGTCTTCCAAAATGGGCTGCTTTGGATTCCAGAGGCAAAGCATCGCTCCGACTCGCCCTGCCATGAACCTGGATTAACTGCCAACACCAATGTCACTCTGTGAAACTCAATCCTCCATCATCTGGGTGTCACGCAATACTCATTAGCTAATTGCTTCTTAAGGCTCCCACTCTATTCCTGGCTGGACTGTTTTATCCTCTCACAACATGCTGAGGAAACAGGACCAGAAGAGTTAAATGAATTGTCGGGGGTCCTACAGCAATTTTAGTCTATTAGTACCTGCCTCCAGTTGTCTGACCTCCAGCAGCCTCTCCCCCCCTGCTTCTTTGTTTTCACATCTGTCTTGTGAGTACAATGAAACACTTTTTAAATACATCTGGATTAGGAAAGGGTTAAAATTTATCACGTTTATCATAGGGTGAAGCATATAGATAACACTGATCTATAGTGGAACAGGGTAGGGTTCCTCTGGGGGGAATGAAAAGTAAATGAGGAGTCCTTGTCCATAAGCGTTACTTGTGGCAACAGGTCCTACTTACAGCAGTCAGGACTACTGATATACATGAGGACAGGCAGCTCTAGAGGTGATACCTACAGACAAAGTAATTTACTGTACAGAAATCTTGTGGGCAAACGCTTTCTTTGGAGTTCCTGCAAAGACACTGGATGTCCTACTGCAGAAGAGGCTGAGTTGAAGTCTGATATCCTAGTGTGTCTTATCCCTGCAATTAAAAACACAAGTAAGAAGATAAAGAACAAAGATGCATTTTGTTGCCAAAAAAATCAGAATTATTGGCTAAATATTTACTTGCCTTAAGATCTAAGCAGCTTGTGTCAATGCAAGCCATGATACCTTGTTATTTTACTCAGCAAACCCACATGAAAGCTATTAATTGATCAGACTTCCATCGTGCTTTGCTTAAACACTAGTGGTGGGCAAACAAAGCTCTTTGGTATTCCTACAGTTCATCTGCCTAGTTAATGAAAGGACAGCTTATCCAAGGCATGTGAAGCTGAACCACATCATCCCCTGATGTGGTTTCTCAGCCTCTCCCCAAATCGTGAAGGGTGATACATTCCGCCTGCTCCATCCCAGCAGGCTGAGAACCATTTGTCCAGAGAAGGGCAACAAAGATGGTGAGGGGTCTGGAGAAAAAGTCTTATGAGGAGCAGCTGAAGGAATTAGGATTGTTTAGTCTGGAGAAGAGGAGGTTTAGGAGAGACCTTATTGCTCTCTACAACTACCTGAAAGGAGGTTGTAGTGAGATGGGAGCTGATCTCTTCTCCCAAGTAACTAGCGATAGGACAAGAGGAAACGGGTTCAAGTTGTGCCAGGGGAGGTTTAGGCTGGACATTAGGAAAAAATTTTTCACTGAAAGAGTTACCAAACATTGGAACAGGCTGCCCAGGGAGGTGGTTGAGTCGCCATCCCTAGATGTGTTTAAAAGTTGTGTAGATGTGGTGCTTAGAGACATGGTTTAGTGGCAGAACTGGAACAGTAAGGTCAATGGTTGGACTAGATGATCTTAAAGGTCTTTTCCAACCTAAATGATTCTATGATTCTATCCATGGCAAAGCAATGGCCCCTGTCTCTGGCCATCTCCAACTTCTCTGCTTTGAGCAACACCTCCAGCTTCGTGTGGCTTTTTCCCAGCACATGGTAGATCTCAAAACACTTCTTTCTTCCCTGTAACGGCTGTGCGCTGGTTGTCATACCTAAGTTGGCAATGCTGTTAGATGCGCCTCAGAGAGACCCTTCGGTGAGTAGTTGCAGTTTTTAAATGGAAATATGTTCTGTAGTGTGGAATTCCCAAGGCTCCTCTGACCAAAGGAAACAATATGAATACAACCTCATTAAAGACTAATGCGTGTTTCCAGGCATTGACAAACATCCAGGCAGCTCCTAGCGGGCCACAGGGGAGAAGCGTATGGAACACTATAAAAGCTTTATGAATGACAAACTTGCCAAATTGCTGTTTAAACAAGGAAGCAAATGGGAAGACCATCTGCATCAGATTGAAACTGCTCATAATCCTGTCACTTGTGCCAGTATGGTGTGTTTAAGCTCTTGTGTTGGCACATGCCCAAGAGACACAAAAATTTGTAGCTTTTACAGCAACACCCTCCCCCCCAGTCATAGGATCTGAGGCCCCTTTTGCCATTTCTCTTGGATTTCTGATGGAGCAGGTAGTTTTCCCTCTTCTTGCAGCCCAGGGTGAGCCCTCCCCTATGCCTTGGGCTCTGCATGCTGGGGAGACACACCAGAAACCCCCGAACTCTCCATCACTACTCACTCTCTCCCATCTACTCATGGTCCTTCTCTGCCTTGTCCCTTGTATCAAACATCTCACAGCCTCACACGTTCATCCTCAGCAAACCTCCACCGGGCCGGCAGTGCTGTTGTCCTGGCTTTACTGATAAGAAAGTGAGACATTAAAATGATTTTTGTGGAGTTACAAGATGAGCCTGTATCAGCAAAGGGCTGATCCTAGCTTTGCCTCTTGTTGGACTAGAGTGACCGTCCATCCCTTATGCCTCAGTCCTGGGGCTGCGCACCAGCCACGGGCTCCTCTCCACTCATGGCAATTAGTACAAACTCGAAAGAGAGTGAGGGAGAGCCAAACCACCAGCCCACAACTCCTCGTGTAGATCTTTATCTTGTCTCTTTACAAGGAGCTTTGAAATAAAAATAAAACAAGTTACTGATAATTAGCTCTAAAGACACACAAGCAATTGTGCTTTATCGTGTACAAGCTCTTTGATAATAGGCCAGGCCTTGTGCCATGAATTGCTAATTAATTCTTTCTTAGCAAAATGTTTTGCTTAATTAAAGGGTGTACTGATTTATAAACACGTCCCTAAATATTATTCACTTTGCATCTGCTGAAAAGAACGCAGACTGTTCCTGTGGTTTAACATTTCTTTTCAAATTATTCCATTATACTCAGCTACGCTCTTTTCAACACTGATTGTGACAGATTCAGAAATTATTAAATCATAAATACAAAGAGAAAAAGGTAGTGATACACACATAATGGGAAACATTCTCACAGCCCCCAATATATTTCAAATAATGACAAAACCAGGAAGAGACAGGGAGACAGAAATGAAGCTCCTGGCCCGGCTCTGTTCTTACTCATGTTGGAGTAAATCATGACCCAGTCCCCAGAGCTCAGCCTGACGTAAAAGCAGAGGAAGGATCTCTCTCGCTTCTCCTGCAAGATCACTGACACTTAACTCACGTCCTACCTGATTGTCTGCTGCCTTTCATGGTGTTTGCATGGGGTGGGCTCGGCAGTGAATTCAGTCACTGGCCCGTTTACAGTCCAGGACTTGCTTTTTAATGGGCTGCTTCTCAGTAGCTGCTATTATGGCTTTTTTCTCCTGCAGTTGCACCCTCCTAGGAGGTGCTATCTCTGCATTGATGCAGAGGAGTTGTAAAGCAGGGAGAACGCAAGGTTGGTGTCCCATAGGAGTCAGTACAGACCTGTCCCCATAGTCCTGGTGGTTTTAACCTGGGGGTGATGACAGCAGGTCAAGAGGCTGTAGCCCCACGTACAGTGTTTGGGGTGCCTGAAAGACCACACCTGGAGGAGGGAGAGTAGATAGATGGGACCCTGTAAGGGATCCAGGACCAGGCACTTGGCTCAGCGGAGGTGTGGGGAATTTGGTGGGACATGGGGAGGAAGAAGGTTTGGCATGAGAGTGCAGCTGCAGTAGGCAGGTTTGATCCAGAGGGTCTTTGGACACGGTAGGGTTTCAGGGAGCTTGGCTGTGCAGGGCAGCCCAGGCCAATGCAGCAAGGAGAGGGGGAAAGCTGATCCAGACCAGGATCACCAGTAGGTTCAGCTCCAAGGTGGTGCAGTTTTTCAGTGCTTCAAGGGATGCTCAGTTGAACACGTGGGTGATAAGAGCAGTTTGCTTTTCCTGAAGCACGTGCATGAGCAACTCCCCAGGAGGACTTCATCCTGCTGTGACGCATTGCTGCGATGAGCTGCAGCGTTGCCACATGTTATGACATAGCATTGCTCTATGGTTGCCCTGTTCTGGAGTGCTTCTCTGAGCAGGGGCCACCAGCGGACAGGACAGTGGGCTCAGTGCACCTCCAGCGTGACCCAGCCCAGCCACTCCCTCAGAGGACAGCACCTTTCACCTTTGGCCACTGTGCCACCGTCCTGAAGAGGGGCTGACACCCCTCAGGGAGCTGCGCTTTGGGATGTGCGGCAGTGCCAGAGGTCTCTGCAGAGACACCTGGTGCCATCTCTCCCTCCCACTCCATAGGGTCACCCAGCTCTGGTCCAGACACAGCCCCTCAGCTCCAGGGGTGAGCCACCACCATGCATGCCTCCATCCTCTCCATTTGCATGTGCCAGCCATAACATGAAGAGTTTCTATTTACCCAGGGAAAGTTAGTGATTTATTTTCCATCCTGTTTACCTTATATTCTGTGCTGTATTACTGCCTGCTGCATAAATCCGCTCCAGAGTACCTGAGGAGCATTTGATGAAACAACGCCCTCTGAAATACATAGGTTATAGTTGCCAGCGGCCGTAAGTCTGTCAGCATTCAAGAGTAAACTCATTTTCACCCAGCATTCATTAATCAGCCCAAATACCTCCTTTTTCTTTGTCTCTTTCTTCCTCCTCATTACTGATGTATCATGTGCCAAGTTGGTTGTTACACATCTTTGCTGTCAGAGTGGTGTGAAAGAGTCAAAAGCACACATACATTTATAGGAAAGTCATTTGGGCTGAGGTTTTGTTGCAAGCTGGGGACTCTAATGAAGTGGATGGGGAGAGTCAGTTGTGAGCGTTCCCCAGCCGTTTGATGAGCTCAAACAGAGAGCAGATGAAACCGGCTGCTCGTAATAGTTCTGGGGTGACACCAGATGAGATGCAGCTTTTCTCCATGAGGCTTCCTATGGAGACTTCAGAGTTTCATCAGACGTGAAATGAACTGAGACACATGTGATCAGTGAGCACAAGTGACTGCAGAGGAAAGGAAGAATTCACACGCGCCCTGAGAAGCCGGGCTGCTGGGTTGCCTGTTCAGTAGCAGCAAGACAGTATGTACATCCAGCCCAGAGGCCAGCACGCTATGGTAATCAAGTAAAAACTCTTCTTTTACTAAGAACTGGGTTTCCCCTCATGATCACTGCACTTAGTACTCTGTTTGTTTGCTCTAGATCATCTCTTTTCAATGGTTTTCCATCCCTGCCTGGGAATTTCACGCCATGGAGAATCTCTTGCCTTCCCAGGTTAAGTTGCTCCAACAGTTAATTACCCTCCCTGTTAGAAATGTGTGCCCTATTTCTAGTCTGAATGTTGGCTGCCTACAGAGACATTACGTATGCCAAGCACTGGATAACACACACTTCTCTGAATATATTTGCAACTTGATAATATTGCTCTGGTTACTTTTGACACTTAGCCTCTGATCCCTGGCTGGGGTGGATGAGAATTGTTCTGCTCAAGTCAGGGCAGCCGCGCCAGCTGACATGTCTGGATTTGGCCTGTTATTAACTGCAAGATACAGTTGTTTATGGCTAAAATACCCAGTGTTTTCTTAGATAAGGAGAATAAAAGGTTAAGTTGCTGCAGATATTCATATTTAATCTGTTCCAATTACAATATGCATATTACTTTTCAAAAATTATTTGAGACTTCTCCCACAGACTTAAATGTGTCCGCATGAAATATCAGTGTTTTTGCCTAGGATTTCCAAAAGCACCTTAAGGAAATGAGGCGCCCACTTCGTATTGACTCTCATTGACTTCCCAGATTGCTTTTGAAAAATCCCATCCTTAATCATCATTATTATGCCATAAGAAATTGTCTCCTTCGTTATCACTGACATATCCTAGATACTCACAGTACTCACAGCTGCTACATCTAACCCATAAAATACAGTAAAATAAACCAAAACACTGAGGTTACTCAATGCACAAGTGCTCAGCACGTTACTGGTAGTGACGATCAAGAAACATTAAAGTCTTCACAAGGTACTTACACTTAAGCCAGTACCTTGAATGCTGCATCTGCACTTGGAAAGTGGAGCCCAGAAGATCTCAGTTGGATACCTGTCCCACACTCAGGCAGCCCCATTCTCTCCAAGGTCTGTGCCCTGCCACTGGAGAGGGCTACCTGTCTGAAGGATGATTTAGGAGCCAAAACACAGTGTGGAGACTTTCCGTACGAACCAATGGGCAAAGGGTCACAGGCGAAGTTTAGGTCCCCTTTGGTGTTTTGCAAGAGTCAGACTCAGTCTGATCAAACACCCAACGTTGTTCGTTTCTGTTCCCTAGCTGGCTGCGCTGCCTGACCCTGCTCACGTGCCAGTAGCAAGCCAGAGAGAAGCAGCACTCCCAGAACCACCTGTACCTGCAGGCGTGGGCTAGCGAGACACCAGGATCGACTTCAGAAGCGTTTGAGGGTCAGGAGGTGGCAGGTGTAGGGAGGCATTCATGAGGATGCTTGTTGTTGGCATAATAAAAAGTTGCTGCAGTCCTTTTTCAGTCGTCCGAGGTCTTTCCCTACGGCACTGAACCTGAAACTTTTCCACCTCCAGCTTAAGACCCTCGGACTCTCCAGCACCCTCCAGGACAACCCCCTACCCCAATGCTAGATCTTTTGGACAAGATCTCAAACAGGCCACCATCTCCACGTGCTCCTGAGAAGCCGCACAGACACAGCCGTGCTTAGAGGGTCTTCTGCATTGACTGGGAATTGCATTGCAAGGAACATACCCTGACAGAAACTCACGTGGAAATCCCCAAAATATGGAGCTTTGCCTTTTCCACACCAAAATCATTACAGAACCACCCTTTTCATTTGCTCTCGTGTCTAACAGCAGAGCATGTTGCTAAAAGCTACAGGCAGAGTAAGCAAATCGGGGCTGATCTTGCAGACTGGTGACTCTTGCTCATGCAAAGGCTCCGTTTGGCTTCTGTAGTACCAATCACGTGAGGAAAATCTGCAGAGCCTTTTGGGGCCGGAAAAGTATGTATCAGCTTCTCAGTATCCTTGCTTCTTCACAGCAGGGTTTCAGGGGGCAACCAGGCTGTAAGTACAAGTTTTGCTTATTTTTGCTTTCAAATACCACCAAACTTTTCGCTATTGATTATACGCAGAGGTTCATTAGGAAGGGGAAGGAAAAAGCGGGTTTAGTGAGAAACACAGAAATCCCAGTTCAACTGCTCAAAGGCCTCTGTGGAATAATAGATTAATTTATCTTGCGGGGCATTAATTGAAGAATGTGCTGAGGTTAAGGACAAGGTCAGCTCTTCACAGTGTAATGTCTCCTACATAATTCACTTACCAAACCATCAAGACAATCTGTGCAGGGTAATAATGAAGGATGGACGTTCTGCTCCCAGGATCTCAGGGAACATAACCTTGGATTACAGATAACTTTAAGTGAAAGTTGTAGGACGGTACATGGCAGATGTTTTATTAGATGAGACATTCAGCACTATCTCATCTTTCTTTAAGATCTGCGGTTCCAGATCAGGTCTGGATAACACACAGAGGGACATTTCTGACCCAGCACAGATCTTTTTTTTTTTCTGCTGCACTGCATAAACAGCACTTAGTGTGAGCTCACAGCCCTCCTGCCGGGGAGTTGGCAATCCCACCCTTCAGCCCTGTGAGCAGCCGTTCGATAAAAAACAGCTCGGGAATTGTTACCGTGCTTTGTTATTCCACCAGACTGACTCAGAAAGGGTTGCTGGCTGGCTGCAGCAAACACCCCGCAAAATGTGCTGGGAAGAATTGCTTGGCTCAGGTTTGTTTGCTGGTGGGGGAAGGATGGGGAGAACAGGCTGTGACTGCAGGGGCTGCGGCATTGCCAGCGCCTTTGAGGGTCCCCCAGGCAGAGTGAGCAGGGGGAGATGGCACCACCGCCGCTGCCTGGGATTCACCCTGCAGCCGCCCCAACCCATCCCGGGCTGGGGCAGATGCCTGACCGCAGAGCAGAGGGACAGAAGCCAGCTGAAGCGGAGTGAGAAGTGAAAAAGGGACGAGCAGATGAGCCAGGCTAGGGTGAGGCTTTTGTCTCTCTACCGCTGTGCTTGCGAAGGACGAATGCAGCACCGGTGTGGCGGGCGATACCTACCGCGACGCAGCTGCCCCCGGTGTCTCTGGTGGTGGGGGTAACTCCCGACCCTGGAGCCCATCCTCTGTTCACACAAAGCTGGCCCAACTCAGGCTTTGAGGAGTTGGCCTGCTCGTGGCTATTTGTTTATCAGGCAGGAGGAATCTGCCTCCCTGCTGCTGCTGGTGGCTCTTTCTGCACACATAGTCGGTGATTGCAGAGAGCAGGATGGGAGATTAATAGTGACCATTAAAGCTGTACCAGACCCCTCTAGACACTAGCACAACGCAGCAGACAGAACCTGGATCTGATTTCATACATCAATTCTGACTTGTTGCTCTTGAGAAACATTTAAACCACATGCACAAGTTTTTAAATACTGGAAGTATTTTCCTGCAAGATTAATCAAATATTAGAGGAGGGGTGCAATATTGCATAACCATCCTTGGAGAGACTTAAAAAACAAGACCTTCAAAAACCTGATCTACCTGGTCCTCTTTCAGCTCAGTTTTGGGCCAGAGATTGCCAAACGTTCATTTTAACCTGAGTTTTTCTGTAAGCCACAAAAGCCAGACCCACAGCAAGGCAGAGAGGCAGAGTAGGTTGGAGAGACTGAATCAGATGACTGTGCCCTATGACTTGTTCATCTCCAGAGCTGCCCCACAGAAGGAGCTTAAAAACCTGGTATTGCTATTGGTTATTGTCTTTTCAGAGCTCCCATGGCAGATATCCAGGTAATGAGTCCAACCAGCCCGGCTCCATTAACAAGCCCTAAGAAGATCAAAGATGATGGCACAAGATGAAGTGTCTGTTTTACAATTCTTAAAAGCTTAAGAAAAATGAAAACACATACAAGGAACCCATACGAGGCCAATTTTACTGAAGATGGAAAACCAGACTCAAAGGTGAGATTTTGTGCCAGACTTAAATGCTTCTTTGCAGCCACATTTCATCTTCCTTCTTTAGATGCATTATGATAAAATCTAATTATAGCATTGCACAGCTTCCCCCAGACAGTGCTCTTTTGAAGCAGCACAGACAATATTTGGTTTAATTCACTCGTTTTTGTTTGATTTTCCTGTTTGTTTGCTATTTCAGGTCTTATTACCTACACGCTGCTTAGATTAGTGCTGACCTGTCTCCAAGTTTCTGAAAGTGACATAATTAAGTCTTCGGATTGCCAGAGGATCCATCCCACTTATCAATAAGGCGCAGGGGGTGCCCTGGGAATGGTCATGGGTAGGGTTGGACACCTCTCCAGAAGTACAGCTGCACTTCTGTGAGGTGGGATGGGTGTAGAGCTAGGCTTCAGGGCACCCCAAAAACATTTGCCTTAGCTACTTTTACTGTAGTAGACACTGAAGGTACTGAAGAATGTCTGTATTAGCACAGCAAGGCTATTAGGCATGGAGAACGGTCATAGGGAAAAAGAAGCTATACCTGACTTGCTTGGGAACTGCCGAGTGCTGAGGTTGTACTAACACCTTTTGCATTGCCTTTCATCCTCTTCTACCCATCCTAGAAAAACCTTAAAAAATAGCCTTCAAGGTGTTCTGTTCAGCCAAAAGTTGACTGAGCTTGCAAAACTGGTTTTCTGCTGTGTTCCTTCACTTCTGCAGCTGTTTGAGATCTTTTAGAGGGCTTGCTTCTGTCTGTGTTGGCCTTAATGCACTTATAGATGATAGAAAAGTCACAGTAGCACTGCCGGCATCCACCTGTGACCTCTGTATTTAATGTCTTGTCCCTGAGTGCATCAAAGATTTGTTCTCAGCTACTACTTTAGATTTTGCAGCACAGAGGATATTTGTGGACAATTTGTGCAACATCCTTTTTCTGTGGTACAACCCTTTGAACTTGATAAACTGTATCCACTGCCATGGCAAGAATAATTTATGGCATTTCCCCTAGTTCTTTCATGGATTAGGTTCCTGCGTCGGCTCCTCCACAGCAGCACTTCCAGCCCTCGAGATCCAGACAGAGCCTGGCACTGCCCAGCTCTGAGTCCCTGGGTGCTCTCAGGTCCTAGTTTTGATCGACTCTTCCCTGCTGGGAGGTGGGACTTGCATTTCTCTGGCAGCAAGGTGCTCATCTAGTCAAAGCTTACCCTTTCTTAAAACATCATCTATGCCTATACCTACTATATATACCTCCCATCTATACCTCCTGCCCCGTTCTCCTGGGACGCCTGCCAGCGAACACAAGCAACATACACCAACAGAGCAGCCCTTTCAGTTAGCAGCTTCTTAAGCACCTGGTTCATGTGAAATATTTGGATTGTTTTGGTTTTTTGAGATTTTTTTTTTGTTAAGTGCTATGGAGTGTTTCTTGTCTTGGCACCAGTTTCCTTAGGGTAGCTCAGGATCTGCTTCTGCCTTTCACAGTTTGTCTCCTGAACTCAGAGTCCTCTTGGCTCAGCTCACCTTTTCCACCCTGGGGTGGCTCCACAGCTGAAAGGTTATCCCGGCTCCAAAACTGTTCTTCCTTCTTTTCTTGCCTAAAGCTTTGCTGCAGCTTAATGAGTTCATTCACACAATTCCACATAGAACCTTGGCTGTGTTGAGTGGTGCTCCTGCCCATGCATACTGGTAGGAACTGGGTCTTGGGTAGGTGAACTGCATGATAAGCTGATATTTGGAAGCTGCTCAGCCTGGGGCCTGGAAGAACCTCTCTCTCTCCTGCCCACCAAGAGAGGACAAGTCCCAGAAGACCCCTCCAGTAGCTTTTAAAAAATGTGTTTTCTTTGGTGGTGTTTTTCTTTCCCGTAGAAACTACCATTCCTCAACTGTTTTCTTCCTCTACCAGGCTTTTTT
>VYXH01006120.1:11629-45028 GCA_013397275.1 Burhinus bistriatus | reverse complement strand
TTTTTTTTTTTTCCAAGTGATTCCTGTTTCCAGTTGTAGAAGACAAAGTTCCCTTTTAACGATTTTTCTGCTTTCAGTGGAAAGACAAAACTTTGTGCAAGGAGGAAAAAATAAATCCTCTCTGATCCACTCTGCTCAGAGAGAATACTGCAGGCCAGTATGGTTTCTGTCCTTTGCTGCTTTTCCATCCTTGCTGCGTTGCTTTTCTGTTGCTTTCCTTTCTCTTTGCCAACTGACATCCTTCCCCAAAGCAACATGTGCCTTGTACCCTTTCCAAGGGCTTCACTGCCGTCCTTTCCTCATTCTGCACGGTTGAAATGATCAGCAAGCAAATAGACAACGCTGCTGACACTGGGGCTGGTGCCGCAGGTGGAGGAAAGGAAACCTCTGAGCTGAGTCAGGTTTTCTGCACGTTCGAGCCGTTGGCACAGCATTGCTCTGTTCCCATTTGAACGTGAGATTTCTCAGTCACACGCTGGGCTTGCACTTAGGTAGACGTGGGTTTGAAACACAGGCTACGTACACCAGCTGGTACCTTGATGCCTGTCTCATGTACTGTATTGCCCTGGAAGTGTGGAAATCAAAGATTCAGTCAGTGTAGGAAGACTGAAGGGACTGTTCTTGTGACCTGCTGCCCTTCTGGAGAGACACAGGAATTACCAGCTGCACAAAAACTGGTATCCTGTGTAGATTTTGGATAGCCTGGCAAGACCACTTAAATAAAAGCTGGCACTGTGATGTGGACTGGACCTTCTTAACAGGCCCAGCAAAACAGGTATAGAGTAGTAATCTAAGATCAACATACAAATTGGGCACACATATCAGTGATCCTTATCTGACCTGGCTTGGTAGTGACCCAGAGCATTACCTTCAGTCCTTCTATGGCTTGCACAAAGTGAGTTGGAGTGACTCAGGACTCTGGTGTACAGCCCCAAGGCATTGTTGAGTGCAACTAAAAGCTTCTCAGAACTGCTGAATCCACCGGGCAGCAAGGCATCAGGTCAGTGCTGAGTGTCCATGTTCTCATTCTTCTGAGAGCCAAGTGTCCCTCACAACTTCCTGTGGATTGGACCTATATGGAGGATGCTGAGAGCAACAGTCCTACAAGACTGGTCGGTCTTCCTGGCCCTCTGAGCTGCGTACCACCAGCTTTATATGGGTGAGAGCCACGAGATGCATGTCACCTTTCTCAGAGGGCCAAAGGGACGGGGATGCCTGTGGCTGGTTCACACCCACAGGTGACAACATCCCAGAGGGACCAGTGGAGCAGGATTGACCAGAGCAGGGAGCAGACCGTGTCTCTCTGGAAACTCATTCTCATCATATAAGCCACCCCTGGTGCTTCACTCTGGATTTTCCAGCAGCTGTAGCACTGGTGCAGACCTGGTGATGGTCAGGCAACATACAGAAGTAGAACCCACATTGCTCATGGGCCATGTGCAAGTGAGAAGCTGGGCCGTGTCTTACACAAGTGCTAATTCTGTGGTCAGAAGTTTCATGGTCTCGCACCACCCCTGTCAGGATACATGAATTTCTCAGAAAAGATAGCTACTAGCCAACAAGGTTGTAGTGATTAAAAAAAGAGGTCTGTGCCTTTTAATGCAAATAGGTGCACATTAGTCACTTTAAGCTTACTGGGCCTCAGACAGCAAATTCAAGAATTCTCCATTTGTACTATTTTTAGAAGTACCATGATTTCAAACCACTCTCCTCATGCTTTTTAGACCTGAACCATGATTTTCAAGTGCTTGGAGTTGTCAGTGCTGCTATTAGCCAGGCAAGAGAGGGGTGCATGGGAGAGAAGAGATGAGAAAGGCGGACATTTGTGATGCAAATGGCCACCTGCAAATAAATGAAAGTTTCGGCATGTCTCATGAAACTGGAATGTGTTTCATAATGTGTCAGGAACATTTCAGGCAGCCTTTTGCCAATGGCAAGTCTTATAATTAGGGGTTAGCAAGTGTCTCTGCTCACTGCTCTGTTCTGGCTGGCATCACGCCCACAGGGCAGCTCTGTCAACACTTTACTTCAAAGGTACCAGACTTACCTGTTATTTCAATATCAATGAGACATTAACTGCTGACAATGAAAGGCCAGTACCGGTCTATAAGTAAAACCTTGTTATTAATATTCTTATTACATTTAGTTGTTTTAATTTTTTGTCTAAAATTGTTTAGAAGATAATTGAGTCCCATCGGTGCCTGGAGTGCTTAGAAACAGAGGAGAGTTCAAATGCTACCAAATCTTCCTCTCTGCCTTAAATTCAGAGACAGAATTGTAATGAAAATGCATCAACCTGTGTTCTCCAGTACTGTGCACTAAAATACTGCCTTTTTACCCTCCTCCCTGAAAAAAACCAAATGCCTTTTGCAGAAATCCTCAGACCTGTTTCACAGCTGGGGATGGAACTCTCAGATTCTGGCCCCAGATGGCAGGATGGATGCCCAGGTGCTGAGCACCAGATTGTTGTCCCTACAAAGTCACTAAGGTCTTCCAGAAACCCAGCTTGCATTTTGGGCTCATGACTCTTGGAAGCCTACCCTTTAGGGAAGAGAAGGAACAAGTACTGTACAAGTCAATGAACAGACTGGTTCCGGTAGCTACAGAGGCAAGGCAAAAGTACCACTGACTACTGATATTTGAATTCCACAAGACATATTTCAGAGTTTTCCAGTACAGCTCATTACAGCTTTAACAAATATATGCAATGCATATTAGACAGTTCATCTCAGCAGTATGATGGCTATTATCCACATTCTGCTTTCTCTCTTATTAACTTGTTACCCTGTATTTGTAATAAACAGAAAATTGTTCAGCTCAGTATTTGTCTTCCCCAATATCACTCACTGACTAATCTTTTATTTTTCACTCCCTCTTTCCTCCAGATTGTTAAATCTGATAATTCACCTGATAAAATACTGTCCATTTCATTAATCCAGCAGACACAGGAAAGTGAAGTGGTGAATTCAAAAAGCGAGGATAGGTTTCATGAATCCAGTAGATGTGTGATAACAAATTCATGAACCTGATCACAAATTTAGGTGAGAAGAATATTAATGATATCAGAGAGCGGACAGTACTTTGGTAGTTTTAAACTGATGGTTTGAGACCATGAACTTTAACTCCCTGAGGATACCTTTGCAACCTCTTTACAGGCTAGAAAAGCCAGAGGAGTACAGAACTGGCAGCAGGTAAAAAGAATGGAGCATGAGCAATGATTTGCTTCAAAAAAGCCCAACCTGCAATCCAAACCCAAAGCAAACAAACCACCCTCCAGTCTTAAAATCAATATACAGGGGACAACCTGTGGAATCCACATGATGCAGAGTAGTATCAACAGTTAGACTCCTGCATAAAAAACTGAAAAGCTAGTCGTTTACTTCATAAAAATAACAACTTTAATCCAAGTTGTGTATGCTGTCATTGCCTCTCCTCCCAAACAAAGCAGGAACAATGGAAGAGTCCCAGAAAAACATACCTTGTTTGCAGTAGGGTGCCAGAACAGGATATTTTTTGCTTTTTTTGGACACGCGCATGAGATCTGTCACAGAAGATAACACAGTGATCTAGGCAGGAGCAGGATGGATGGGAGCATTTGGGTAGTCTAGGAGCTCCTTTGAAGTCCTCACAGGATAACCAGATAAAGAAGGGTCTTGTAGCTGTGGGCTTTATCTGATTGCATATGATCAGATGTGTGTGATGGCTGTCAGATGATGAAGAGAAAAGACCCTTGTTATCAGGTCGTAATGCCTCTTCTAACAGAGACCAAACAAGTAGGAACTTCTGAGGAAGCTGCTGGGGTTGGGGGAGCTTCCACTTGGAGACAAGCCCTTGAAAATGGGCTGTTTTCCTGAGGGTCGCTGTAAATAGCCAAATGAGTTCAAAAGCCCCTGGAAGGGACAGGAATTGGCAGAGGCAGACATCCAGTGCAATCCTATGTGACGCAGAGTTTTTTTCTCTCTTTCCTTCTTTTTTTCTTTTGGAAAATTGGGTAAAGCTGGTGCAAATATGATCTGTTTAATAACAGGCTGATAATCTGGCCCACTAGCACAGAGAAACGGAACAATGTGTTCAAATGGTGGTCCTGACAGGGAAAAAATACAGCATTTTTTCTTTATTATAGTGAAGAATAGAGCATATAACCTATTGTGCAATTTAATAGCACTATTAAACCAACAGGACTACATTTTTGCAGGGAATCTGAATATGCTGCAGAATGACCAAAGCCCAAAGCCGGAGTGGCTGCAGAGTTTCTGATTAAGTAACAGAATAAAAAAAGGAAAAACTATTTCCCCATATGTGGCTGAATTAGTGGAGCGTTGCCAATTTGAAGATAAATTAGAGGCACAAGGGGGCTGCATTCTGTAGGTATGTACTCTGTAAAATTAAGCAATCTGAAAATGACTATTTACAGAGGCTGACTTGACCCTAAAACATGCACTAGAAATTGCCACATCAATGGAGATGCCTACTAAACATGCCAGGGTGGTGCAGAGTTGTAAGATCTGTGCAAAAAATAAACTAAGAGTCAGGCATAAATACAGCTCAGGCAACACCCACTGTGTACTTTTGCTGTAAGAAAGAGTTTCTCGATGCAAATGATTATCGATTTTCTGACAATCTTGTAGAAACTGCAATGAATTAGGGCACATGCAGTAAATGTGGAGGTCAGTGCATAATCATGGCTTTCAAAAGACACTTCCTGAGGATTTCAGAGTCTTTGTTTGCTGATGATAGGCTAAAGATCACTGATAATGTTGTACAGTTTCCAGCCCTCAAGTTTAAAGAACAAAAGTGAGGTGTGGCTGACAAATGGGAGGAATAAAGCTCGAGTGAATCTTGTCCAGGGTCTGCTCTCTGGGTAATGTCTCACAGGATAATCCAGCCACCTAAAAGGAGTGCAAGAACTTCTGCACTTCTGTCCCGTACAAAAGAAAATGTTCCTGCCAGATTATAAGCATGAGCTCCCATGACATCTCCTGAGAAGACCTGGCCAATGCTAGATCGATTACGACTTTATTTAGCTCAATCTTGCAACCCTTCAAGGATGGAGATTTCTTCGGTGCTGACCTGTTCTGAAACTGCACCATCCTCCTGGTGAAAATGTTTTCCCTAATGGCAGTTCCACACCTCCCAAGCTGAAATTTCATGTCTTCATAATAATCAGTGTACATAATGTGTCATGACATAACCTAATAACGGTATTCCTCCTTGGTCCCTAATAAAACTCTTGGTTTCATTGCTTATAACCTTGGCCAGTGTAACCTGTTTAGGTTCTTGTTTCTCTTGGTGTTGGGGGGCCCTGGTGAACGCACGGCAAAGCTTCGGAGAACTAAAGTCACCACTGAGCATGTGGGAGCCGATAATTTTCAAAGCCTTGCAAAATGTCACCACTATATTTCTTTCACAGTGTTTGTGTTTTGTTGAAATTGTTCTTAAAGACAGCCCTCTTGGACTGGATGCCTGTGCTCAAATGTTTCAGCCCAGATCAAGGTTGTTTGGCAAATTACCAACAGCTTACACAGAAAGTGGGGAGTCGGGCAGTTTAGAAAATATATATTGCTTTTGCATGCCTGGTCCTCCCCAGATGGGATGCTGACTACCTGCTTCAGAGACAGCACAGCTAGGGGTGTCGAAGAAATACCTGGGACAGTCGGAAATGCTGTTATTCAAAGGGTGAGAGGTTTTTACTGAGGATGGGTTATCAAAGTGCTTGTTTTCTCTAAAGAGAAATGACTGTTCCCAGTTTGAAATGTCACGGGTGGGAGGTGAATTTAACCGCCCAGCTCCCATCAAAGTCAGTGCGTGTCATCCAGCTGAAGTCCCCCTGCCATCATTTGAGAAGCTGAAGCTTTATTACAGCCTCCTGTAGGAGAGGAGACTGAACAAGCTGATGCTAAAAATAAATGTCTAAAGTTTCTGCGGTCAGGTAAATGAGGGCAGTATTTCCTGAAGTTTGGCAGTTCCATGATCTGATGTGCTGGTGGATGTCAGAGACTCAGGGGGGCTCCTGAAGCAGTTCTCCAAAAATCTGAGCCTTGGGTACCTGCGGTGCATTGGCAAGCTAAGATTGAACAAAACATAGCAGACAGTTTGGCTGTCAGGAGCCTCCTAGAAGAGAAAATCACGATGCATTGACAGAGACCACTATGCACTTCAGCAAGATAGCAGGGAAGAGGAAAGACAATATTATTTAATTTTTTTTTTAGTTCTATCAATAAAATCTGTGTGGAAACCCCCTAAACTTGAGGTTCCCTAAAAGCTTCTTTTTGAATCATTTTCCCTTTTTAGCTGTTTGATACATATCCATATTTACTGGTTTCCACAGTCCATAAACAGAAACAGGGAAATACTGAGATACCAGCTATTTCCATGAAATGCTGAACATAAGAAATAACCAATAAAAATGAGCCCTTATATTTCAGGACCTGTCTGAGGCTTATTTTGTGAGATTTGTGGAGATAGACAAAGGCTTAGAAGTTATTTTAGTCCCTTCTTGTTCTCATTAGCCATGCAAATCCACCACACGGCTGTTAAATGCATCCAAAGGATGCTTTTTCTGAGCTGTCTCTGCTGATCTCCTGGCAGCCTGTGCTCCTGTGGTAAACAATCGCTCCTTACGTTTCCAAACGCACAGGTTTATGACATTGCAGGGAAAGGTCCATATGGCTGCATGACGGAGGGGACCCCACCTTGGTGCTGAGTGGTAGCCCTGACCTGTGCTGGTGCTGCCACAAAGCCCATGACGGCAGCAGAAGATGGCTTCTAGCTTCAGAAAACACTATTTTTGTCTCTTGCACTCAGAACAGGCAGGTGTTCTCACCACCTCGGTATTGGTCACAATACAGGGCCTTGAAGATGTGTCCGAACAAGCTAGAGTAGCTGCTGGGAGCAGCTGTACCGTCACCAGCACGGCACTGGATGCACGTGGGTGTCCTGGTTGCCCCAGATGGACTATTCTGGTGTCTGAGCTGCCCTGGGTCCCTCCGTCTTGCACCGCGTTTTGCTGGGAGCTTATATCTGGAGTGGCCTATGGAAAGTATGCTGAAAAAAACTCTTCTCTGCTCTTCATTGCCAAGGCTGGCTCAGCTGCAAGGCTAGGGTTGAGTCAGTATAGCCACCACCGCCTGGTGGTTATACGCCATCTGGGAGCTGGCGAGGATGCCTGCCTCTGCCAAAATCCTGCTGCTCGCGTACATGTGAGCAGGAGGGCCAGCTGTCCAGGAGGGGTCCATAGGCATCTCCTGTGGACACGTCCAACTCCAAACCCACAGCTTGGGACCATAGAGACAGAGCTTTAATGGCAGGTGCCGCCAGCAGAAGACATCAGCATCACTCAGTGTGACCCCCAGGAAGGGGGTGATAGCTTCTGATGTGATATCTCTGAAGAGCCGCTGTGTTTCCAGAGGCTTAAATGATGTCCATCTGCATCTGCCCGTGTCCCTGCCGAGCAGGGCCAGGGGGAGAGCGTGGCTCTCTTGCTTTCCCCGCACCAGCTGTAACTGCTGGGTCTCTCCCTGCCCTCTATGAGCAGATGGCATTTCTCACTCTCAGCTAACCCATTTACCGTGCAACCTTCTCGTTTCAGAGCAGATAAAAATACCAGTTTACATCAAGCCATTGTGGTGTTTGCTTTATACTTATTAAAAACCACTTTATTACGGTGTTAACCTTCTGACCCTTGGAGCTGCCTGACAACAGTTTTCTCAGGAAACAAAGACCCTGAGTAAACAATAAAGTCACCCCCCAGAGCAAGAGCAATGCTGCACTTTATTAATAAAATCTTGAAGCGTGGTATAATTCTCCCGCCCACCCTGCCAGAAATTTAACACCACAACACTTCACTTGTCGCAAAAGGCAAACACGGTATTTTCTAATTGATAGCATATATATTGAAAACTTATTTAGACACTTTAATGGGATCACAGGAACACCGTGCCAATCTGTAGAGGTGGAGAGCTCATCAGAAACTTTAATACTTTCCATATGCACAAGAAAATACCATTTGCAGAGATTTCTTCCTAGTTTCATCCATCTGCCTGACCAAGCTATTTCTTTTTGTCTCTTATTTATGGCTGTAATTTTGATGCCACGGTTACTGTACACTATCTGCTGTATATTTCTCTTATTTGCTTTGAAATTGCTCTTTTCAGTTCGTATCTGAAGTCATTTATTTGCCCACAAAATAACCAGGCCCTGAACTATTTCCTGGCAACTAGTTTTGCAGTGCCTACGTTTTTTTTCTGTAATGGTGTATATACATCCTTTATTATTGCACTTAAATGCTTATTAACAATTCATGGAATCTTAAATGGCTGAAAAAACAGATTCTTGAGCTAAACATTTCTAGAGAGTCTCTTAGCCCAGAGCCCTTCTCTGCAAGTGTAGGCTTCACAGCGGAGGAGAGCATGGCTTGAAGTTGGTATTTCCAGGGTAATTGCGTTTTTTAATTAACAGTATATTTAATCGATGTAAAAAAGAAAATGACACAGCTGCTCAGGGGCCACTGTAACAGGCTAAAAATAATTTTGCACAGTATATGCTTTGATTTTACCAGCCTTCATACTATGGTCACTGGAGACTTCAGTGATGAGCATCCTGATCGGAAAACACGAAGCTCCTGTGCCTATTGCCTTCATCACATATATGGGCCACTCTGAGTCCTCGCTCGGCAAATTACAGCCATATTGAGGTTGTGTTTAGACTTAGCACCACATGAACACCCTCAGGACATGCTTCTCCCTCGTGCAATCATCTCCATGGCACAGACAAGGATGACCGAGGCAGGGAAAGGCAGCGCCAACCTCTGCAACCGCAGCTCGGGGCACTGACACCCCGAGGCTCCCTGTTAGCAGAGGGCGCCCGGAGAGAAGGATTTGGGATGACCTCCCCATTGCACGGCACTGAGAAATGTTCCTTTTCTGCTCAATTTCACAGTGTTCCAGTGTCTGAGTAAATAGTGGAAAGGCAACTGTTTACAGGTTAAAATGTTCCTCTTCTGCAGAGGACCCAGAAAGTCCCCAGTGCATGTTTGTGCACCAGCGGAGTGAACAAATATTTAGAAATTTCTAAATATTTAGAACCTGGGATATATCTAAAACTAAGGAGCTATCTGCAGTGGCCTCTGTCAGCCTCCCCTGCGTGCTGCCACCTCACCTCTGGACGAGCCCTTGGCCGGCAGCAATGCAGAGGGAGAGTGGGGCTCTGCTTTTTAGTCAATTTTTACTCCAGCTAATTTGACTGTCAGAAGCAAAAAGAGGAATTTGAAGTTATCTGTACACTCATTGACCTTTAACTGTGCAGCCCTTAAATTTTAAGTACTTTCCAAGCAAAAGCTGAACCTTTCAAAGAAATAACAGCTTCTCTAGAAGCTTCTTTCTCCCACAAATGGCAGGAGTGAGATGATGTGATACAGAGGCCTCTGGGGCTCTGACACTTAAGTGTCCTCCTATTGAAAAGCCGATCAATTTGGAGACTCTCCCTGAGGGTCTCCCCTTTATCTTGATCTCTTATTTCTTTCCTTGTAACACACGATTTCACGCACATCCCTCCCAGCACGGTGAGTTCAGGAAATGCATGCGTCTCCGGTTCCATCAGACCATTTCGTACTGCTGATGTGTGGGCTGCGGCACCGGTGGTTCAATAACCGAGGATGAGTCTGTGAGCAGGGGAAATCCATGTTTACTTCCACTGACTGTCATGCAATGCAAACTGCTTTACATCTCCGCTGCATTCGTAACACCCACCACCCTGCAGATGCTCTACAGAAATGCGGTCAAAGGAAAGAAGGAAGATTTTTGGTGTCATTCTCCCAGGGAGGGGGGTTGGTTCCAGCCTAGCAGGAACCAGCAGGATCGGTTTAACATCATCTGGTGTCAGTTCCTGTGTATGACAGAAAATAGCATAAGGAGAAACACTAACCATACTTCTGCATGCAACCGTGGGGGCAGCGGGACTCCCTGGAGAGGAGACACAGCAGGGAGGAGGACGGGCAAAAAGAGGTGTGGTGGCTGGGGGAAGGATGGTACAACCAGTGGTGCTGCCAGGAGCCAACCCTGAGGGCTGGAAGCAAAAGTGGGGTGGAAACGGTGCCACTGGAGGTCATCGGTGTGGGTAGACCCAACCTGTGAAAGATGGCAAGTGTGACTAGCTGGCCACCTGGGGCCCCGTCCTTGGTGGGCTTCCAGTTCAGTGTTTTTGATCATCCCAGGTGGTCTGTGCCAAGCTTCCCACTTGCAGAGGCCTGATTCTCTTCTTGTAAATCTTGTAACGAGACAGAGTGGTACCCACTTACCGGCTCCCCAGCAGGCTGAGCCGAGGTTCCAGCTGCGCCATCTCCGAGCCGGCCTCGGGCACAGGCAGCCCGACCGCCAGCAGCAGGAAGAGGCTGCAGACCCGGCTGGTGTGCTCGGGGACACAAGAGCGGTCAACGTCCCAAGCTCAAAGTGAGCCTTTCCTCCAGACATCCCACGGTAACTGGTGCCAGTCCAAAGGGTGGCTGGGAAGGGGAAACAGAAGCTCCCAAGAGACATCACAGCAACACTTCAGAGCCAAAATAATTTTATTTGTGGGCTAGAACAGTTCAGACTCTGATTATTTAGCAAAAAGTTTTTAAATGTAAATTATTTATAACTGTAGTCATGTTAGTGGCAGAGCAGGGGATGCGTAATAAAAATGTGAAACCAGGTTATTGCTTGGCTTCAGTGGATATGATAGAGTTGCCATCACAGCACAGGGCGCAGCACTTGTCATACCGAAAGTGAAGCTCCAATGTGGCCCTTCTCCTTACGTTTGCCAAGTGTTGACCCCCAGGACCCGCAGAGGTGCTGGAACCAGTACCACATGGGCTGTTACTGACAGGCTGTTTCCACGCTGACCCCTCAGTCTGACTGTAACCATCCCTCCTCCCTCCCAAACTGACCGGTCAGGCATTCCGCCCTGGTCCACATTTGTTTGTTTGCACAGCAGTCAGCCCAGGGAAGTCCTGACCTGTGGTGGGGACCTCTCAGGTGAGGAACCAGTATAAGTAATAAACAATAAGAAAGATTGGTGCTTTGCAGTCAGTGCAAACTCTCTCTTCAGGCTGTTAGCAAGAACCCCCAAAACCTCACTTCTTGTTTTTGTCTTCTGTAGATACCACTTGTCACGTAATGGGTCTTTCATCTCAATAGGACTTTTATCTTCAAACATGTCAGATCTTTAAAGAGCTGGAAAACATTAACAGGCAGGGAGAAACTTTATTCTAATTTGCTAGATGTGAGAGAAAGAGGAGGATGCAGCCATTTTAATGAGCAGAGACTTGCCTTTGGACGAGGACTCCTGTTCCTAAAGGCTCACTGGGTTCTTCTCAGTGCCATGGTCCACTCTTAAATCAAGACTGGTCATGGTGATTCACGCTAAGAGGAGTGGCCAGGCTGTGCTGTATTAATATCACTGCATGTGTTGGCGCCTTCAATAGTTTTGATGCTGGTGTTCTGTGCTAAACTGTAATCAAGAAGCCTGTAATGAAGGAGGCTGCGTAACTGTGACCTCCCAATGGACAGCGCTGCTGTTCCATACTAACGAGCTGCAGCAATACACATCATTTAGAGTCATTAACAGTGACGGGGAGGTCATGGTCGTGCTGCAAAGCAAGCTGTGTAAGAAGGAAGCTCTTTTTTGTGCCTGCTCCAAAGACCAACTTCTAGACGAGTGTTTGAGACTGTTGTTTGTTTACCCAAAAAGAGTCAGAAAAGCCTCTTTGATACAGTCATATGCCATATGGCATTAAGGATCCTCAACCAAAAATAGAAGGAAATAATAATTTCTTGCTTTGTTCTGAATTTGAAGTGAAGCAACATCTTAGTCCCAAGCTGAAGAACCAACTTCAGCTGTAGTGTTCCTTCAGCTTTACCAAAATTGGCCCAGCGTGGTGGCCGACTGCTCACAGTGGGGAATCACAAACAGTGGCAGTATGTTTATTTGAGGAACAGTCTCCGTTTGGAGACATAGAGTCAGCTCTGAACACTGGGAGAGATTTTGCTGTCTTGTGTTAGACCCTGATGACATGAGTTATAGCTCCGCTTAAGCCAGGGAATAAAAAGAATGACAGGGAAAAAAGGAGATTTTTCTGAATTTTCTTCACTATGAAAGATTTGGGCATTGAATAAGGAGACACTGAACTAACATTGTAACTGGAGATATTGGTTTAACTCCTAGCTCTTTTCATAATCATAGGCAAGTTATTTATTACGCTGCTGAGTCTTTTCATATTTATCGCTCTGTTTGAAGTCCCATCATCTGAAGTCAAGTGAATGTCCCAGCTTTCATTTTTGTAATATTTTAGTCTCTGTCATTGCACAAAATGCTTGAAATGTAACTGTAAATGAAGGTTAGGAGGATAGTAGGCAAATAAAAAAAAAAATAACTGCAAAAGCATATTGTAATTTTTAAATCACTCATAATTTGAAGGGGAGAACGAACTGATTCATGATTTTAGGATGCTCAGGATTGGCAAAAGCATAATTAATCTCTTGTCTCCTTTATGCCTCTGCAAAATGATATTAACAAGGCAGCATTTATCCATTGTAGACGGTAAGTGCTTCAGGGCACTGCCTAGCTCTCAACAGGCCATCATGTAGTGCCTGATGGAGAAGGGTCCTCATAGTCTTCAATTAGGCCTTAATACAACATGAATGACAAGCCCCGTTTATATTGCCAGTCTCGGTCTGCTCTTCACTTGCAGTTTCAGTGACAGAAAGACGAGTGAACATCTACATTTTAAGGCAGCCAGCAACCAAATTTTAAATACTACGAGGCAGTCATTTTAATAAGTCAAGTTTCTCAAAGCAAAATTATCATAATGAGTGAGGAACAAGTTGAGTGTACTTGGATTGATGTGAAATGCAGAAAACTAATTAATTTTCTCTGCAAGGTCTGGGAAAGGTCACAGAGAGGCAACACAGATCATCGCAGAGCATGCTAAATGCTGTAAATATTTAAATGGCTCACAGAAATTACTGATGCATTCCAGAACATGAAAGTGTTTTGGCTTTGAAGAGGCAGCAACATGTCTCACCAGTTCCTTCGGTTTGAACACGAAATGCGTCCCAGCTTACAGAGTTGCGGACGGGAGCTATTTGGGACTTTATGGCGAACAGCATGCAATAAAGAGAGGGGATGGGAAAGAGGATTGGCCATGGGCTATGGAGCATTTCATTGCCACGCTCCAATCTTGCCCAGGTCAGTAGAGATGGGAAGTCATTACCGGCTGATGGCTGTTCAATGGCCTGTGTGAAACGAGGAGGTGGTTTCAGTCCGGTTCCCTTGTGGCCAAGTGTCTTTAACATCAAAACCGCCTCCTGCGTTGGCAGTGCCTGGCTCGTCAGCCTGCACCCTGTGACCAGGAGACGGGGCATCGGCTGTGCAGCGCCTGCAGAGGAGCCGCCATGCAGCACGGGGAGCTGACAGTTCGGAGTGGTTTTATACCAACAGCTTTGTTCATGCAGGCATGGTTGGTGCTGTGGCTGAGCTGCTTCAGGGACCTGTTGAAAACTAGCCCATGTTGCTCAGCACCTGTGTGAACACAGCATTACCACTGATTTCCCAGGAGCCGCACTTTCAGATCAGCCTAAATTTCGGCTGTAGCAGATGGATCCCCTGTTCCTGCCAGGGTGGCTTGTTGGTCATCACATGCCGAGCACTGGCATCTCATGACACCTGCCAGAGCCATCTGGAGAGCTGGATACAGACCAGCAATGGGCTGTTTGGTACCAGCACCATCGGGGCCCAGGAAGCCCTTGCTCCTCACACAGTCTTTCAGATGCTTCTGTTGCTCTCCGGGAGGTGGGATGGTGTCTTTCCTGGAGAATTCTGGTTTTTCCTAACTGGCCGTACCTCATTGAGTAGCCGGTACATGATGCCCACAGATGTTTGATGGCTCCTGCTTGACACAGAGTCTGCAAACCATATTGAACATGAGAAGGGGAGGGGAGGATGTCTGGCCATGAGGGCATGTTGTGACTGTTTGGGGCTTATGGATAAGGGTGGTGGGCAGAGGGAGGTGTTCAACATGGTTTGGTCAGGAGCAGCAGCTGAGAGTCAGTGTTTCTCTCTTTTCCCCCGACCATCTATAACTGTTCACTCCAGCTTCATTTAGCTGCTCCGTGGAAATATTTGCCCAAGACCTCCAGTGCCTGATTTGTCCGTGGACTGTCCGGGACTGGAAGCAGCATGGTGTGCCCAGCACGTGGGCTGAGCAGGCTGC
Source organism: Burhinus bistriatus (assembly GCA_013397275.1). Classification (NCBI taxonomy): domain Eukaryota; kingdom Metazoa; phylum Chordata; class Aves; order Charadriiformes; family Burhinidae; genus Burhinus; species Burhinus bistriatus. The sequence continues at coordinate 30,783 of VYXH01006120.1, read as the reverse complement.
CAAAATGCTTAGGAATTTGGCCACTCATCATCCCGGTGCCAAAATCGCTATATGAATGCAGCCCTCAGGACCTGTTGACCAGTTCTCTACTTCCATACTGATGCATCTGTTGACCTTCCAAATCTGAGCCTGGCTTTGGTGCCTGAGGCACAGAGGGGTCAGCCAGAAAAGTCTCTGGACCTCTCCTCTGCATATACTGAAATTTGCACTGCAGGAGATTTTGGAGAGCCCTAACCTGTCAGGGTGAGAGAAACTGTGTACAAATTTTTTGTCACCAGTCAAGAGGAATTCCAGTGACATACTGACAACCACATCTCCTTGTCCTCTGTGTCATACGTGTGTCATCCTGGCCCCATCACTTGGATATATATGTCTCGGCGCTTGTGAGCATGCGAGTGTAAGCGTGTGAGTGCATAAAATCAACTTGCTGAGAGATTTTGTAACCAAATATTTCCATCAGATCACACATTGCATTTTATTACACTAAATTTCCCTAGAAGAGAAGGACACTCACTACTAGGAAAGATTTTTTGTTCACAGTGTTAAATTCATGTGGTTCCATTAAGAGAATAACAAGACACTTGACACCTTCCAGTTTCAGAATAACTTTGGAGCATCTGTTTTCACTCATTTAATTTCTCTGTCCCAAAAGGGATTCAGCAAAATGGCCAGCTTGCATGCATTCAGAGCTGACCTGATCTCATGTGAAGAAGAGTTGTGTTTGAGTTCTGTGGTGCTGCTGAAGTTGGATTCATTAGCCAGTTTTCTCCCAGATTTTTCAGAAAGTTTCTGCGGTGTCTGAAGCATAATTACCATCCCTTGGTCTCAGGGGAGGAAGAAACAAAGGACTGCACACTCCCGTTTTGATTCACACTCAAAGTGTGACTGAGGCATGAAAAAAACAGTAGGTCCGGGAAATTCTTCAGTAACATATTAATAGCTCTGCATCGAAAATAATGCCTAGCGTACCACAGGGAGCCCATCTGGGGAGGGAGAGGACAACAAGGACTGCCAGATCCTCTTCTGGAAAAAAATGTCCCTGTACTTGTGCCTCTATGGGAAATGAGAGGGAATATGTGACTGTCAGCCAAGTTTTCCAGGGTGATAGTTTTAAAGGTATCTCAGTGCTTACTGCCAGAGATTCATACATCTTCATACACCTTAGGCATCTTCTTCCCATTGCATCCCTTCCTTTCCATGCCTGCACAACCACTGTTACTGATCTCGGTCCACACCTACTAATACTAAACGACTTGCAAAGGTTAGAAAATAACCCCTAGAAGGCCTATTTTAGTTTTACAGTGTCCTCAGTGTCTCTTACTCTTCTGCAGTCCAGCGCCTTCATTTCATCGCTGTGAAATCTTGGTCCAGCGACACAGGGCATTTTCTGCTGCCAGCCCCCCAGCACTCTGGGATGAGGAGCAGTGCATCCTTCTTGCATGCGCAGATTATGTGGAGGGACCCAGCAGCCCCTCTCTCCCCGTAGCCTCACACAAGCTGGTTCCACTATCGGAGCTCCCTCTGCCCCAGAAGGTCCCGTTCTTCCAATCTTACCTTTCCTCTCCCTTGATTTGTGCAGGAGATACTGGAGCATGGCTTATCCAATGACTTAGTGCGAGTACTTCTGCAAAGGTGCAGGTTATCTGAGATGCTGGATATAAGCATGAACATCCACATCCTTGTTCTTTGTCAGAAAGCTCTGCTAACTCTCAAATTCAGCTCATCTGAAATTCTGGTTTCTATAGCTTAGTCCCCCCACCAAGAAATGCTCGCAGGTATGTTCTCAAACACATGCAGTGAGCGATTGAATGTGTGTGGTATTTTCAGCTCTGGATCATGACAAACCCAAAATGAAAAGAATGAAAGAATCTTACACCCTCCAGTAATTAAAAAGATGAGTAAAAGTCCCTAGAGAAGGATGATTTATTTGCCTAAAGAGTTGCTTTTCTCTTGTTACCATTTTCATAAATATTTTCTATTTCATTACAGTTGAAATTTTTGTCATGATTATTTAATGATGATATTCTGACAAGATTCAATAACTAGCTTTAAATAAAAAAAAAAGCTAAGAATTTTGCCAAGATCCTTTCATGATTAATACAGAAAGTATCTCCAGTACAACTTCACCTGTGTCAACAAAGACATGTTTTAGTGCTGTATTGTATTGTGCATAATAGGTCTCTTAAGCAATGCAATGACACTATATCACAGGAGAATGTCTTTAATGGCAAGCATTACATATTTTTATAAAATATTTAAAGGCACTAAAATTTCTGTATTTTAAATACTGGATCCAGTAAACAGCTGTCCTGAACTGAACATTGAAAGCTGCGTTTGGTGCATCCCTCGGGTACGTTCAGCGACTACTGAGCGTACATGGGCAGCGTGAGACACACTTGACTCATCAGTGTGCCAGCGCGTGTGCCCTGAGCATCTCACCTTCCTCTGCTCTGTGGAGCTTCCACCTGCCTGCTTCATCTCTCCCAACACATCTCCTCGTTTGGTGTGTAAAGGCGACTCCAAGAGAGAAGGTAACGCATCCCTAGAGAAAATAAGCAACACACTACCTCATGACCAGCCTGGAGAGAGGGGGGGGGACGTTCACGGGTCATCCATCACGTCTCAATTTCTCACTTGAGAAATTAAGCTCTTTACCCCATAAGAAGGTGGTGATGGTCTGTGAGATTTTTGATGCTCTAATGAAAGGTGTAGGTGATGAAAAGTTGTAATTGAAGATGGGAAACTTCATCACCTTGGAGCTGAAAAGCATTGAAAACACACTTTCTTCCTAAAAAACTGTCTTGAAACCTAAATCTTTTCTTATGGTTTCCTTGGTCCCCTAAAGGGGCTTGTGAGAGAAGCTGCTTTCCTCCCCAGCTGAACAGCCTCAGGTCTCATCTGTCCAAACCAGGAGACCTAAGAAACTCTGGGCCAGAAGTTCTTCAGGCTGACTTGGGTCCCCTTGAACTTCCCAAAGCCCTCAGGGCAACTGCAGGATCCAGGTGAAAACAAAGTTCAAAGTCTTCAGCTGCCTATTGCTGTCCATTCCTCAAAGCAAATCCCGGGCTGTTTGCGCTGTAACCAGCCTTAATAATGAAACCCTTCACCTAAGTCCTGTAGAGAAAAGCACCTGTGAGCGCTGGGGAGTGTCCTCAGACTCCCCTGCAGGCAATAAAAAGGAAAGAGATGTGATCATTGGGAACCCTGTTGTATTTGGAAGGTAAACTCATATTTGAGCCCACGAAAAAACATTGTGAGCACTTTCTAAAATCCAGGACAAGCCACAACACAATTTACTCCTCTGGGACTCCAGGACCTCCCCGGTGCAACCTGTCAAAATGTCTCATTTCAACTTGAAATGCCTGCATTTTGCAGCTTGAAATAGATATTCAAGGAAGGCACTCTTCAGATTTTAAAAGCCAGCAGGTAATCTTCCTCCTCCTCCCCCAAGCAGTGTGCCCTTAGGATGAAGGTTTCACCCATACCAGCAACTTCCAGTGCTTGCTGGGTTGCAGCACGTCACACCTGGGATGCACGTCTGCTCCCTGAGCCAGGCCAGCCTCGTCGCAAGAGTCCTCGGTGTTGCACCCCCCAGGCTCACCCCATCTCTTTCTCCCCCCGCCCCTCCAGCCCCGTCCTTTGCACCCTTCTCCCAGCAAGGTGCTCCTGGCCCGGCATTCGGCAGCCAGGACAAGGCACACGGGCAGTCTTGCACCCTTCCCAGCAAAAGAGCACAGCGCCTGCAGAGCAAAATGTGAGCAAACAACAAGGATGTGCCCTTGTCACAGCGGATAATTTCAAAGACTTCTTGTTCAGCTCCAATTCAGAATGAAGCCAAGTTTGAGGATGTCGAAATCCCCTCTGAATTTGGTCTCCCATCCCCTGCACAGCCCTGCGGCTGGCACAACATGCAAAGAAACTGAAGGAATTTTAAAATGCAGTCAGTCATCCCTCGCATTAAACTGCTTTTCCTTCCTCTTCTTTCCCTTGCATCTGCAAGGCTTTCTCCCAGGTTTCACAGGACAAATAAGAAATTAATTTCTAATGGCTAAAAACTAGCAGAACTTGCTTCCCCTATTTTTCAGACCCAGGTTTAAAACCTCTTTTTTTCTCCAGCTCTTGCCCTTTCTGTGTCCTTTCTAACTGGTTACCAAAATTCCTCAGGGAAGCCAGATGCATGGAGCCAAATGAACCAGAGGAGAACCCACCCCTGTCTTCAGCAGAGTGAGAGCAGCTGTGAATTTGGCTACCTCTGTTACTGCAGCCAAAGCCTTGACTTTCGCAGAAACACGCCCATATTTGTACTCGGTGTTAGAATGTGTAATTATAATTATTATGCATTTCAGTTAATGACGTTATTTTTATGAATCTTGATTTATGTCGGACTTTACAGTGCTGGCACCTGCAAGTGCCCATAGCAAGATACAGTCACGGCTCTGAAGGGACACGCTGGCAGCGGGAGAGGAAAAGGATAAAAACGATGAACAATAGATGGGAAAATAAAAGGAAGGGCAGAAGAGGGGATGGACAAGTGGAAGCTGCTTGAGGGATGCTGCTCGGTGGTTGGTAGCAGACAGAAAACCAAGGTGCAAAGGCAGTTTAGGCAAAGGCTTGTGAGAACGCGTCAGCATCCTGGGGTGTCGGGTGTTTCCGTTTCTGTTCTGCCTCATTGAGCGTCTCTCTGGAGAAGTGCACCCGTGCACTGAGATCTTGAAGGAGCAACCTTAACTATGGAAGCAAGGAAAAAACGTCAGAGAGCCAACCTAGACCCTTGTGGCTGTGGGCGCAGCTTTAGTAGCAGAGGTTTTTTGCAAGTCCACCTTGTGACAGACTAAAACAAGGGAGGGGATGACCATGCAAGCAGCTGAGAGGGTGCTACTACCCCATGGTGCTGGAGAAGGACTGTGCAGAGATTCCTGGCAAAGGGGCAGTGACAAGAGGCTCAGGCTCGTCGGGGACAACAGCTTCGGGCAGGGCAGCGTCACTGGCCGTGCCCTGAGGGTTCCTGCCCAGCTGTGCAGGAGCCCTCTCTGGGAAACCGAGACAGGTCTCTTGCATCGGGTTCCCGTCGACAGAAGCCCCTTCTCCTTCCCTCCATCTCTTAGCTGGGGGACCTACTTACACGAAATGCAGGAGAAACAAAAGGGATCAGTCAGGAGGGAAATGAGAGAGGAGAGAATATTAAGAGAAAACAGATATCCGCCAGACACAGGTCTAGGGCAGGGATCCCGGCTCGTCCACCATGCTGGGGTGGAGGGGGCAAGGAGGAGCGGTGTGTACACGTGATGTGGATAGAGTAAACTTCAATCAGCTTAATTGGCAAAAATACCAAGAAGTTAGTAAATACTAAAAAATCCTTGTCAGTCAAGTTGATGCCAGCAGTGGCCTTTGTGCAATTTGTCTGACATTATTTTATGTTTATGAATCAGAGTAATGAAAGTAACAACTCTTTGGGTGCTAACAAATAATGGAGAAGAGCACACACAGAACCTAAATTAAAGCAAATGCGTCCTTGGAGGCTCACAAGTGACTCCAGCTTATCATACAGGCTGGCAATGCATCTTCAGGAACAGGAGCTGCTGTTTGCTCTCAAACAAGGCTGTGGAGCAGCAGCATCTCACCCAGGAGGTGGAGCAGAAACCACAAAACGCTGGTGAGCTCCCACTGTCGCATCTCTGCTCAGGCTGATCCAAAGCACAACAGGAATGTCCCCCTGTGAGCACGGTGGGACGCTTTAACTTCTTGTGTCACCACAAGCAAATGGAGGAACATGCGTGGCATGGGAACATCTCCTTGCTCCCCCTCTCACCCTTGGGGAAGCGTTTGCTCCCTGCTCTGGCTGGTGACTTTGCAGCAGGCAGGGAAACCCAGGTTGCCCCATGGTCTTTGCTGCTGGCCCCAAGTGACCCCAGCAAACGTTGCCCACCCAAATGGGGCTAGCTAGCTGGCTAGCTGGAAGCAGGCTGTTGCCATAACCAAAGCAGTCCTTGTAGTCACAACCCACCCCTCTTCTGCATCCGAGGGGTCCCTGGGACAGCAGAGGATCCCTGAGAAGGGCAGCAGGATCGCCCTGGGGGCAAACGACCACGTGCCACGGGCTTAGGCCATGCAGTTAGCGCTGACAGCTTGTTCATAATTTAGCACATTTATGGGAAAGCCTTAAAAGATGAAAAATCTCTATTTTGCTATATATTTGTCAATTCTTAGACCACATACACCGTGAAGTTATTGAGCCGTTCTGAGTCTACCTTTTTGGAAGTTATCAAAAATTAAAATTCAGGGTTGAAGGTCGTATTCACTGTAATGAGTATAGAAGAAATCTGAGTTTTAATATGTATCCGGGCTGCTCGGCACCTACAGTAAGTGCAAAAATGATATCAAGAGAGGGCTTATTCAAAGGTACTTATCTTGCTTTCTCAGTGTTACATGCTGAAATTTTTTGAAGTATCTGAATTTTCTCTTGTCATTTTTCGGTTCATAAAATTGGGCTAAATTCTGCCTTTACTGTGCATTCCTCCATGGAAAATATCTGTCCACCTACTGCTGAACAGTGAAAGTTGAGCTGACTTTTCAGCTTCAAGCATGTCTATGTTGTCCCTCACATGCATACAATTTCTCTCACACACACAGTATCTTTAAAAATGGTGGAAAAGAGTATTCAATCTGATAAACAAAGTGTGTTTCACGTGCCAGCCAAAGATCTCTCTTTAAGATCTCTCTTTAAGCCCCCCAGCTCCGACACCAATGTCGGGGGTCTGGGTGAGGAGCCCAGGTACCTGCCAATGGTCCCATGAGCCCCAGAGCAGCCCGGGCTGACGCAGCGACATGACTGCTGGCGTCTTGCTCTGTGACTTGTGACCGGCTGAATGAGCCGCAGTCGGTCCTCTGGGTGACCGTGCAGGCATACGCTGTATCGTGATGCATGCATGCAAGGGGTGAATTGAGGTTGCACAGCAAATATGAGCGCGTACGCATCCATACGTGCGCAGCAGCGCAATCTAAAGCCTATGCAAGCATGAGATGGGAAAGCTGAGCGTTTAGCAGCAGAGTCATGAAGGGTTTTGAGCGCTGGAACAAATTACTGGGAGGTGGATTAGGAAGCAAGCAAGAGGTGATCCAATCTGCATCATAACCACAATATGTAAAACGTAGCAGCATGCGCTTTTCTTATTAATGTGTTTCTTTTGATTGCACTAAGCAGAGAGGGAAAAAAGGCACCGCGATCACACATAATCAGTGCAGTCACACTGAGCCAACACCAGCAGTAAGAAACCACCGGCTTCTGTCCATGCCCGGCACAGCCTGCGCACACAGCTTACCTCAGCCACGTGTCCTCCTGCTCCTGCAAGTCCCCCACCACCCCGCTCCACGTCACCGCGCCTTGCGGGCTTGCTGGGCTTTACCACAGGGCTGTACAACTCCAGAACGGCTGGTTTGAAACTTTTCTCATGAAATTACCCCTTACGTGGGTGTATTCGTGATCATTCTAACTCATAAGGTAAACTGATATGTATTACAAAGTTGAGTGTTGCTGGTGCCTTCCAGCTGTTCCATTGGTATGCTGGCAATGTATCACCTCTGTTTTTTCTATTTATAATTTAACCAATGCCAAAGGGTTATTTTCATCAAATGTAAAAAATGGACACTTATAAAAATGCATAGGTTTTAAATTGCTCAGCAGTTGGAGTAGTTATAAGAACTAGCCCAGGGAATAAATAGCTGCTTCTCACATTAAGCACGTATGCCATTTCCATACAGGCTGAAAACGGAATGGGATTCATTTCTGTTCCCACTGCACCCAACTGTTTCTCTGCTGTTACTTCAAGCTTCAATGTCTCTCTTAATGCTTTATTATCACTGTTAAAACTCCATAGTTTAGAATGTGCTCGGAGTAAATCTGTCACGTTACATTTAAGCACCAATTGGTTATGTTTTAATGGCATTAATCTTTACCTTCTTGCTATGTCTAAGCCAGGATAATGAAAGCAGATAATTCCCCTCTTTCTCAGCCACTGAATCCTGAAAATGAAAACATGACTCCAGTGCTGCAGGTAAAATTGGTTTGCCTGCTACTTCCGAATGCCACTTTCCCCACCAGCAAGGCTGACTCTGCCCAGCCCTCCCAGAGCCATGGAGAACAGAAGGTGACACGAGCCCTGGGAGCTGACAGCCCCAGGAATGCTGCTTGGCTGTGTCATGCTCTCGCTGAGATCTTCTATCACAGTGCTCAGCATTAAACCCATGCTCTCGTGTCTGCACACCCAACCCAATGCGGGGGCTTGCAGCACGACAGGAGATTGTGGCTGTAATGAAGGTGGTGGAAAGACACAGGGCCATGGCCAAGGGCCGTCCCTGCCAGGATGACTGTTGGTGGTGGAGACTGGGACTTGGACCAGGACACTATGGTGCTGATATCATACAAGCATGGGGAGAAGACAGGGCTCTTGGCACCTTTCATCTCGTCTGCAGAGCAACAAGCAGGACTGACCCTGACTGCAGCTCTTCAGCAACCTTCAGTGTCCATCAGTCATAACAACCACTGCTGAGTTTTCCTTGGGAATTTTACTTTGGAGATCACCCCACTGTCCACGTGCTCTCAGGACAGAACCTCTTAAAAGATGGTCGAAGGCAGCTCACATGATAGAAATGGATATAAGAACACTGCAACATAAAATGCTAACGAGCTCCAAATTGTGTCAGAAAAATCAATGTTCATCCTCTAGACAGTACTGGTTTTATTGGATAACTTTCTTCTTGGCTTAACTATTGTTCCAGAGTCCTACAAAAGGAGAAAGAGAAGGAAAGTAAGTAAGGAAGTGCAGTGTATGATAAACAAGCTAAGTTCAACATAAAACTTGTGGGTTTAGAACAGGCATCAAATATAGGAGATTATAAAATGGGAAGATGAAGTCTAGACATGGTAAAATAGGAGGGAGAACACAGGAAATATCTACACTTAAAATGTTTTGTTGCACAAATATGTTTTGTTAGACAAAAGCCAATCCTTCATCCTTCCAGGTTGCTGGTGTAGAAGGCCAGTTTCCAAAAGCTTCTTGCTGACATCTAGGTCATCAGGAACCAAAACCTGCCAGCCCCTTCAGCATCAGCATTGGCTCGGTGGGCACGGCGCTCAGTGGCTTAGATGCAGGTCTTCCCCTTCTCCATGCATGGGTGGGACTTGCACCGCAATGCTCCTCAATTTACGGAGGTGGAACTCTGCCATGGCCATTGGTTCTCAGGGACTGCTCTGGCTGCGTGGCCTGCAGACTGGATCCATGCGCCAGGCTGGGGTTCTGCAGAGGCACACGGGGCAGAATTAATTCTTCAGCACTGGAAGTCCTCTCTGCCCTTCCACATTTGTGGGGGGCAGGACCAAGAAGCAGGGGTCTCTTCCATCCTTTGACCATATCTGCAGAATGCCAGCCTGGGGTCTCCTCAGGAGAATCTCCTTCAGTCCATATGGGAAGACCTTTATGTTGCTTCAATGTCACTGCACGGGATTTCTGTCCCTGGTCCCATGATGGCCTACAGGTGTTCTAAGGGTGTTTGTACCACAAGCAGGGTGCACACCTTGTCCAAACTGATCTCCCAACCCTAAACCACAACTTTATACATCAATGTAGTCCATGATGAAAGGCGAGCCTCCTCCTTCACCCTTCTTCACCCCTCCACAGTGAGGAATAAGTCTGTCATCTATTGTTTCTTTTAAAGGTTATGTTTTTGCAACCTCTCATCCAACAGAAATTCCACATTTTGAGGTGTTTCAAACCTTAATTTCTTTCCCAGAATATTTTTTTTGAGGTACTTTGCTTTGTTTCTTCTTAAGTAGGTGGGCAGACATACGATAAATGACAAGTATCCCCAGTCATCCCCGTGACAAAACAGCCGAGTCTTCTCCCTCCAAGTGTTACATGCAATGAGCAACCTTCTTAATTAGCAGCTCCAACAGCGTCCAAATGAATTATTATAAAACACATTAGGTCTATTCAAAACGCACATAAGATCTGTTCAGAATTTTATCAATATTTATCACAATTGAGGACTGTGCAGAAATAAAAAAGGAAAAAGCCCAGCGTGGAGTATCTGGTGGTTGCCACGCTCTGCTCGTTCAGTGTTCTTCTTTAATAAGTCCTTCACATCTTATCTCACAGGAGGCCTTTACACTGACAAGTTTAACATAGGAATGACCTCTGCAACAACTCTTCTTTTGGCTGCTTCTTAAAACTTAAGCTTAAATTAATAAGGTTCGATGAATAACAGGAGCTGAGTAAAAATATTGCTGTCAAATCATAAGAAATAGTGCAAGCCTTTATTCTGTGGTCAGATTCAAAGCCTTCACATCAAAGTCCATTCCCAAATTTGGAGGCCGCTGAAGCTTGGACTTTGCTTAGCCTTTAAACTCACTTTGCCTTGACAAACACCATCAATTTCAACACTGAGATTGGGAGGGAGGGAGTAAAATTCAAGTGGTATACAAAGCTGTCCCATTTGTTTCCAGCAAAACAGCCACGATTTCCAGAGATTTGTGACAGATTTTCCTGGGAATGGACCAAATCCTTTGGAAATGGGGGCTTTGATTAATATCGGTCTCAGACTTGATGTGGAATAACCAGTTGCTCAATATGTAAGTGTTCATTTTCTGCAGATTTACTGATACACACGTGAAAGGCCTGAATTTCCCATTTCTGTCTGAAGTTATTTGCCTTGCTTATGTGATACCAATGACACCTATAAATTCAGTGTTACTATTAATGTTTTAAAACAAGATTACATCTGTACAGAGGATAGCTTCTCTGGGGTGCTGGGCAGGACCATGGATCAGGCGTGTCTTTCCAGCTGCTTGGTGACAGATTGTCTAATGTAAACTTTCTCTTTTATTCTGGACACTCTTAATTCATTTTTATAACAGCAAAAAAACAAACTGACCCCTCTGAAATGCATTTTTTCCAAGAACTGAAAATTCAAGAAAGAAATTGTATAGATAGTAATGAAAATCGAAAGGAATATTTGATGAGGCAGTAAGGATGGATATAGCATTGCAGCACTGTTGTGGGAAACTGTGATACCTAGGTTGCAACATCTCTGTGTAAGCCATGTGAAAACGATGCAGGAGTATAGTTAAGAGGACTGCTCCTCTGGTAACTGGTATGCCAACTGAGTTTTGCAGGAGGATGAAGAGGGTTCTGGTTTGATGTAAACACCATGCATAATTCCACAGCTGAACTTTGCAGAGAGACGTAATTCTAAACCTGTATGTGGACTGAATATTAGAAAAGCAGCTTTGTCAACAAGCTGACTCACATTCCTATCTCTAAACATGAGGAGATCTTGAAATACTGCATCTGTCTTCTAAATTTTGCTAATCTTTTAAGTGCATCGGTTTAAGTTATTTCTGGAAGGAGGACAAAATGTTGCTCAGATTTAGCCCTCAAAAAATGAGATTTTGGGTCTCCTTCAGTCATCTAACTTCTCCCTAGCATCAGTGGAGAGAGAGAGGTTGCCATCTCCAAAGTGCGATCCATGGGATCCTATGCTTGAGAGTTGAGTTGCCCTCCAGAGGCGCACGATTTTTGTCTCTCTCATTCTTCATTGACTAGAAGAACTGGGGAACTTCATTACTATGGTCTGCTGATGACCCATGAACAACTTCCAGAGACAGGGCAAAGGAGTTGGGAAATGCCAGCCTATTGTCTGTAAGCTGATTAAAATAGCCATGCGGGGTCTGAACTTGCCCTGGTAACATTTAGGGGTCTGCAGAGAGAGGTTGAAAGCCACAGCTCTAAACAGTTGATATTCTGGGGAAGCAGGACAAAGCAGACCAGCGTTAGGACCCCTGGGACTGCAGTCACTCAGCCCTCCTTGTTTCGCATGTGGCATATTAACAGCTTCTTCCTATAATTTATCGGTGCATCCTTTTTTCTCTCAAAGAGAATAAAAAAATGGTAAAATAACTTTGAAAGTCAGGTTATTCCTGCGCTTTAACACCTTCCAACAGATGTTGTTCTTACCCAACGCAGAGTTCCTTGAATTATTAATGGTTTCCAACAGCTCAGCTTGAAATAATTTAGCATTTGAAAGAGAAAAGTCACTCTCATTATTCCAAGTGCAGAAACATTTTGGTTATTAAAAGTATTCTCCTTAAAAAAAAAAAATCTGTACAATTTGTATCTTTTTCTCCAGATGCCAGCAGGAGCACCAGATCTAGGGAAACCTTTGTGCTTGCTGAAGGTTAATTGATAAAATACAATGGAAGAGAGAAGACTACATATTCCGTTTAAAATTGAGAAGCTGCTATCTGATCTTTCGGTAGCTTTAACTTTACCAGATTTATAGTATTTGCAGTTGGAGACCACTGAATTCATTCTGAGGCTTAAAGCGGCCAAGTTATTCATCGTAATCAAACTTCACAACGGATATTGAAAACCAACAGCCTGTTCGGCATTGCCCCGTGGGCGGCTGCTGGGAGATGCCAACACCAGCCACAGCCACTGCTCCTCCGCCTCTTACAAGCAAGGTCTGTGAGCTGGTGTTGAGGTTTCTGTGTTCAAACCTGACAACGAGCCTGCAATGAGGACTGGAATATGTTCTTAGGGCTGTTGTGCTCTCAAAACCAACACTGATTTCTGGAATAATAAAACAAGTCAAGCTGTGGCATGTTTGTCGCTCGTCCTTATGGCACAGCATCTCAGCTGGTCAAACAGCCAGAACCACAAAGAAGAGCCCTGGGCTGGCTGGGACCAGGGCTGGGACGAAAGTCTTGAAAAGCACAGCTGGTTTTTCACCAGAATGCCTGTGTCCTCTGTGAAACCAGCCCCATGGAGGAGATGGGCTGGTGTTTGCTTAGCACTTAAGCTGGCCAAAATGCAGCCTACAGGGCTACTCCTGAGAGTGAGAGGGTTATCTCTGCTCAGCCTCGATCATATCAGGATGGCTTTCCCTTTCCAGCATGGAATTCTTATGTGGGATCCAGGGACACACGCCCAGGATTCATTTCTGGAGGTAGCTGCTGGTGTGCAGAAGACAAAGCGTAAGCTGATAGTGCTTTTTGACATGCTTTGGTCCTGTGTTCTCCACAGTCTCTTTAGCTCCTGAGTCACATTTTTATCAAATTCTGATACTACATCAAAAGTGAGGGGAATAAAATACTTATTATTGCGCTCACCCGCCACTGTAAACAGGTTGTGCTCCTGCCCTTGGTTTGCTTGTCAAGGTTCCTCCGTCAAGCGCAGCCTCTGCGTGTGGGCACAGCATGCACACACCCTGCACACACACGAGGGCAGGGGGAGAGGGAGGAGCAAGGGAGAGAAAGAACCAAATCGTAAATTTACAGAGCTTCTCATGCACCATCTGCCTGGGTAAGCAGCCCCTCGTGGGAGCAGGGAAGATCAGATGTATGACTCGGCCGTCGGTCTGTGTGGAACGTGACTGCATGGGTGGGCAAAGGAGAGACCGCGAGTGTCGGGGGGTGTGTGTCTGCGTGTGTATCGGAGCCCTCCACATGCGCCGGTATACGCGCACTTATATATTGATCTTCTCCTGAAGATCTCATAAGCACTATTTCAAACGAATAACTTTGAGTTGCTCATGGTTTTCTGATGACTCTTCAGAATAATGACCCAATTTATACTTTCTGTAATGATCAGCACAATAAGGCAGTAAAGCTGTCGTTGCTGAGTATACCGGATTTATATTTTATCACTGCAATATAATCAATACAATAAGAAACCAATACATGCATGTAGGCATGGCATAGGTTGAAGAACTTTATGAGTTAGTATTGTCTTCTCATAGTCTTTGCAGGGACAGAGAGTCCCTTTTCTCAAGTTTACTTTGGGTCTGAAGGAGGTTTATGTACGTATTAGCTATTGCTACTGCTCTTACATGATAAATATACCTTCCACTGCTGCTGAGATCTCAGCCAACATACTCTACAGTAATAAGAAAACATTTTCTTTGCTAGTCTTTTTTATATTCAAAGCAAAACCATCAAGTAAATAAAGTTTTCTTTCTCCCAAAGAAATGTAAAATACAATGTGTTACTGTATTTCACCCAGATTATTTAGCAGTTCTTTGCATGCACTGCAAAAGGAATTCTGAAATGGCTAATAATGCTTTGCCTTGCTTCAGCTGCTGTCAATGAAAGATCTGAAAACACTTTAAAAGTGTTCATTATTTGACTCACAAACACTCTGTAAAATATGCTTATAAACATGATATACATACAGACACGCGCATGCACACACACACACACACTTATATTTGTGTGTATACACACACACACACATTTCTGTCTCCAGATGAGAAAGAAAAGTCCTTAGATGGTTAAATACTATTTTCCAGCACAAAAGAGTAAGCTAAGGGGAGAGCCAGACCCAGGACTTCTGATTCCCCTTTGCGTTGCTTTAATCACAGAAAAACTCTCCCCTGCTGAATTAGCAACCACAGGCATGATTAACCCTTTGCAGATAAACATTTTTAATATAATTTCTGTCACCTGACTGGGGAGGTTTAAGTGAGGCCTCTCTTACACTAGCCTGGCCAGCAGCAAGGCTGTGTTGGAAGCTTTGATCTCTGCTGAAGAGCAGCCTCGGAAGGTAACACTGTACTCAGGTCAAAATTATTAATTGTGCCCAGCCTGGTGTAGATAGAATGATAGAATCATCTAGGTTGGAATAGATCATCAAGTCCAACCATCGACCTATCACTGTCGAGCCCACCACTAAACCATGTCCCTCAGCACCACGTCTACACATCTTTTAAATACCTCCAGGGATGGCGATTCCACCACTTCCCTGAGCAGCCTGTTCCAATGCTTGACAAACCTTTCAGTGAAGCAGTATTTCCTAATAGCCAACCTAAATCTTCCCTGGTGCAACTTGAGGCCATTTCCTCTTGTCCTATCTCCTGTTACTTGGAAGAAGAGACCGACCCCGACCTGGCTACAACCTCCTTCCAGGGAGCTGTAGAGAGTGAGAAGGTCTCCCCTCAGCCTCCTTTGCTCCAGGCTGAACAAGCCCAGGTCCCTCAGCCGCTCCTCATAGGACTTGTGCTCCAGAGCCCTCACCAGCTCCGTTGCCCTTCTCTGGACACGCTCCAACACCTCAGTGTCTTTCTTGGAGTGAGGGGCCCAAAACTGAACACAGGATTCGAGGTGGGGCCTCACCAGTGCCAAGTACAGGGAGACGATCACCGTGCCAGTCCTGCTGGCCACACTATTGCTGATCCAGGCCAGGATGCTGTTGGCCTTCTTGGCCACCTGGGCACACTACTGGCTCGTATTCAGCCGGCTGTCGACCAACACCCCCAGATCCTTTTCTGCCAGGCAGCTTTCCAGATGGGGAAAGGCAGGTTTTAGATGGGGGAAGGAGAAGTCTCTGATCCAGCAGGTACTTCTCCTTTTGGTAGGGATGCCTTTTCTCCCAGCAGGATGGAGCCAGTAGTCACATTTGTGATGTATGGTATAGTTTTTGAGGTCTACCAAAACCTGTTTTCATCACTGCCAGTTTTTACTGACTGCCCTGGCGTCTAGGCACCTGCCAATATGCTTGTCCCTAGCAGATCCCTGTGTCACCTTCCATAATGTGCACCCTGGAAAGAAAAAGCTTTTAAATTCCCACAATAAAAGGTTCTTTAATTCCAGCAAAGCTTTTATAGTCACTAGATTCCTGGCTTTCTTCTTTCTGTAAAATACCAATTTTTCTTCTTAGATTTGTTGCTCTTTCTCCACTGTTAAATTGTGTGTGCTCCCCCCTTCCAGTTAATATAATAATTTAGATGAGCAGTGGTTAGCATAATTCTAGACACTGAAATACGTGCTCCTTAAAGCTGTGTTTTAGGAGAATTCTATTTCTGAGAGCAATGTAGCGTGTAAAGCTCTCTGACTATCTGAAATTGCATAAAGTGAGACCCAGATAGTGGTCTAGAGGGATACTTCTTTGGAAGAAGTTATTTTATGGGATATTTGAGAGTCCACACAGGAGTATTGCCAGGGCTTCTCAGAGGCTGGGCAAAGTGCACCAAGCCTGAGAATACAAAGCAACAGGGTTTACTGGGCAGTCAGAAATGCTGCATTTATACCGGTGCAGGGCCGTCGACTTCAACAGAGTTATCCCAGCATGACCCTGGAGTGGTGTAGCAATGAACTGGACCACTAGTCCTTTGTGCTCACGGTATTGGCGTACACAGGCATCGTGGAGATAACTTTAAAAAAATCATGAGGTTTAAAATAAAAATAATCTGTTTATTTGCCTCCAGCTTTCTGGGCCTTTTCAATACACACAACTTGCATTTTCCAACTCATCTCTGCAATAAGAAAGCCAACTAGTTACTCTTCATTAAATATTAAGACTAGTATAATTGATTAATCCCAGGAATCCAATATCTGGGGCTTTATGCTAACCTCTCATGTTGCGACAGAGCTGTGCTCTTACAGTGCTTTTCATACCAGGGTTGGGAAGTGCAATTCAGGGATAGATGACCACCACTCCCCTCTCAGATGCAAAAAGCCACAGTGTTCCAGGGATGAAAGGAGGAGTCCCCGACTGAAGTGTTTTGGGGACAGGGCTCTTCACATTGGTGGAAGACACCCATGCCCACACCAGAGACAGGCTTTTGTGTCAATAATATATATATGTATTCTTTGTGTTAATTTTGGAGATAGGCTTATTGCAGTGGTACAAAGAGTGCCTCACGCCAGTGTATGCAGGTTACCAGCAGACTAGAGCAGGTTCCCAATAGCAGGGAAGCGTTTCCAGTTTGGACACAGCCTACAGGCAGGTATCTCAGCAAAAAGGAGCAGTATCTGGCTTTCTTGTGCTTCCCTGAGGCAACAGATATCTTCATATATTTGCGTAGTCACCCGGTGCAGCACTCCGGGTGCTGTGGGAAAATGCTTTGGAGGATGCTGGGCATGGGGGGATGGTAGTTTGAGACCAGTTGAAAGGACTCCCAGCCCTCTTTTCTGAACATAAATGGCATTTCCTTTGTGCCCTGTGCTGATCTCAGCCCTTCATTACCCAAATACCTGTGCTGCGTTTGTGCAAAGCTGGGTGTGGGGTCAGGCACGAATGTCCCTCAGTTGTTCCCAGGTAAAGGGAACAGGACAGTGGGCTCAATTAGTGTTCAAAAAACCTGCCTATGGTACTTGGGTTTGCCACAGCTCTTTTGTGTATAAGAAACTCTTTCTAGGTCTTAGTTCCCTAACTGTAAAGTGGAAAATAAAAAAAATTATAGCCAAGCTCTCTATCTGAGTGGCATTAATAGATGAAAGCATTACCCTAACACCAGTGAGATTCTCCAGTGTTATTCTGATGGAATATCTGGACATACAATAGAAGGCACACAGTGTATGCATCGTTAGCTGTAGATAGGTCTAAATGATCTAGATGGACATACTAATTTTAACTGTGCTTGTTTTTCTCCTTTTTAAAACATCCTGGTCATTAGATCAAGGAATAAGGCAGTAGTACCATGCGGCCCAGAAGGTCAGCCTGCCATTGTAAACAAAAGATCTGTGAGTCAACAGTCCAGAGGAGAAAACGCATTCATTCAGTCTCTTCATTCAATAGCTAAGAGCGAGGGATGAAATTTCAGAAATTGGGAATGATTCATGAACAGAAAAAAGAATTAAGTTTCCTGAAATTACAGGGGAGGGGAGGAAGCTAGAGATTTAAATCACCAAACATGACTCACTGGATAAATTAATCCAAATATGTAATTTCAGTCTTCTGTAACAGTGAAGAAAAGCTGCACAAATTGGTGGAATCGTTCGTTGGAAGCAATTTATCATAGGGATTCTTGTTTGCTTGGGGCTTTTTTGCAAATCTTTTCCCCTCTCTCATCTTCGGCTGGTCAAACAGGGTCCTGAACCCAAAGGTAATAATTTGATAATTCCATTCCCCATGCCTCATTCACTGCCATTTTTGTAGAAGAACATTTTAATTATCTAGCAAGCAGCCGCAGATACAAATGTCTGCCATTTCCATGCTCCAGTACCACCTTCTTCATGGGAAAAGAGAATCCCTTGATGAGCAGTCATGGAATAACCAAGCCCCACCGCAAATTTAGGGGTGGGTCTTTCTGTGTAAGCAATCAAGAGGTCTGATTGCAGTTCCCATAGTTCTGTGTAACCTGGCTTTCACCAATGATAGTGATAGCAGTCAAGTTGTGATGACGCAGATTTCAGTGTAGGCTCAATATATCATCCCCAGAGCTGATAATCGGTGTCCAAAGTCCATGGGACCACAGCAGCCCTCCTACCTGGGCTCAAATTAGCTAGATAAGAGCCAGCTCAGGAAAGTGTGCTTGAATGCAGTGGTGTCTCTGTGGGGCACGATGTAGAGTCAGCTTTGGTTTCCATTCACAAGTGTTGTCATGAGGATGTGAAGGGAAGGGTTTCAGGGGAAGACAGTATTTTTTATTACGCCAACAGAAATTCTTGCTTAAAAGGACACACTTCCAGACACGCATGCCCTCTTTAAAGTCAGAAGCAGAAGCTGCAAGTTTCAAGTTAAATCTAAGTGTCCCTGGGTATGGGAAATTTATAACTCAGTTATTCTCCCATCCTATACCTTTCTGTTTCCTTTTAAAAACTCTTCCAAACTTGTGCAGCTACTGATATCTGATGTATGTGCCTTCTGCAGATGAATTATGAGCTACAGAAAAATGTACAGGCAACAAAAATTTCCCCTTTCTTCTACTGCATATCCTTTAATCTCACATTGCTAAGAAAGCTAAAAGTGGCTCATGGTCTTCCTAGCCTAAACCTTAATATTGCTTTGCTTATGTGGTACAACTGCCACAAGTCCTTCAATCCTTCTTTAATGGGCATAGAATCATAGAATTGTTTAGATTGGAAAAGATCCTTAAGTTTATCTAGTCCAAGCATGGACCGTACTCTACCAGGTCTGCCACTAAACCATGTCTCTAAGCACCACATCTACACTTTTAAACACATCTAGGGATGGTGACTCAACCAATGTTTGATAACTCTTTCAGTGAAAAATTTTTCCTAATGTCCAGCCTAAACCTCCCCTGGCACAACTTGAACCCGTTTCCTCTTATCCTATCACTAGTTACTTGGGAGAAGAGATCAGCTCCAATCTCACTACAACCTCCTTTCAGGTAGTTGTAGAGAGCAATAAGGTCTCCCCTCA
>VYXH01006118.1:14391-62928 GCA_013397275.1 Burhinus bistriatus | reverse complement strand
ATGATTCCATGATTCTGTGATCTTCACAAATTTTGCAGTTATTCCAGGCTTTTTACCATCAGTTTATGACAAGGTTATCTAATACTTCTCATGTATTTATGTTTCTGATAGACTAATTTAGGAATTTGATTGATAATTTTGAGGGCTGCTTATTTTTATAGTTTTAAAGATAATCAAGCACACCTGGTTAAGTAGTACAGTAAAAAGTTGAATAAAAGGGTAATGAATAAGCTACTAACACCTTTTCTCCAGTGTATTTTGTACTCCCACTCAGCAGTTCAAAGACCACTTTTTTCTCCAACAGCTGCAACAGTGCCATAGACATCTTTCTTTTCCTCTTTTTTTTTTTTTTTTTTGAGAAAACACAATTGTAAATCTTAGTTTTACTTGCCCTTCTGCACCAAGTGCGTTGCCTTTTTTGTCTGGAGAGGGCACAGTTTTGCTGTTCTCTTGTGTCGATATGGGAGAAGTGTCTTTGCCCTCAAGATTTCTCACATAGTGAAATGGAGCATTATTTTTATCCATGCCAAAATTTTCTCCATATAAACCATCTCACACAAATGTATTTTTATGTCCTGAGTTTTTGTAGGTACTTTTTTTTTTTTTTTTTTTAAGATATTTTCAAAACTGGTTTTGCGTAGGCCTTCCTGTTACAGTGATGTCCCCACTGAGGGAGATCAAGAATTTTTTTAAATTCTGAAAAGCTAGGTTTCTGGAGAGAATATGGTCTGGAACAACTGTGATGATGTGATCTGTTTAGAGAGAATAGAAATAAAAGCACTACAAGAATGATCTCCCTTTTATTAGTGTCATCTTGAAGACAGGCTCGGCTTTGAATTTAGTCAGTTTAATGACAGCAGATTCTGCAGAGTCCCCTCTAGTGTCTGGAAATCAACGATCCTGTGATTACAGAGCTGCCTGCTCCTCTTGGCTGCTCCCACGCTGCAGGCTCCTAGCTCCCTGCTCTGACTCTCTTTGCCTGCTCAACCTGTGCTGTGTTCTGGAAGCTTCTGTCCCAAAACACATTTAGCTGCTCATAAAAGAAAGAACAATCCACAGGGTCCTACCAAACTTATCATCCACTCTCTTCTTTTCTAGGTGAAGACAGGCCGAGAACACAAATGAAGCAAAAAAGTGTGTTGCTGTCTAAATGGGCACTTGCTCTGATGGACAAGTTCTGGCAGGTTGTATGGGAAAGAATAGCTGCATTTATGAGACATGGATGGCACTGCAGCCGCAGAAACACACAGAAGAAACACAAAGGTTGAGGGAGTTGTCAGTGGTATTTGAAAAGGGAATGAGGGAAGAGGCTTAGGACCTCCGTTTGGATGTGCTGACCCTTGGCACTAGGAAGCAGATAAGCAGAAAGGAAAGAGACATATATTTTAGTGTGAAAGGGTGAGATCAGGGATGTAGATCAACAGTTGCTAGCACAAAGGAGAGAATTAAAGTTGTCTCCACTGATAAAATTACTCCTAATATAAAATCTGCTCTGCTGTTAAAAAAAAAATCCCAGCTATAGACAAATTTTAATAATGTTATATATAGCGACTAATGGGTTTAGGATGTAGTGGACATCTGTGGTATCCACCTTATCAATGTAAGGGTTGCAATTGTCCTGAGGGGACTCTTATATTTTAACTTGCTCTTTGTAAATATCCATCTTTCTGACGCATCTTTATCACACAACACTGTGACTGCAGAGGTCTTTAAGAGGGCCATAGCTGATAACTACTGTTTAGGAAATGAATGGCTAAAAATAGATGAGTTAAATGCAAAATTTCTTGGTGACGTGTTAGATTTGGGCTGTTGCCCAATTAGGAGTAAAGCAGTTCAGTATCAGTACAATGACTTGATCATTATTTATCCAGGGAAAAGAACATCAGCCTAAGCAGTCTCTGTGTAATATGCCAGCTGGTCTCCTGAAACCAGGGCTTTGAGAGGAAGGCAAGCAGTCAGAACATTAGCGTTATAAGTCACCAAAAATAAAAAATTCACTACTGGTTGAAAATGTTACAATTGTAATGACCAAATTGTGGAAAGCAAACAAAATATGTTTTCTAACAAGCAACAATCCTTATACCGAAGGATGCTTTTCAGCTCTCCAGGGAAACTAAATTTCCTTATATCTGAACTAGACCTTTTTTGGAAACTGCCTTTCACAAATGTGTGGTTGCCCTGAGCTTGTCTGGGCTTGGTGATGTGCCAAGAGAGATAGATAACCAGGACAATGTATGGCTGTGAACTTCACCTGTATCTTTTTCTTTGAACCTGTATTTGTTGGGAAAATAATGAAAACCAAATTTATCTACTTTCAAAACGAGAACAGTGGAGACTACTCTTATATGAGACCATTCTTTTATGCATGTTTTTGCTGTGTAAAATGTTGCCTGCACAATATTCTGCTTTTAGTCTCTCAGCTAATTTCCAGACACCCTACTGTAAATTCCAGGGAGTAGAAAGACTATAATTATTTTTCCTCTGATGGGTTTGCAAGATAAGGAGAGAATATTTACAGCAGCCATGAGAAAGGAATGCATGTTTCCAAAATAAAAAGCATCTTGACATTTCCCTCATGTAGGCCTCAAAATGCTGGGAGCCAAGGGAGATTCTTCAAGACACTCCCAGGTCAGTGAACCTCATTTGGAGGGGCAAAGACAGGGAGATGATTCATTTGTAGAAAATACTGCTTGATTTAAGGGACAACACTTCAGTTTCTAATAAACAAATGCACTAAACAGCCAAGGAAATAAAAGGAATGCCTCACAGCTACCTGGCTGCTTGTTTGGTTCCATTCCCGGAGACGAGGCTGACGTACAGTCATGAAGAAGCTCACTCAACAAGAATGAGGAGTGGTTTAGGCATAAATGACAGTTTCACATCATTCCTTATGTAATTGCCTGTTTCTGCAAAGCTGCAGGCAGAGTCAGACAGCCAATACCTGGTCACTACTGATGTAAATATCTCTGCAATGATTGGTTTTCTACCATAAGACTTTCTGATGAAAAAAACAAATCAAGTCTATATATAATCAGAGCTGCACCTCACAAAAATTTGAAGAGCTGTCAACTGACCTCAAAAGTTAATTTGAATTATACTTAGAACATATAAAATAGTTTAAATTATTAATCAAAAAATAAGAAGATGATTGGAAATTAACAGGGGAGCAGACAATGTCCAGTTAACAAGGGCCGTTTAGATAGAATCAGAGAATCAGAGAATCAAAGACTCATAGAATAGTTTGGGTTGGAAGGGACATTTAAAGGCCATCTAGTCCAACCCCCCTGCAATAAGCAGGGCCATCTTCAAATAGATCACATTGCTCAGAGCCCCGTCCAACCTGACCTTGAATGTTTCCAGAGATGGCACATCTACCACATCTCTGGGCAACCTGTCCCCGTGTCTAACCACCCTCACAGTAAAGAATTTCTTCCTAATATCTAATTAAAATATACCCTCTTTCAGTTTAAAACCATTACCCTTCATCCTATCGCTATGCTCCCTGATAAAGAGTCCCTCCCCAGGTTTCCTGTAGGCCCCCCTTAAGTAGTGAAAGGCTACTATAAGGTCTCTCCGGACCCTTCTCTTCTCCAGGCCCAACAACCCCAACTCTCTCAGCCTGTCCTCATAGCAGAGGTGTTCCATCCCTCCGATCATTTTTGTGGCCCCCTCTGGGCCTGCTCCAACATGTTTCCTGTGCTGAGGGCTCCAGCGCTGGACACAGTATTGCAGGTGGGGTCTCAGCAGAGTGGAGTAGGGGGACAGAATCCCCTCCCTCGACCTGCTGTCCATGCTTCTTTTGATGCAGCCCAGGATTCTTTTGATGCAGCTCGCAGGTGGGCTGCAAGTGCATATTGCCTGCTCATGTCCAGCTTTTCATCCACCAACACCCTCAAGTCCTTCTGCTGAGGGCTGCTCTCCATCCCTTCATCTCCCAGCCTGTATTGATAACCGGGGGTTACCCCAACCCACGTGCAGGGCCCTGCACTTGGCCTTGTTGAACTTTATGAGGTTCTGAAGCTTGTCCAGGTCCCTCTGGATGGCATCCCTTCCCTCCAGTGTTTCAACTGCACNGCTGACAGGTCAGTAGTTCCCAGGGTCCTCCTTTCTACTCTTTCTAAAAATGAGTGCACTTTTTCCAGTCACCAGGGACTTCACCTGACTGACACGACTTCCAATATCATGGAGAGTGTCTTGGCAACTCTATCAGCCAATTACCCCTCAGGACTTTGGAATGCATCCCATCAGGTCCCATAGGCTTCTGTATGTTCAGGTCACAAACCTGACCTTCTCTTACAGTGGACTTTGGTCCCCCAGTCCCTGCCTTGCAGTCCTCCTACTTGAGAGGTGTGGGAAGAGAGACTGCTAGTGAAGACTGAGGCAAAAATGTTGTTAAGAACCTCAGCCTTCTCCTCGTCCATCATTACCAGTTTGCTAGTCTTGCTCATCAGGGCGGGTACACTTTCTTTGACCTTCCTTTTCTGGCTGACATACCTGTAGAAGCCCTTCTTATTAGTCTTTGCATCCCTCGCCAAGTTCAGCTCCAGCTGTGCCTTGGCCTTCCTGACCCCATCCCTACACAAACAGGCAGTGTCCCTATACTCTTCCCAGGATATCTGTCCCTGCTTCTACTGCCTGTGCATTTTCTTCTTGCCCTTTAGTTTGACCAGAAGGTCTTCACTGAGCCATGTTGGTCTCTTGCCTTCTTTACCTGATTTCTTACACCTGGGGATTGAGAGCTCTTGTGCTCTATGGAAAGTGTACTTAAAGATCTGCCGGCTCTGTTCTGCTCCCTTGTCCCTGAGGGCGGTTTCCCAGGTGGTCCTATTGTCTGACTCCTTGAAGAACTGGAAGTTTGCTTTCCTAAAATTCAGGGTCCTGACTTTACTCCTCGCCTGACCCATATCCCTCAGGACAGTGCACGATCGCTGAAGCCTAGGGCACCTCCAATCTTGATGTCACCGATTAGCTCACTTGCGTTGGTGACCAGCAGGTCCAGTATCACATCCCCTCTGGCAGGACTGTCTATTACGTGGCTTAAGAAGTTATCCTCAATGCATTCCAGGAGTTTCCTGGGGAAGAGAACCATGAACCCCTCTGCAGAGTGTGCACCATGATAGACCTAATGCATCATTTTACTCCTAGAATCCACAGCTGGAGGATGTATGTCAGGACTTTTTGAGAATTAATATTTAGTTGTAGAAATGAAGTGACACGAGCCACCTGTAGACTACATTGCAGTACAGGAGATTATTGACATTTCTGGAGTTGTACATACAAGGGAAGATGTTCAAAAGGAGTAAAAAATAGTATTAATGAGTAGTATTTGTCCCTGCTGCAACTCTTCCTGGATAGTATGACTAACTCTGATGGTCATACCTCAAAAGAGATGGCAGTAAATTTGCAAGTTGTAAGAAAAGTGTTGGAGTGGCCTCAATCGTTAAACTAAAATACTAAGAAATCCCCATAGCTTTATCTTATCAATGAAACAGATATTCAATAGCAAACCATGATGACTTGAATAGCAGCAACTTGTGAACTGATCATCAGCTACTTACACAGGGACTACCAAAAGAAGCTAAAAAAAAGCAAGCTTACAGTCTGCAGTGGTCTCCACTCTCTCTGGGGAAAATCTATAAGGGCATATGTATAGAGAAAGGTTGAAGAATGCTGTCAGTGCCTTGGAATGAGAAAAATCAACTTTCTTTCACTTCTTCGCTTGAAAGGGATTGGTGCAGGTGCCCCAGTCAGAAGACTTCAGTGTTTTCTGCAGTGGGACATCTTGTTAAGGCTCTTTTGCATTAAGTGCACTAGAGAGCTATTCACTGTCCAGTGAGAAGGCAAACTCTGTGGACTGGGAATAAGGCCTTAAGAGAAGGGGAAATTAAGGAATTGGGTCACCTTGATGTTGTATGTCTGTTTAACTAAGTGAAAAGTGTTTGACAAAACAGTCAGAGAGACAGGTTTGCCTCTGTATCTTACATCAATATCGCTTGTTATTCTTCAGAGAGGGGCACAGGTACTCTCAGAAAGAGGAGGGTCTGCAGTCTGGGTCAATGAAGAGCACAGCAATCACTGCTGAGATCGCGGGGGATTTTCCTCCTTTTGCCACGTGTGGGAGAAGGCCCAGTTCTTCTGGGTGGGTACGCTCTGAGAAGAACCGGCAAGTTGCTCTCTGCATCTCACATGGGTTTGCGATTACAGATCCCAGTGAAGTTTTATTATGATCTAAGTTTTGGGCTATCAAAATTTGGATACAATGCACGCTCAATGGTAGAAATACAAGCTTTCAGGTAAATTTACCGTGATCTCAAGCAGTGGCAACACGCAGCTCAGCATGGCTTTTGATCTCAGTTTTATGTTTTAGTTGACATTCAGCCACCAGCATTTAAACAGGACTTCCGACTCAGAAGAAATAAACCTTCAGCGTCCAAGACAGAAGCCCTACAGTGGACATTTCTTCACTTCAGGCTATCTGAAGTTTCACTGGCAGCGAATGAACTGCCTCAGCCTGTGAGCCTGGCACCCTGCTTGCACCAAAGTTCACTTGTGCTGAAATTTAATCAGACTTCCCTGGAAGGATCTTTCAATTCATTTAGTTTGCTCAGAGCCCCCAAACTGCACCCAGATGACACCACTGTTTGAAAATATGTTGGATGCAGCAGAAAACAATGCCTAAAGCTCTTGCTTAGGAAGTGGATTATAGTAATAAACCTCCAAGCTTGCACACAGACTGTTTTAAACTTATTTTTTTCATAACTGACCACAGTATAATCAGGATTTCATCCTTTTAATTTCTTATTCTAAGCTAATGGTGAAATGAAATGTTTCTATTTATTCAGACTATGCTATTATGGAGAGAAAAAAATTCAATTTAGGTAAAAACTAGAAACAAAAACTTAAATATTTACTTTCAGTCATGATCCTGATTTATTCTGATTGATATTTTTCATATAGGTGTTTGCCAGAAAATATGGATATAGTGATTTACGATTGTTTTTTCTTTAAACTTGAGTTATTAAATAAAATATAAAGAAAAGTAACACATATTTCTTTAAACAAGTTACAGGAATGACTATGAAAAAGTAATTCACTGTGATTTAGTCTTGTAAAGTTTTGATCTCATGGAAGTAATTGGAGATTTTCTGTTACATTGATGGAATAAGTGCTTTGGTTGAGGTGTCCTTACAGATTTATGGTGTCTCACAAACCTGAGACTTCATTCAGTTTTATATTCATTTATGTGAAAGCAGCTCTAGATTTTAATTATACAAAAGTACCAGGAATATTTTCAATTAAAAAAAACCCAGAATATGTGCCTCCTGGTAACTTTTTCTTCATAAAAAACCTAGTAACACAATTACGGTCCCTGCAGCACGTACACATGCAAACCCACTTCCTTCCAGCAAAATGGAGAACAAGTGGATACAAATACCTTATTACTTGCAGTTCAAAATAGCCTTTCAGTTACACTTATTCTCATGTACACTTATTTCATAGAAATGTGCCGTAAATCTCTATATGAATTTTATTCAGATGAGTTGAAATTTATTACATCTTAGTATTTTTTTTAAATTTATCAAAATCAAGGCTGATATTAATAAATAGTAATATTGATTAGAAACATATGTAAAAATTTCCTTGAAGTGAGTTACAATGAGATATTTTGACATTAAATACCTAAAACTCTTCCAAATTCTAAGACAATATACATAAGGCAGTAAGAATTCAGATTTCTTTATAGATTTAGAAATAAAAGAAGTGAATAGTTTAGTAGATCTCTACAAGAAATAAAAGTAGAAATGGCTTCTATAAGAAGCTGAGGTGCAGAATGAAAACAGTAACACCAGATTTCAGAAATGTGAGATTCAATGCGTACCCCTCATATAAGTCAAAGGCTAAAAGACAGTGCTAGAAAAAAAGCAAAGCTGTTTTTAGAACAGGGGAAAAACAGTAGAAAATAAACATGATTCACAATAGTAGGAAAATTGAGAAATAAATATAATTCAATATTCCTGATACTTTTGTGTAATTCAAATCTAGAGCTGCTTTCACATAAATGAATATAAAACTGAATGAACTCTCAGCTGTTTTTAGAACAGGGGAAAAACAGTAGAAAATAAACATGATTCACAATAGTAGGAAAATTGAAAAATAAATATAATTCAATACTGGTCAATATTGTATGAAAAGAGACTGTACAAATGAATGTAAACACAATTTATTCACTGACAATTTATTCACATTAAATGATCTAGTCAGTGAGTTCTAATTCAAAACTCTACAGCTTCTCAGTCAACATTTCTCGTGGCTAATTTTTAATAAACATAAATTATTATGTCAGAACTATTTTTGAAACAAAAATGATATTTGTAAAGGTTAAAACATTATGTGATAGGAGTCCACTTCTATAATGTCCATTATTAATTATTGAATTAGCTTACCTGTTTCACTAGAAATAGTATCATGACAGAGCTGGCAGGTGCAGGAGATATTCTGGACCAGAATCCCATGCTGGAACAGAGACCAAAAAATGTGACCGTGCCCATTCTAATAAATTTATCCCCAATATGCTACTATTTCACTCTACTATAGATCAATTATATCACTCTGTCCTGTGAAAAAAAAGTAAAAATATCTCCTTTTATGAGTGCAACTCTTTCATGAATCTTCTTACGAATAAGTGAGGAAGTCTACTAAAATGTCTAGGCTTGCTAGACTCCAACTACATTGTGTTTTTTCTGATTAAAGGCAGAGAGAATTTAATCTAAACTTCACAGAAAGTCTGCTTACTGTAGCTTGTCCTTTAGCCAATAAGAAGTCAGAAAACTATTAAAACATTAGACGGCTGATCCTATTCCCTTGAAACTCCATGGGACTTTTGCCAGTGGTTTTGCAAGAATGCAGTCCAGCTCCATAAATACATATACATATTTATACACATCTCATGAAACCATTAAAAGATGCCCTAGAACACAGAAAAACTTTGTGTAAGAAGCTTGCTGAAACTAGATGGCCGTTAGGAAGCAGCTCAGTAATTGTTTTTATTCTTTCTGATCATATTTTGTCAAATATGCAGTCAGTGCAGGACTGGGGAGAATCTAAATGTACAAAAAATGATGTTACCAGCAGATAAAGTTTTATTACAATTCCTGTGACATTCAGTGTTTTTTCACAGCTTCATCTGTGAGGCTGAAGAAACTGCCAATTAATTTCAGCTTTTGTTTTCAAAAAATTGTTTGCAACTTTTCTAGTTGCAGAGAAAAGCCTGAAAGTTTTAATAAATCTATGTGTTATACAGGCTCAAGGAATAAAACCATTTATAATATAACAATTTTAGGGTCTAGCTTATGATTGTCATGCTTTGAGTTGGCAATATGGAAAGTCAAGAAGATGCTGCCTCCTCCATTTCCAAGAGAATTGAAATTTGCAGCTTTTCTTACTGGAGGATGGCTCATGCCCTTCTCAGAACTCATGGGCGTCCCGAGCAGCTAACAGAGGTGCAACGCTAGGATTGTGGAGGCCAGCAGTAGCCCAGTTTTCAATGCCAGACATAGATTAAACCCAAACTATGTGGCAGATACACCCTGCAGGGCACCCCATCAACCTGGCCAACAGTGTGACCAGACTCCCTCTTCACATAGGCCAAAACTTCCCTTTGGAGGAATCCAGGAGGTGGAAGAGCATGATGTATACCCATGTCTCATCTTTACATAAGGTCTGGATGTGGTAAAAACGACGATATGGGGTATGGAAGTGCTCTGGGGACAAGTATTTCAGGGTGGAAATGCATCCAGCCCACTCTAGAGGCCTGGCAGTAAGGGCACTGGCTGCTCTGCACTACTGTGCCTCCTGGGTGGATGTGTCAGTATCCATATTCCTCCCTGTCACACCTAAGGGCAACTCTAGGGACCAGGGAGAAGCACTTCAAAGTCCCTATAGCAACTGCTCATCTGTGTATTGCTACGAGGGATAAAAGCACATTGTCTAATGGCCATATAAGTAAGATCAGCTCTGTAGCAGGTTAAAACAAGGAGACCTGAATAGTGCTTTGGCATTGGAGCTGTTCTGAGATCACCACAAGAAGTGTCCTACTGCTCAATAAACCCTGAGGTCTGCCTGGACCCTAGGTGAGCAGATCCACAGGATCTCCTGCAGTACATCCTCACTATTGCTCAATTGCATACAAGTCCTCTCATCTTCTCCACTGACAGCTAGCACCCAGTACTTCTCCAACCCTCACGTCTTCTGGGCAGAGAGTTCTCCTAAAAATCAGAACGATTTTCATTAAAAGATATATATGTGACTTCAGTGTCTGTCCGTTGTATCACTCTTCCTTAGGGCATGTGTTTTGACCTTACAGTTGTAAAATGAAACAATCGTTTGCTAACACTCCTGCTCCTTCTGGTTCTTTGCATCACTTATTTGCATTATCAAACAGCCAGAAAAAGCAACATATATAACATGTCAAGGTGGGAAATGTTTCTTAGATGAAGGAAAAATACCCCTTACACATAGAGAACAGATGTTTAGAGAAAATGAGGATAATTCAGCTTTTTCTCTACCGTTCCACCTAACTTTCTTTATAGCAAGATTCACAACTCTATTCAATTTAATCAGTGTTCAGTGTAACAGGAGCATTTGGAGCTACAAGATTTTATTTATGTCTTAGCTGAGAAACAGAGAAGTTCTATCAGTCTGAATCCACCTGCTGATCAAGGTAAATATGCATAATTTGTTTGTATAAATAAAATTTTTCTGATCTCGTATTGGGGTACTTCCAACGCTTCTGTGTTCTGTGTATCTTCATTCCTGTGATTCACGGGGCAAACTATATTGTCCCACCTCCTCATATTTCTTTCACAAGTCATTACTGCCAAACAACACTGTCCTATATCTCTCCTTAATCTCTCCTGCCGCACGGTTGCTGGTCATGCCGATATCTCTGCTTTCTGTCTTCACTACTAAGCTGGTACAATTTTCTGAGAGGAATGAAGAATGGGATGGTAAATACAGGCAGGTGTTTCACCAGGCAGATGTATACATAGATTTTTAAAGGGTTGTTCCTGGAATAATTGACAGTCCTGGAGAATGCCAGATTCAGTCCCAGCTGCAGACAGACGGCAGAGAGCCTCAGCAGCATTTTCTCTCAGTTTTCTCTCTTTAGTCTTTTCTATTACAGCGTTCAGTAGCAGTTACTGGTGTGAAGGGACAAGAAAAGTTGCCAAACCTTTCTGCACAGGACAGAGCAAAGGGGATCACTGCATCCGCTTTAATAGCCCTGATGCCAACAACAACAATGCTGTGCAGTATATTTGGGAGACAGGAGATGACAAGTTCGTTGACCGAAAGTTTCATGCTGGGATTTGGTATTCCTGTGAAGAAATTATAAATGAAGAAGGTGAGTAAAACCATGTAAATTTACTTAAGAAATTAATCAGAGGTCTTCCTACTTATTTGATGTCATCTTCCTCTTTGCTGCAATATCGTGTATGTATTTTAAAGGAAAAAGTATCCTTACAAAGCTGCTCTTCTCTGGGAAGGAGAATCTTAGAGGGTACTACCTAATCAATTCCTAAAAAATTCCTAATAAATTATGCAAAGAACTTTAGAGGGATATGTTCTAGTACAGATGGAGATTTTTACTGTATTATTCTAACCAGAGCAGCAAGTTAGGTTACTTTAACTGGAAAGTGTTTTATTTTTCTGATGTTTTTAGTCCCTTAGGCAAAAATGAACATATTTGCCTTAGAGTGATTGCTTATGATCCCCTATGGCAACATAAAAAGCACAGTGTGATTTTTTTTATTTTTAAAAATTATTTGAGCGATTAATTCTGTGAGATCTAAGTTATTTCATGGATTTCCTCTTAAGCACAGGTATTTCTACTTTCTTACTGTGTTCTCACCTTTCATAAATCAAAGCAGAAGAAGATTATTTTCACCCTGCTAAAACATAATTTGGAGACTTACTAGTCATGAGTGGTGGGATTTAATTGAGTTTCGCTCTGCATATGTAAACGTCAGTAGAATGAAATTAGCTTGCCATTAAAGAAAGCTTCTAGTTAATTTTGGATCTTTGTATAAGAGAATTGCTTAGCTGGTTCAAGAAATAGGGCATTTATTGTAAATCCAGATCAACACTAAGTTTTTCCCCTTATTGTCCTGATCAGTTTACAAATAACAACTAGAACAAAACTTCAGAGAAATCAAATCAGCTGTCATCTGTGCTATAAAATGCAAATATTTTCGCAGCCACCTGTC
This sequence comes from Burhinus bistriatus, assembly GCA_013397275.1. Classification (NCBI taxonomy): domain Eukaryota; kingdom Metazoa; phylum Chordata; class Aves; order Charadriiformes; family Burhinidae; genus Burhinus; species Burhinus bistriatus. The sequence goes on along the minus strand of VYXH01006118.1, from coordinate 50,665 downwards.
CTGAAAGTCCAGTTCTACCAGAAGGTCTTGCAAGTTGTGCAGTTTTAAGGGGATACATGTCAAAGATCAGAGCAAAATACATCTCCAGAAGACATCTTTCAGGTGGTGATTGCTATGGATACTGGGGTTGTTTGATTTGTGCATCTACTATGACGGTTCTTGTTTTCCAACTTGGTGCAGTTAGTAGCTAAGAAAAAATACCCTGTATTTTCAGAGCAGACCAGAATTAATTCCAAGAGCTTTGCTCACAACATCTGTGTGGGGGTCAGGAGGTCACATGGGCTTGAAAATCAAAGCTTACAGAAAGAAATTGGAATCAAGCTTAGAGGAAATTTGTGTGAGCGGCAGCCTTGTTGCTGTAAGGAGACCAGGCCTTCCTTCACAGGGAAGATGATGTACAGGCCGCCAGTCTTCCAAAGGTATTGATTGTTTTCTCGTTCTGGCTTTCACAGATACAGCCTTCTGGAAATCAACTCATAGCCTTTCTCTAAGTCTCCCAGACTCTGCCTTGAAAAAATATGGAAAGATTCTCTTGCTAAGTTCCAGGAGTAGGTCGGTGTACCAGGGACTCTGTGTACACAAGCATACATCAGAAATAGTTTCTTCTGATCATCTCAGTTTGTGCTTTTATGATAGATTTTGCATTGCCTGCTTTCTATTAATCTATTTCTTTAGATCATTACAGAATACAAAATAATGCTGGATTTTATTTTTTTTTATTTTTTTATTTAGGTGAGAAATGTAGAAGCTTCATCAGCCTGACTCCATCTGCTGATCGAGGTAGATATGCATATTTTGTTTATGTAAATAAAACTTTCCTGATCACATTTACCAATACAAATACACTGTATTTTTGTATCAAAAATGCTTGCTTTAATCCCACACAGTTTTTGGTCCTTTATTTAGTTTTTCAACTTCAACATTAAGTCCACATGACTTAAAATATGAATCTATGTCTTTTGAAAGCACTCCATCTGAATACGAATTATTTTTAGAATTACTTTGAATATGGCTACTGGAAGTCAAGATTTGTAAGTTTTTGTCCCCTCTCCTCATACCTCCTTATCCACAGGCAGGAATTTTGTGGTTTGTACCATGCAGCCTGGAGAGGGCAGAGGGACAGGCAGTGTATGAACAAGGGCAGGCAGTATGCTCAGAAGACTTGGGGGAGATGTGTTCTAGACCAACCCAGTCTTGGTGGCAGTCTGAATGCTGTCCCTGTACCTTACACAGAGCTGTAAGGAGGCATTTCCACTCTCATGAAAGCAGATAGTTGCCCTATTTATTTCAAAGAATGGTTCATGTTTCTATAAAATATACCCACAGATGCTGGTAAAATCCCCCCATCCAGTGTAAACCCATGTGGTTAGACCAATCACTTTGCAAGTGGTTGATCCAGAAAAAAAAATTCTTCCTTATTCCCCTGGGATTTGAAATCACCTGTCCAGGATTCTGGGACTGGAGTACTTTCCTGGATACGCAATTTCAGCCCCTGGGGGAAGAAGCAAGACTCAGTATCCTTCCCTCTATTGCAGCCTGTCACTGTGCACATATAATTCAAGATTTTTATAGACAAAAATGAGATGTGGTTAGTCACACACAGTCCTCAGAAAGGAGTGGTGGATTATGGGCCCTGCCCTGAGAGCTCCTCACACATGAAACAGCTGGTGGACATAGTGCTGAAACTAACTCTGTGAACAGCATCTGCAAATGTCACAGGCACCTGCAAGTCAGATCAAGACACCTAAGACAGCATCTAGGTAACTGATAACCACACTGAGAAGTGAAATCCTACGTGGGAATAGACTCCTGCCCTGCACAGAAGAACGACTTTGTGTTCTGCACGTGCATATGACGCCTGTGTGCACAAAACTCAGGATGCATCAGGTTCACCCCTCCTGAATTTGTCATTCCTAGGCATCACACACAGGGATTATCACAGTTGTTCAGTGCATATGTAATGATGGCTCACTTATCAAAAATGTTAAGATGCAAGCTCTTGTAGCTGGAGCAGTCAAGTTGGGCAATGTAACAACTGGAGTTCCTGAACAAAATCAGATTTTTTCACTGAGACAAAGATTTGCTGGGGAAATAAGCCTTGCCCAGAAACCCCCCCCACATAGCCTGGCCAAAGAATTCAGTGTCTAAATGTCCTTTGAACCAAAGAAGTCCCACAGACACCGTCAAAGGCTGCAGTGGTGTTTATTTACCCCACAAATATTGTTTACTGCCATATGTAGTGTTTAGTAATTGATTACATGTCTTAGCAATGCTTCTATTTTTAAGTTATGATTGTTAGTATATATTTTCACATGAAATCACTATTTAAATCTATAACCACGTGTCTCAGGACAGACTTCTTTGTTTTTAATAAGGTTTGGGAAGGTTGTTGGCCAGTTCTTGCTATGATCTGGACACAAGAAGACATCCTGTTCCTGACTGTGGGACGTTAGCATTAGTAAAACAGTAGGCAGAAACTTCAACAGGAAGATTAACTTCGTGCATAAGATGTAGTTAACAGATATCCAGAAAGAGGTGAATTAGCAGATAACCAGAGAAATGAAACTCAGTGAAAGCTGGAGAGTGTCTGGGCTCATAAACGCTTCTCTGTCCAAAAAATCAAAATCCTGTTTGGTGGAAAATTAAACCCATGGGCAAAATTTTATGTAATTACTAGACCTTCAGGCCATGTGGCTGTGTGGGTGGCCTTGCAGTTTGTTACCAGGGTAACATGGTCTGCTGTTTTGCTACACTTCTCTCTGGGCTCAGCAACTGTGATGTCAACAACTAGATAATTGGATAGTAATTATTCTTTTTATGTTAACTTTGGTTCATGGTAATTTTAGGGTAGCTACTGAGTATAAAATCATACTGCCCCACCTTGAACTGTAAAAGTATAGCAGGAATGTGCAAGTGCTCCTCTACTAAATGGCCAAATCAGTAGAGGGAATTACAATTTAGGGCGTCCATTGAGCTTGAATTCTTCCTGTGGATGTTATAATAGCATCCTCACAGCCTTTGAACTTTTGTTTAATGTTGTGCAAACAATATAAATGAAGAAGAAAGAAATGGTGAAAATGCTAAATGACTGCTTATCAGTGGTACTTATTTGGTTTTTCAGGGGTTTTATGGCTGTCTATTGTAGCAGAGCTTCTGTACATCATTTTGCTTCTGAGTGGAGCCATTCTTATGTCAGTAGAAATGTGCTACTACAGTACTGTGATTGATGGGCTAAAGATCAACGCCTTTTCTGCAGTAGTCACCGTATTAGCAGGTACAGTTAAGGATCTCAATTTGTTACATCCAGAAAATGCAACATTGCTAGACTTCCACCTGAAAATTAATAACAGTGTCCAAGTTTCAAAACTACTACAATACCTATGGACACACTAACAATACAAGATGCAGCAAAATTTTATGGAAAATATTATTTTCAATTAATTATTCCTTAATATGATTATTTTTATATCTTATATCTATAGTTTTTACTATTTTAACTTCATCATTTTAATTTTATTATTTTTAATTTCACTGTCAGTTTGGTTGTCAAAGATAAAAAAGTAACATACTCTTCCCAATACCTCGATTTTCTTTTATTTCCATCACATTAAGTATAAAATTAGCAACAGACAAATTAAAATAGCACTTTTAAGATGGAATAAAATGTAATTGGGTAATTGTTAGTAAAGAATCATCATTAAAGCTGTCTTTAATTTTCTGCATATTATTTCTTAATCCAGTGCTATTTAATCATAGGATCCTAGACAAATTCATTTTGGAAGAAACTTCAGAGGCTCTCTAGTCCAGTCTGAGGAATCTGGTCTGAATTCACTGTTGACTGTGTGTTGAGCAGAAGGAGGTTGGACCAGAGGCATCTGAAGGTGTCTTACAGCCTGAAGTACTCTGTGATTCTGTCTATATTACGTAACTGTTACTGGAGAATGTTGCAGGAAAAAAAAGCGATTATAGGTAACATGAACAATGCTTCACAGAGTTATTAATTTTAGAGCCAGAAGCAATCATGCTGTTTATTTACTATTTCTTGTGGAACACATGCCACTGTGCTTCGTATGGTCAGGATTGTTTCGAGTTCAAACTGATTTATACTCGGTGAAAACATATCTTTTAGAATAGCATTTAATTGCAAGTCAAACACCTGGCAGATGGAAAAGAATCAATCTCAAGATTATCTTTCTCTGTCAAAATTTTGGGCTTTGATCCTAATTCTAATGTTTCTTGATTTAGTGTTCATGCACTTGTGATTGTTGTCCCTTTCTTCATGAATTAAAGACTTTTTATTATACTTTTTCCTCTGAAACATAATAACACATTTAATTCATTTGCCAATCTCATTTTTGTTGGCTAAATAAATCAAGTTTATTAAATGTCTGACCATGATAATTGGGAAGAAATAATTTTCTTCCCTTCTGCAGAAGCCTTTCCGCAGTTGAAGATTACTATCACGTCTCTCCTTCATCTTCTCCAAAAGAAATGATTGAGAAACATATCATATGACTTCACATATATTTCTAAGACCTCTCATGACTCTTGCTGCTCTAGTCTTTCTCTAGCCATTTTTGCATAATCTTCCTAGAGGGCAGTGCTAAATGTGGACACCGTGCCGAACGTCCAAGGACTTTAACAAACACAATTTATACTCCAGATGGTGACTTCTGAAATACTCTAGTTTTGCTTAATTTTATGGAAGTCTAAAACTTCTAGGGACCCATCACTCTGCCCTGAGTTGAGCCCAACTCTCCTAAACATTTCCTGACAGATATTTGTCTAGCTCCATCTTAAAAAAGATCCCCAATCCCAAAAAACCACTACCACAAAAAAAAAAATAAAAAAATCAATGCTTCCTCTTCAATACTACAGTTTCTGTCACCTTCTTAGGAAATGTAATTCAATTCATACCATTCTAAAGATTTTCTTCATGTCTAATCTAAAGCCCCAGCTGCTTCAATTTTTTACAGCATTTCTTTTATAATACCCATCTGCAACAGAGAGCAGATGATTCCTCTTTGCAGTTAACTTTACTCATTTGAAGGTTGCTATCTCCACTCCCTGGAGTCCAAAGAACAGTCCCCAAACTTTGCTGCCTATGAACTCTGAGAACCTGCTGGAATATCTTTCTTCTGAATGACTTTCCTAAAAGGTGTCAAACTAGTTTAAAAATCTGTATTATCACTAATTGCTCAAAAAAAGCCCCATTTCTCCTGTATCTCACCAAATCTCATGATCCACTGTCATGTCTATTTCCAAAGAAAGTATGAAGCTTTATTCAACTCTTTAGAGAGTTTTACCCACTATTAGCAACTTTCTCCTCTCCCAATAACCGTAAATATTCACTTTTATTAATTTTCTTTTCTGTTTTGGCATATGCAATATTACGGAGGCTTACACAGCAAGCAGCAAGCTTTTTCTGGACATTCTGATTACTTCTGCTAGTAAAATTTCTTGAAATATTATGAAGTTGAAGACCATCTGTCTTAGCTGTTAAACTCATGTATAAACCATTTGTAGATATAAAGTAAATCTAGTAGCCCTAATCTGTAATGAGGATGCAATTTCTTGTATAAACATGCTCTCAATTCTAGCAGATGAATGGAAATTAAAATTCAGCTACTGGAAACAGTAGCTGCATAATTCCAGCGATATTGAAAACACACAATTAAAAAAACCTGTTACAGTATTTAACCATTGAGAAAACTCCACATTAAAGCTAGTGTTTGGTTTCTCAGCTGCCTCAGTCTTTAGCTCAGACTGAATAAAATCCTAAAACATATGTTCTAACTTATGCAGAACATGGTGACTTAAAAGAAGAAACAGTGTGAAATTTTCTGATTATAGGTGTGTAGGTTTATAATGTCCCTCACACAGCTCTACGGAAAATATTATTCTAATCTGCGAGTGTTTTATCTCAAATACATGTGCATTGATAGTTAACTGCACTGGTATGAAATACACATTATTGATACCACTGTCCTGTTGCCCTCAGTGGGCTTTGATGAAAGTGAACATTGGTGGGCATCCATATATGATTATGCTTGCCTTTTATATATATATTAGTTAATTTTTCACCATTCCTCAGGCACTAAACTGCCCTGATGCCACTCCTGAAATGTTGAGCCTGACTCAGAATTTAATCCCTGAGCAAGAGCTAGAAGGAGAGCTCCAGCACAGGAGCTCATGTTCACACTCCAGTTCTATGCGTATCTAGGCAGGCAGACTGGAAGATTCAGGACAGACATTCATGTAACTCAAAACCGGCTATGACATACCACCTCTTTGGTGAGAGATGGACATTTGGTCTCTATTTTTTAATAGCCTCATTGACAGTCAAACAATTTGCCCCAAACAGTTTATTAAGGAATGTGCTGTCAGGGTGCCAGGCTGTGTTTCATAGCATGAAGTCTCTTGGCTCTGTGCTACATGCAAGGGCTCTTGTAATTGCCTGTTGATGGTGTTTCAGGCCATACCAGTGTTTCAGAGAAGACCATTTCCTAATGACTACTGAAGCCAGGTCACTGTTATACCTGAGGCCATGTGTCCTAGGCTGAGAGATACTGTGTGCTAGCTCGCTAGTTTTGCAAGAATTCATGAAACAGACCTAGTTTAGGAACCCCTAACAAATTTTGTAAGTTTGGTGGGGGACCATCTGCTCTGAGAAACTGATGTATTTTAGACAGTGGGATATCAGTTGATACTGCAAGGGTATTTATGAATTTGTAAATGAAGCTGGGAACAAAAAAATGGATGTTCACAGGGAAGTTCACTACTGGAAGACAAAATGCTAAGGGAAAACAGATACCCTTAGGATTCAGCAGCAGCCTAGTAACACTTTTGAACATTATTAAATCTAAGACCCTTTCATCATATGACACAACATTTGACACTGTCCCGCATGATATCCTGGTCTCTAAATTGGAGAGACATGGATTTGATGAACCACTCAGTGGATAAGGAATTGGTTGGATGGCCGCACTCAGAGTTGCAGTCAACGGCTCAATGTCCAAGCGTCATGCAGGGACAAGTGGCATTCCTCAGGGGTTGGTACTATTTAACATCTTTGGTGGTGACAAAGATGTTGGGACTGAGTGCACCGTCAGTAAGTTTGACGACAACACCAAGCTGTGTGGTGCAGTTGACACGCTGTGGGGGAAGGGATGCCATCCAGAGGACCTGGACAGGCTTAAGAGGTGGGCCCGTGCAAACCTCATGAAATTCAACAAGGCCAAGTACAAGGTCCTGCATGTGGGTTGGGGCACAAATACAGGCTGGGTGAAGAGTGGGTCGAGAGCAGCCCTGAGGAGAGGGACTTGGGGGTGTTGGTAGATGAGAAGCTCAACATGAGCCGGCAATGTGCTCTCCCAGCCCAGAAGGCCAAACATATCCTGGGCTGCATCAAAAGAAGCGTGGCCAGCAGGTTGAGGGAGGGGATTCTGCCCCTCTACTCATCTCTCATGAGAGCCCACCTGGAATACTGTGTCCAGCTCTGGAGCTCCCAACATAAGAAGGACATGGATCTGTTGGAGCAGGTCCAGAGGAGGGCCATGAAGATGACCAGAGGGTTAGAGCCCCTGTGCTATGAGGACAGGCTGAGACAGTTGGGGTTGTTCAGCTTGGAGAAGAGAAGGCTCCAGGGAGACCTTATAGCCCCTGCCAATACCTGAAAGGGACCTAACAGAAAGTTGGAGAGGGACTTTTTACAAGGGCATGTAGTGATAGGACGAGGGGTGATGGTTTCAAGCTGGAAGAGGGTAGATTTAGATTAGATATTAGGAAGAAATTCTTTACTGTGAGGGTGGTGAGGCACTTGAACAGGTTGCCCAGGGAAGCTGTGGATGCCCCATTCCTGGAACTGTTCAAGGCCAGGCCGGATGTGGCTTTGAGCAATCTGGTGTCGTGGGAGGTGTCTTTGCCCATGGCCAGGGGGTTGGAACAAGATGATCTTTAAGGTCCCTTCCAACCTAAACCATTCTATGATTCCATGATCTGGATTTCGGTGCTTTTTAATGGCCATTAAGTGTTTGTTCATTTTTTCATTCACCTAAATAACATTGATAAATCTGGCTGCATTTAAGGCACTGGGAAAGGGCATATGACTGCATGCCTAACAGTGGGAAACATGTCCTGTGCAATGCAACTGAGCATTTGTTGTAATGGCTGATTCCTGCTCAGGGTTGAATTATTAAGAAGTTTTCAGAGAATGAGAGCCAACCAACTTGTAGCCTTTTAAAATCTGTGGGCTTCATGTCCTGTTGCTCCCCTAGATTCCTCTAGCATACAGAGTAGGTGTCAAGAGACTGTTTTAGTGATTGTATTGGCAAATACATGACATAAATACACTTAGATTATAAAGTCTAGTATTTTAGAGTGATTTATACAATTCAGATACTTCATAAAATATTCTTCAGGAGCTCAAGAGACAACTGCAAAAAGTTGACAAAGAATGTCTTCAATTTACATTTTCTAATGTTCGTATGATGTTCTATTTTTTAGGTCTTCTGGGCATGGTTGCTCACATGATGTACACAACTGTATTTCAAATGACTGTGAATCTTGGTCCTGAAGACTGGAGACCTCACACATGGGATTATGGCTGGTCCTATTGGTACCTATTGGTTTATGTTTAGTTCTTCCATTACATTTCAGTCACTTCACCCTATGTTCAACGAATGTATACCTAATTTATAAGGAATGGATCTACCTTATTTCACTCCTGGGCATGCAGTTTAGCAACCAGCTGCTTTTCTCCAAATTCATTTGTCTTAGATTATTGCATAGAATGTATAAGTTTGTGAGTTTTGCATTTGCCATCCTTTAGACCTCCAACTGCTCTGCATGAAGCAGAGGTTCTGCTCCATACATATCAGACCCAGATTTTGTACCCTCATCTCCCAGGACAACTGCCTTGCGTAAGTTGTTTAAAACTGCCAGCTTTAGCCACGTGGGCTGAATTTTTCCTTATCAGATATATGTTTCAGGTTGTTGTATCTGGAATTTCAGGCAAGATGGTTCAAATTCTTGAAAACAAGCTTAGGTAAAAACACATTATTTTGCCCCTGTAAATAATTGCAACATATCCTCTGAGAAGATCTTGTGAATTTATTAGGAAAGAGTATTGTTCAGATAATTTTTGCTATAGCAACGTGTCTTTGAAAACCCATCAAATCTGTTCAATAGTAAGCATTTGAATGTTCAGGTGCTGGAAACTACTGCTATTTCCCCAACTGTGGCTGAGAAAAAGAATGGGAACAACTGTATTAGTTTAAATCAAAAGTCAATATTTTGAGTCAGTAGAGCAGAGCTTAGGCTGATTGTCTCCTTCATACGTGCTCTGACAGCCGAGATCACAGCTCATTGTCACTCATTCTTTTTGCTCTTTCTACTTTTATTGTACCATTATTGAACAAGAGCTTAGAGCTGCATGCAGTCTTTATGATGCAGACTCGCTAGGGATTTTTGTAGTGAAATAGGGGTTTCTTTTGTCTTTTGTTCTGTTACTTTTCACTTTCCTAATAACTCAAACCTCATTTGAAGGTCACTGTATATTGCTCTGCATCCTTCCAGGAGTCTCTTTCCCAAGCAGCAGCAGTTTTTTTGAACGTATTGTTACATATGTTTAAATGGAGATATTTCTGTAGTGCTTTCAGAGCACTGAACGATTGGCCTGGTCAGTACTCCAAAGCTGGCAATTAGCCAGATCATGACACATGATGTATCTTATGCTTTTGTCCAGCAGATGAGGTAGCCCAGCACCCATATGTCACCCATTTGCTCAGAGTGGAAAGGGTGATCCCCCTTCTGTCAGGAAGAACTTTGACTCTCACTGCTTCCATTCATTCATGTTTTTGTTCTTGCAATATTAATTTGGTTTCCCTGGTTTAGGGCTCTGATCTCTTTTCTGGGAGGTCTCTCCATTTCTTTTGTGTATGGAATTAGGTCTGTTTTTACTGTAAAATCAGTAAGTGAACACTGAAAAGAGGAGGAGTGTTCCTTCATTACTTTCCCCTTCCTATGAGAGTGGAAACAGAAAACTACAGACTGGTACTGAAGAGCCTGTTCCCTCCTTTCCCTCCCACTGGGAGGAGAAGAAAAACATCCAAATCACTGTCACTGTTGCTGTTATTGACACAATTCCATTGATGCCACTGTCGCCACCATCATCATGTTCATCACTGATGTCATCACTGATGTCACTACAGCCAGCCTTCTCCTGAGCACCTGGATTAAAGTCTTTCATCATGTGGAACACACTCAAGAATTGAGGATTTCATGGCTGTCCTCTAATGATTCAGTGCAGCCTGGGCCACTGAATGACCAAAGAAATGCTTCTACCAACACAAGACTTTCCAAGCCATCAGTACCTGCATACAGGAAGACATTGAGGAGGATGGTCTGTGTGGTGCCTTTTTTCTAATCAATTGTATGCTCTATTTTTCTATCAAGATTCATTTTCTTCTTTCCTTTCTTTTTATCAACCTAAATGGCACCTACATCACATTTTTTAATAATAACCTAAAAATAAAGCAAGCCATACATACAGGTGCCTCTCTCCCTCCTCCCAGCTGTCTCCCTTGGTTTCTTTCCTCTTGTCGCCTTTCATATATAATAATGTTGTCTCTCTTCTGATAACCTACATTTGCACCTCCCTTCCTGTTGTATGAACCCTTATCTTCAGCCTCCCTTAGCTGCTTGTGAGAATCTCATCTGATGGTAAGAGAGGAAGGGTGCTGAAGCTATTTGTATTTTACTAGAGGAAAGAGAACAGGTGCCAAGAAAGGGGCATTAATGATCATAACTGACACTCCCTTTCTAATTACCTCAGCACCCAATCGTGGCCAATAATGTCACCAAGACCATGACAGGGGCATGGGCAGGCAGAGGCACAGGCAAAGACTTTGCTACTTTTTCATTGGGACTTATAATCATCTCCTTAGTAGCCAAAGAAAACAAAGAATGGCAGCGGCTTTTCATCCCAATCACCAGACCTAGTAGAGCAGCTATTCCTGCAAGAGCAACTGAGCCTCTGTCATGGACCTGCCACAGTTCCCCTCTGTCCTCACATCCAGCTGCTGTGTCTAGGGTTTTTCTTCCACATGGCCCAGGAAGCATGAAGACCCTTCTTCCTTTACAGTGCTGGAATTGCTAATGATGGGTAGACTCACTCTGTGGTATCCCTGAACGTCTCTTGAATAAATCTCCCCAGATTTCTTTTTTCTCTTTTTCAGCAGCTTTCCTGGAGGTTGAAAGATGTTTCTATTATTGGTGAATCTCTCACTCTCCTTGTGTCTCTCAGATTGAGGCATCTTCACATCAAGAGACAACACTTTCTCTCTAAAGACCTGCCCTGTACTAAATTCCCATAACACACCTCATATGGGATATTCCACGCAGTAAAAGGAAAACCCATAATCCAGTCGAGCTCCTTTCAGCATTTCTCTTATGCAGATGAATGACTGGTTGCTTTAGATTGCTTCCTTGTTGAGTCGACGTGTTTGATTTCCCCTTTTGTCTTTTGTCTCTGGGCAGAAATCAAATCGAATGCTTTCCTCCTTGAAGCTGAATTGCCACTGCAGCCTAACTGCCCTTTATTCTCTGGCTCTCTCAGTGACAAGACTTCCTTTGTCAGTTCTCTCTAGTCAGGTGGGAGACTTCCCATTTTTTCCAAATTTTTTATGGAAAAGCAAAATTTCTGGCAAAAACTTTGAAGAATCACACTGACATCCTTGTATTGTCAAAGGAAACAATTTATTTCTGTCCTTTTTTTTTTTCTCTTTTAACACAGTATTGATCTACAAGAGAATCTGCTCATAAGAGGTTAGTTTCTTTCAGTCTTTGCTAAGAGGCCTTTATGGGAACTTTCTTGAAATTAGTTTCTTACTCTTATGTCATTGAGCCCTTCAAAAGGCTTCAACAGAAGGATTAGGAAAAACACCTTCAACGAAAGATGTACTTCATAATATCAGTTCTATCAATTCATCTGCTAATGCTACTGTGCTTCAGTCAGTCAGCCAAAAATGCCTCCTATGTAAGTCAGGACTACTGTGGACCTGTCACTTCTTCTCTACAATGATTTGCTTAATCCACAGGTTACATACTGCCATCTATAAGCCTGCCGTCCCATACTTGCTCCATTCGCATGGGGAGGTAAATCTGTCTGCTTCTGGTGGTTTTCCCCTGTTCCTGCTATCTCTTTACTATAAAAGCTCTTCTGCGGCTCCCCACATTTGAGAGTTAGTCAGGGTGTAGTTTGACTGACTTTAGGAGCAAAGATAGCTTAAGCTGCTCCCCTTCTTCCTGCTTCTAGGAGCCCTTCACATCTACCTGCCGTACTCCACCACCCTCAACTTCTGTCAACACATCTGGTTGTCTGATCACCCTGGAAACCAATCCTGGCTAGAAATAATTCTTAAAAAAAAAAAAACAAAAAAGAGGAGCTATTTAAAAACCTAAATGAGTTTGTTGAACTACAGCAGGGATGTGGGAACAAACAGCTCTGAGGGAGAAGAGAGATAAGCAGGAGTTTCTTAAACGGATTTCGTCACCAAAGTACATGTTTTGTTAGATAATCATGACCTTGCCATGTTAAGAAAGTCTCTGATGAGTAAGTTCCTCCACGGTGAATGCCAATTCATTCCACTGTGGCCATATTTTTATGTGCTACTTTTACACCTCCAGCATGCATTGCCCACTCAGTACTCTGGAATTTTCACACATTTTTTGCAAATTGTACCTCAACATAATTTTTTAGTTCTGTCTTCTTATGGTTTTACTTTTAACATTTCAGAATTCATATCCTTTTCTCTCTGTTCAGTCATGACCTGCATTTCAATGCTCTAAGCCTGCTTTAGTGAGCTATTTTATCATACCTCCTCTTTTATTTTTAACCCCTTTGGATAACTGGCACACATTTTTCTCTGTGTCACCTGTGAGATTTGTAGTCTCAATAGCTGCACCTTTTAAGTTTTTATGTATCTTCATTTTTTTACAGTTCCTCTTTCTGATATTAAGCTCTAAGTAGAGTAAACAGAGAAATTGGAGGTAGGGTTTCATTAAACAGGAATGTTAAATGTGAACATTATAACCAATATGTAGACGTCAACTATGTAAGTCAGGTATGTCGATGATCATGAACCAAGAGTCCTTCTTCCTCCCCCACCTTGCTCCTCTTTCCCTTATATACACCAATACAATCACATGTATGCAGTATTTTCAAAATAAAATTGAAGGACTTGGATATGAAAATGTTCTGCTAATTTCTGATAAACATTTTTGTTTATAGCCTCGCATGGGCTTCCTTCGCTTGCTGTATGGCTGCAGCTGTCACTACTATTAACAAATATACAAAAACTGTTTTGGAATTCAAGCACAAAAGAAAAACGCTGGAAAAGAATTTAAAGATTAAATACAAGTTTCCTGATCATACAGCTCCAGAGAAAGCTTGCAATGTGTATGTGAACTCTTTTCACAACAGTACAGAAGACCCTGCACACCCAATAACAGGCTTGTGTCACCTGGCCACTATTTCAGTTCTGTAAATTTGAACCTTATCTCAAGGCATACTGTAAATCAAAATACTAGATCAGAATGAAACACTATTATTTAATAAAAATGTATATTTGTGTAGCATTAGTTAATTTTCTTAATAAAGGAATGATGTTTCCATGGATGTTTCAAGGAAGTCTTAGTATTGGAAAAGTAGATTCGGGTGTCTCAGTTCAGAAAAAGACAGTGACACAGGTCCTCCACTGCTCTGATTTTTAAGCATTCTGTATTGCATAATAAAGTATGTGACTTTGTTAGCATTTCAGAGCATTACGGATTTCCACCCTAATTCGTTATTGAGAAGACCGTAAAAAATTCCATCCCAAATGGAAACCAAACCCCCAGAAGAACAGAACAGCAAGTAAGGCAGCCCACACATAGTGCATGGCTTGAATGATTTGTTTGTTAGTAAAGGTACAATCTCTCAAGGAAAATGTGTGTATTACTGCTTATTATTCAAGAATTTCACCATATGCATAATGATAGGATTTCCTGTGAAAGAAAGGCTAATAGAGGGAAGAGGCTTTCAATGAAAATACTGCTTATTTAAAATGACGAGGAAAGCAAACAGAAATATGGAAGATATATGGTTGTAGACAGCACACAACTCACCTTGGAAATTCTATGGGTATCATTCTGACAACAGTGTCATAAACAATCAAAATTTGATTTGTGATTATTATACATGAAGCATAATCACGTTAAAGATGGGAAAGTAGAATTGAATATGATCCTTACAGATCAGGAATACACAGCTGTTCCACTCTGAGGATCAATGTGGAGCTTCCCCATGGAACTGAGTAACGTGTACCTACTCTGCTGGACACCAGTTTTTCTTCATTGTTGAATGAATCCTCCTGCTAATGAGCCCACTAGAAAATGTACTTGTGAACACCGGGTGGCAGAGGCCTTACACAGTATGCTGAGCAGCTCTGGGCTTTAGAAAAATCACTATACATTTTTTTCAAGCAAAACAATTTTAACATAAATATAGGCTGAACTTGTTATGCCAACAGAATCCATAGTAGGTCAGTTTATGGCCAGTGCAGCTGATAATAGAGTAGCGCAATTAAAAACAATTAGCTCAGAAGGAAACTGTGGGCCATTAGTGGCAAGAGAGGAAAATTGCGAGACAATAAGGTGAGATGATAACAAAACAACACAAGCCAGTCTTCTCAGAAGGGAGGCGGTGGGTGGTAGGAAGACCATCAAGGGGTGGCAGGCACCTGTGCCCAGCCTCCATCTGCTACATAACTGGTCCTTGGGAGTGCTGTGACCTCAGGACAGGCAGTTTGTGGGGCAGAATGCAGGCAGGGGCCTCAGACTCTGCTTGGACTGCTGCTGGCCGTTGGTGCTTGCAGCTTGTGCAACAGTCCTGGTCTCCGCTTCTAATTCTTCTGGGAGAAAGGTCAAGGCTCCTCAGACCCAGGTTGCAGGTGGGAAAAGCTGAGTCCCAACCAGGGAGTTTCAAGTACTCATGTAACTAGTGCGAGAGACAGAGCTATGTGACTGCTGGACTGCAAGCCTAGGGCCCCCAGCATTGCTCTTCAAAGCAGCAGAAACTGCTGAAGGCAATGTGTGAGCTCTCAGCATTGGTGGTGAGATGTCAGTGGGCATTGGCCCCACCACCAACTGGAGCAACTGTCCCAGGCACAGCAGAGGTCTTGGCCCGTGCTGGGTTCCTGAGGAAGAATACAAGCCTCTGGGTCTGGGGCTACAGGGAGTGCCTGGGGCCACTTGCTAAAGCTGGAGCAGGGGAAGGCAGCATCCTTACCTGTAGAAGGTGTGCTATGACTGAGAATCTCTATTGAAGTTAAAGAACTGTGGTAGGAGGTGAGAAGGCTGCATAGCACAGGGGATGATGAAAAAGAGATTGACAAGATCTTCACAGAGGTACTGTAAAGATGAGAGTCTGAACGCGTATAATGCACATAAGGAAGAGCAGCCAGAGACTGTGCTCAGTGGAGACTCCCAGGACCAGGAACGCTGGATGTTGTGGTCTCCGGCAAGAGGAGGACGACTCTTTCTTCACTGGCAGATCTGCAACTGCGGAGGCAGCAAGCATTCAGAGCCAGCTGAGCCTGAAACATGCAGCACAACCAGGGGAGCATGGCAAATGACAGTAGTGGTAGACTATGTCCTTCAGGGGCTGGAAGCCACTATCTGGTGACCTAACTCGCTGTCCAGGGCTGTTTGCTGTTTGTTTGGGGCTTAGGTCTGAGGTGTTTCAGGGACACTGCTGAAGCCTGTCCAGCCCCCAGACAATGATTCCATGCTGATTATCCATGTGGACACCAATGATACTATGCAGGAGACCTTGAGCATGTCAAGAGTGACTATATGACTCTGGGAGGTGAAGGTGTAGGACATGAGACCCCAAGTGGCGTTCTCACTGATCCTGCAGGGACAAGGCTTGGGAGTAGGACATGGATCCTGTGGGTCAACACTTGATTGTGCACAGCCGGTCCTGGTCACATGGCTTTGACAGCTGTAGGTCTCTCTTAGAGGATGAGGAACTGCTGGGAAGAAATAGGGTCCAGTTGGCAAAGCTGGACAAAAACATCTTTGTGATCAGGCTGGACAACCTGTTGAGAAATACTTTAAACTAGGAATAATGGAGGAAGGAGATTTTGCCATGAGAAGTCAACAGTCATGGAAAGCAAAAGGTGCAAGGTGACAGGAAAAAATGAGACCTCAGGAATGACAAAACAGAAGAAAAATCAAGAAAAATCCAGCTAAAGTGTATGTACACAAATGCAAACAGCCTGGGAAACAAGTGGGAGGAGTTAGATCTCCACATGCAGTCAACAAGCTGCAATATCGTTGGAACTTACTCCAATAAGATGTGGTTGCACAACTGAGCCGCTGTGATTGCTGAATATTAACTCTGTAGAGAAGGACTTGGGGATCTTCTTGAACTCAGACCACAGCAAGTTGAACATGTGCCTGACTGAAAGAAAGCCAACAGCATCTTGGACTATATTAACAGGAACATACCCAGTAGATCCAGGGAAGTGATTATTCCTCACTGCTCAGCATGCATTAGATGACACATAGAATACTGTGTCCAGTTTTGTGGTCCACAACACAAGAAACACAGGATTAAGTGGATTAAGTTCAGTAGATGGCCACCAAGATGGTGAGGGGGCTGGAGCACATGTGATACAGCTTTTTCTGCTGCAGAAGAGACTTCAGAGGGACCTGAAGCCCTCCAATAGCTACAATGTCTATCAGTCTTCCAGCTTCTACAAGAAAGTTATTTATTACATGGAGCCAGGCTTTTCACACTTGTGCATGGCAGGAAAATGAGAGACATTGGGCATAGGTTCAGACAAGAGAGGCTTGTACGAGAAACTTATATAACGAGAAACTTTCCCATCATGAGGACTGTCAAGCAGTGAAACAGACCGCCCAGAAGAGGTTGTGCAGTATTCCTAATTGGAGATTTTCAAGACTTGACTAGGTAAAGACCTGAGCAACCTGATCTTACCTCATAGCTGATAGGATGGTGGACCAAAGACCTCCTGAGGTACCTTCCCGCTTGAGTTATCCTAATCCTTCCCCTAATGCCTCCCCAAAATTGAATCCAATATTTTGAAATATTTGGAACCTCTTTTTTTCTGTTCTCTGTAGTACTGATTATTTCTTGCTGTATACTTCAAATACTAAATGAACCTTTATTTTCAAGGGTCAAGTTTTGCCCCTCTACCTAACAGAAATTCCTTTTCATCAGCCTATATTTTCCTACAATCAACTGTTCGCTCCTGTCCTATAACAGCATCTGACTGTGTACAATTTAAAATTAGCATCATAATTTCTTCATGCTTTTCATGTCCTGTGAAGATAAGATGTGATATGCAGTCCAGTAGCTTTATAATTGATTAACTTATGGTCATTGTGCACCATCACTTCATTCACATGAACTTTAGAGAGAGCAATTGCCATAGTAATCTCCTTATTAATTTAGCATTTGACCTGTTCCCAGCTTCTAAACACTCATGAAAACCTTACAAACAAACAAAAACCAAATGAACAAATAAACAAATTTAAAGTGACTGGGGTAGACTGTGTCCTGCCAGCTGGCACATCTTGTTGCATAGAGCACTGTGGGACTCGCTAAAGGATGTCAGTCAGGTATTTATACCCAAAGTCATCTCCCGGTACCTTCAGCAGGGTTTGTTTGATTATTTGTTTTACTCTGCTTAACGTGTCTGCAGTTTCATTAATTTTAAGCATTTTCAGCATTTGGTATTCATTCAAATTTTCCCATCCAGTGGGAAAACTGACAGAATCACAGTCTCTGGCTGGGGGAATATCTAAATTATCTTGGCTGAAGACCAACTGCAAGACTCACCTATACCTATAGACTCACACAGAGTTATAGAATAATTTAAGTTAGAAGGTACCTCTGGAGGTTTCTGGTCCAACCTCTCCTCTCAAAGCCAGACCAATTAATGATGTTGCTTAGAGCCTTTAGCAGTTAACTTTTTAATATATTCAAGATGTGAGATTTCCTGACCTCATTGGCAACCTGTCCCAATGCTTGATTACTGTAATTGTGGAAAAAAATAGTTCCTGATATCTAATCAGAATTTCATGTGTTCTGATTTGTGTCCATTACCCTTTTTTCTTCCACTGTACACTCCTGAGAAGAGTCTGGTTCCATCTTCTCTACACCATCCCACTAGATAGCTGTAGACAGCAATAAAATTTCCCCTTTCATTTTTAGAAAAGTCTCTCTTTGTTCCTTATACCCAGTATTCTGAAACTGCCACCTTCAGTTCTGCAGATGAAAAAAGCTGTTGTTAGAGAGTTTGGTATCCACTCTAGCAGAAGCAGTCTCAGTCCCTTGACCAGAACACAAAATCTTGATTCCTTCCAATTGTTTCACATACTTCTTTGTGACAGAGATCACAGAATCACAGAATCACCAGGGTTGGAAGGGACCTCTGGAGATCATCTAGTCCAACCCCCCTGCCAGAGCAGGGTCACCTAGAGCAGGTTGCACAGGATGGCATCCAGGAGGGTTTGGAATGTCTCCAGAGTCGGAGACTCCACCACCTCTCTGGGCAACCTCTTCCAGTGCTCTGCCACCCTCAAAGTAAAGAAGTTCCTCCTCATGTTTAGATAGAGCTTCCTATGTTCAAGTTTGTGTCCGTTATGTCTTGTCCTATCACAGGGCACCACTGAAAAAAGACTGGTGCCATCCTCCCTTTAAGTATTTATAAGCATTGATGAGATCCCCCCTCAGTCCTCTCTTCTCCAGACTAAAAAGACCCAAGTCCCTCAGCCTTTCCTCATAAGAAAGATGTTCCTGTTCCCTGATCATCTTCATAGCCCTTTTCTGTCCCCTCTCCAGCAGTTCCCTGTCCTTCTTGAAACGGGGAGCCCAGAACTGGACACAGTACTGCAGATGCGGCTTCACCAGGGCAGAGTAAAGGGGGAGAATAACCTTCCTCCACCTGCTTGCCACACTTTTCCTGATGCACTCCAGGATGCCATTGGCCTTCTTGGCCACAAGGGCACCTTGCTGGCTCATGGTCAGCCTGTTGTCCACCGGGACTCCCAGGTCCCTTCCCACAGAGCTGCTTTCCAGCAGGTCAGCCCCTAACTTGTACTGGTGCATGGGGTTATTCCTTGCCTTTGTTGGAACTTCATAAGGTTTCTCTCTGCCCAACTCTCAAGCTTGTCCAGGTCCCAATGTTTCTAACATCTTCACTGATAGAGGAATTATTCCTGGTTCCATCTGACTTTCTGCTTTTCTTCCTTTATAATAACTGTGGTGTCTTTACAATAGATTTTTACCCATCTCATGTTGTTCCTGGGTATCAATGATGAATTTCCACCTCATCCAGGAACATACTTGGTTGGTGCCTACAAGCTCTTGAAAAGATCTAATTTAAGCACCTCAATTTTTTTCTTAGCCTGCAATTTATAAACACAGACTGGTAGTCTCTACCATATGCTGTTTCCTCAGGATTGTTTCTCACAGTGGTTTGCACTCATATAAAGTGCTGTATACAGACAAGAGCTTTTAAATTATTATGCAATAGGACCCCATCCTGATCAATTCTTAAATCTCAGACGGTCGGGTTTTCTCACATGATAACCGTTCAAGAAGGTACATGTTTTCTGCTGGATGCCTGGTAAACAAATTCACCTGACGAAATGCAAGAGTTCTTATCCCTATTTGCAACCCATGATTTCACATTCTGACCCTTATTTTAACTTTTGACTCCCAGTTTGTAGACATCGATAATTCTAGGTAAGTCCTGGAACCACATTATTTGAAAGCAGGCATCTCAGTAAACTTCAAATGCCTGTGACACAGATCTACAGTTGTGCTGGTTGCCTAGAGTCCAGTTAATGAGAGAAATAGACACTTCTAGGAAGCAATTCATGTTACCCTAAGCTGTATGTTAGATAAATCACAGGTTGCAGGCACCTGTTTTTTTCCACTGCTTAAGAAGGGAATCTGAAAGGTTAGCTTTGGGTAGGCTATACCTAGGACAGATGTCTAAAATTATACAAGTGTGTCCTCACTTCTAGGAGTTCCCAGTCCTTGCATTCTTTTCAATTCTTCCTTTCCTCAAGGGCCCTTGTGTCCAGCAATGTCTTTTCTTGGCCAACACCAGGAAATAGTTGATTTTGGCACAAAAACTGTAAATTTAAAACAGTGCAACTGCAGCTCACATTAAAAGAAAATTATGTGCCCTTTATGCATGTGCAAAGCCTAAAAAAAATTAAAGGAGCTGTAGTTGAATGTTTTTTTTCCTATGACTTCTACAACTAAATCTGCAGGTCTAGTTTTATCCTCATTTATAAAAGTTAGTATTACTAAGGAATATGGCTGAGTGAGGCTCACAGAAAATATCTCTTAATGAACTCATCTCATAATATTTATTTTTATTATCATAATATTTTTATATGCAACATGTATCCACAGGTATTTAGACCGTGAGGCAGAGATGGACAAATGAAGTAGAAAACTTCTGATTAAATAATAAATTTCCCTGGAGGAAAAGATATTACTTCAGAAATACCAGTGGAGAAACCTTGATCTCAATATGAGAAAAACCCACAGAATTATAGAAAAGTGTGACCCTTTTAAAAGGTCACCTAATCCTTCTTTAGCTCTAGGCAGGATAAACTAAAGCTACATTGCTTTTTTACAGATGTTTCATTAATCTCTTCTTTAAAGCTTCCAAAGATAGGCATTCTAAAATTTCTGTGGCAATTTATCCTTTGTGCTTAAATATTCTTAGCAGAAAACTCTTTCCCTGTAAATCTCCTTTGCAGTAATTTCAGCACATTGTTGTACCACTGTACAAGTTTAGTTTTATCCTCTTGGCAGTACACTTTAAGTATTTGAAAATTGTTTAGATATAACTTTCTTCTATTTCTAGATTAAAATATATCTGTTCTTTAATAATTTCTTGAAAGGTCTCAGGTCTTATTTTACCTTTGCCACTCTCACTGCTTTTCACTGTGGTTTCTTGAACAGTTCCACATTTTAAAAGTGATAAACTCAAAACCAACGAATAATTTCTGCCAATATCTAGAAAGTGCAAAGGATTATTCCGCTTATTTTAACATGCAATCCACTTGTTTTTATAAAAGAGCAAGACAATGTTAATTCTTGTTTAGCTGTGATGTCTTATGATTCTCTGATCCTTTTTTCATTAAATTACCCAGTTATTCCATGTCTTGTTTTTGTGGAGCTGTGAAGGACTTGGCTGTTGCTGAGGTACAGACACAAGTATAGAATCATAGAATCATAGCACCACCTAGGTTGGAAGAAACCTTTAAGACCATCGAGTCCAACCATAAACCTAACACTGCCAAAACCATCACTAAACCATGTCCCTCAGCACCACATCTATGTGTCTTTAAAATACCTCCAGGGATGGCGACTCTACCGCTTCCCTGGGCAGCCTGTTCCAATGTTTGATAACCCTTTTGGTGAAGAAATTTTTCCTAATATCCAATCTAAACCTCCCCTGGTGCAACTTGTGGCCATTTCCTCTCCTCCTATTGCTTGTTATTTGGCAGAAGAGACCAACCCCCACCTCACTGCAACCTCCTTTCAGGTAGTTGTAGAGAGCAATAAGGTCTCCCCTCAACCTTCTCTTCTCCAGGCTAAAATAACTGAGACCACAGCAAAAGCCCATTTGTTTGAGGGAGTAGAGTTATGGTGAGGAGTAAGAAAATTTTGAACAAAGTGGACTTTTGACTTCACAGTTAAGGTATAGCCATTCAAACAACAATAAAGGCCCAGTGCTACAACAGAAAATAGACGGAGCTCTGGCAAGTCCTGCAGGAACGGGCTGTTTCTCACTAGTTGTGAACTGCTTCCCCAAGTGAGGTAGATGTATGCATGTTTCTTGAAGCCAGAGCAATTGAATTAGAGATACAAGAAAAGGTTAATGCCCATGCAAGATGATAACTATGTATTTCCTTGCACTGAGAATTCTTTTCATGTTTGGTGATTCTTACTGATAGAAAGAAGTAGGTAAGTGCAGCTGGTGTTGAAAGTTGTATGAGCAATGGGACTTGTTGGAGCAGCAAAGCAGTTTGGTCGCATGCTTTCTGAGTGGGTATGAAGGTAGTCTGCAAACAGTGTCTGCAAAAAAGCAGATGGTTATGAAATCTATGAGTACTGATGTCACAAGAAAGGCCAGCGAAGGGTTTGAGAGAAATAAAGTTCTTAGATGTAAAACTGAAGATCAGGACACACTTGCATTAGCCTCATTTATATTCTGGTTCAACTCGCAGGATGAGACAAAAAGTGAGTAAGTTCTCAGCATGAACTGGAAAAATGTGATAGGGAAGAGAAGCCTAGAATGACTAGGAGTGAGAGAACTTTGGGATTATATGGAATTTACACAAGTGACATGAGTAATGGCCACACTCATGTTGGACATGATGATTAATTACCACGTGTAGCAGAGTGGACAAGGGAACTTAATGCTCAGTAGCAGTCAGAAAAATCTCTCAAACCCAGGAATTTGCATAAGACATGCAAAAGAAGAAAAGAAGTGAAAACCCCAGGAATCATCTGTATGCCTGTCTGTGAATCCAAATTGTTTATCTATCATGAATGCTGCATGCAGCTGTGGCCTGTCCACCTTAAAAAAAAAAAGGTAAGATAAACCAAGAAAAGATATAAAAAAGAACAAGAAGAATAATCTGGACTTCTTACAAAGAGGGAATGAATAGATATCAGGGTTCTCCACCTTGGAAAACAGATAATTACATGGAAAGTATGACGGGCAGGGATGACTGGGAGTGAATGAATTGAGTACCATTACTTTTTGCCTCTCACAGTAAAAGAAGTAGGAGACATCAGAGAATACTATCTGACACCAGGTTTAAACATAAGGAAGTTTTTTTTTTTTTTTTATGTATGATTAGTTCATTTCCTCAGGGGTGGAATGTTTCAAATAGGAATTTGAAAAATTTTTGTGAAAAATTGATGATTTAACAAGACACAGAGACAGATTTTCTTTCAAACTGTGTAGCAGATTACCAGAATGTGGGAGACTACAATACAAGGAGTCTCTCCATATTATTGTCCCATTCTTAGAATCCATCTTCTAAGCATGTACTCCAGGGTCGTGTCAAGGATGAGATATTGAATGAGATAAGCCCTTATTTGGGCTCACCATTTGCATATCCTGCAAGTACTTCCAAAAAGCACATCTGAGAAACACTCTGACCCCATTTTCCATTTATTTTTGTCTCCCATGTCTCCCTACTCCCTCATCCCTTCGTTCCTCTAAGTTCCCATCAGTCTTGCGCTGACAGACTATTCTGATAAGTTGCTGCAGGTCCCCAAACTTTGATCTATCTATATAGATCGGGAATCACTCTCTTGTAACAGTGATAGAGCTCCTAGTAGAGTTTTTTCCATACTGTTGTAATGCAAACAGTGACATGTTGTCATATTCACTAAATCCAGAAGAGGAGAAGTCCCACAGACGAATGTGTGTCAATGGCAGAGAATCACTGAGTGAGACATTGGCTGGTTCATGTTTGATAAAGCCTCCTGCTTTATTCTACCTGTAGTGAGAAGCAGAAATCATTGACATTTAAAATATAAACTTTTTTCAGGCCAAAAGCAGGGAAAAGAACCAAACAAAATCAGTTTTCCTCTTCTGTCTTCAGCTTTTCCCTAATCCCTGAGGCAATAATGGCAAAAAACAGCTCCGGGAAGAAGGTGCGAATGTAAACTGCTGCTCTGGGGATAGGGTTGGCCATCAGTACCTCCTGCTTCTTACTGCTTACTGTGCGCAAGACTTCCTCTGCCACCTCCACGGGGTGCACACCATATGCCACCTTTCTGAAAAAGACTGTAAATCAAACAGAGAGGGGTGAGAGCTACACACAGACAGCCAGATAGACAGCCAGACACATCTGAGGGAATGGCGGTGAAAAGATACATAGTGCACCAGTCAAATTAGTTAAATTCCTACACGCTTTCAATCCTTTACCCTTTCCCTTCTCCTCATCAGTATGTCCCTAAGATCTTTATACAATTTTGAAGTAAAATCCTCACAGTCCCTAAGAGAAGGGGAAACTTGAGTGCAGTGGAACTCTCCCTTGGGACCTTTGATGCTCTGCTCTACCTCCATTCCCCATGCCCTGGTGTATCTATTTTCTGACATAATGTTGTCTCTTTCCATGTTCCTTCTCTTTTCACCAGGCTCATCTGATGTCTCCAATCTATATTTTCTTTTGCTCCCCTAACCTCTTCATCCTTTCTCTCATTTCCATTCTTTTCCCTATGCTCCATTCTTCTCCTTGGGAAAAGCTGCCATACTGCTATATGGGCTTCACCTACCATCTCTCTTGATGCATCAAACCTTACATTTCCAAATAGATGCCTCCCAGTTGCCAGGTGCTGGTTGGCGATGGTATGAACAGATGAAAGTTGGATTCACAGTGCTGACAGAAATATCAAATTCTTCCATTTCAGCTCTGAGACAATCAAAAAAGCCTACAGCAGCATGCTTAGAAGCAGCATCTAAAAGAAAGAAAAAAACCCCACATATGCATGTTTGGATATATGAATGCATGGATACAGACGTATGATAGAGCTCCATAGAACATAAACTTTTGGAAAACTGAGCATGGAACGATTAGCCAAAAGGCAAAAGAACAGTGAATTATTTCACCCAGTGAAATTATCATATGACATATTTAAAACAAGCGAAAGAAAATTATTTGTACAGGACAATTATGGATGAGGTGTGCAGTCAGCCTCCATATACACATCAAAGAGCATGTGTCTGGATTTCCCAATCATAAATATTAAGTCCTGGATTAAAGAATAATACATCTGCTATCTCTACAGTTTAAATGTCTTTGGTGGATGGACAGCAGTCCTGAGATGAGTCTCCACACCTTTTGTTGCTGCAGCTTGTGACACATCAATAAAATGCAGTGAAATACATGTCCATTTCTGGAATGGAGGGGTACTAGTGGTTTGTAAACTAATTAGAATCATAGAATCATAGAATGGTTTAGGTTGGAAGGGACCTTAAAGATCATCTAGTTCCAAGCCTCTTGCCATGGGCAAAGACACCTCCCACTACACCAGATTGATCAAAGCCCCATCCAACCTGGCCTTGAACAGTTCCAGGGATGGGGCATCCACAGCTTCCCTGGGCAACCTGTTCAAGTGCCTCACCACCCTCACAGTAAAGAATTTCTTCCTGAGATCTAATCTAAATCTCCCCTCTTCTAGTTTGAAACCGTTACCCCTCATCCTATCACTGCATGCCCTTGTAAAAAGTCCCTCTCCAGCTTTCTTTTAGGTCCCTTTCAGGTACGGGAAGGCTGCTATAAGGTCTCCCCGGAGCCTTCTTTTCTCCAAGCTGAACAACCCCAACTCTCTCATCCTGTCCTCACAGCACAGGGGCTCTAACCCTCTGGTCATCTCCGTGGCCATCCTCTGGAGGAGGCCTTTGCCCTGCAGGAGCAATACAAGATGCTTTTAATATTAAAGTTAATTTTAAGGTAACTGAATGTTAAGATTTTTTTTAACTGCTCTCAGTGCTTTTCTGTTGAGAATGGTATTAAAGAAGGAGGACAGTATATGAACCTTGACCAAAAACCAAAACTATGTTTTAAGTGCAGCAGACCTGCAAAGCATTCGTCCACCGTGTATTTGAATCAGTTTGCAGTGAAAATTAACCTGTGCATAATATAACCTAAAAAATGGAAGGTGGGCTCCGGGAATGGAAAGAAGCTTCTCCATTCGTTTTGAAATTCCTTCTTCATTTCATGCAAGATAGATATCGGTAGAGTCATTGTAAAACTATGTATGTTAGCTCTTCTGCTACTCATGATTTATACATACACAATGTATCTTGACACAATTGGCTGTTTCCTAGATGGAAACCGTTCCAAATGCCCCATCAATGTGTCATTTCTTTTTTAAGCGTTTTTTGTAGCTCTTACACTTCTTTTGAGATGGAGGAAGGGGACAAGATTTGCACACAATGTTCAAGATATGGGCACTGCATAGACATAAAGACATGATTTTTTTTCTTTTTCTCTACTGCTTTCCTTACAGTTTCTGTCACTGTATTTCACTTTCATGGAACTATAAGTCACAATCCTGAGGTCTCCCAGACCTTTTAATTCAGAGCCCATCATCCACTCTGACCTTCTGTCACAGTTAAAAACATCTGTTTACATCTATCCTATATTTTTGGTCCGTTAACTTCGCATTTTATTAATGCAAAGACTCATCGTAACTCAAGACAGCTTAGTTTCATTAGGAGCTTTAGATGAAAGATCTTCTTTAACATTTCTGAAAGTCAAGCAGAATACAATTACCACATCTGTTTTTAAACTCCCACACATCAATCCATTAAGTGCATGAGTCTTTCTTTACAAAGCAGTAGCTGGTATCTACCAGTATGTTATATTTATACACTACTTCATTCTTCATTGTGCTTTCCATTAACATGTCCAGTACAGATGTTAGACCTACAAGTTTGCTGTTTCCTGAATGTCTCCTAAGATCTTAAAAAAAACCTTGCTATGACATTTGATATCCTCTTGTCCTCAAGTACCTTAGGCAATGGTTATACTTCAAAGATAGTATTTTAACTATTTCTTCTTGAGTTCCACTCCTTTGAAATTTTTTCAGCCAAATCCTGTATTAATAGTTTACTGAATTAGGATGCAAATTAGCACTTTTAATAACCTGTTATCAGTGCCATGGAATACTCACAATTTATGCATTAGAATGTACATTTTTGCTTTGTGTAACTTACAAGCTGCACGAAATGGGATTCCTATTTTTCCTTGGATACTATTAATTAGAACAATTTGGCCAGTTCTTCTTGAGATCATGTTGGGAAGAATGGCTGAAAAAAAAGAAATATAAGAAAGAGTCACATAAGTAAAAGAGCTCAATGTATATAGTGAAAGGAAGTGACAGCTGAAGTGTAGATAGCACAATGAAGGTTGTCTCAATACTGCAATCAAAAGTATCACAAAACCCAGTAGCTGGAAATTGAGTGTCTGCTAGACTTCACTTGAATTCTACATGGAGATTTGGGTGCAGTATTATCACATTTAATTGTCAGCCTGTCTGTATCCTTGCAAGGGTTTTGAAAACAATTGTCTTTGTAACAAAGACAGCAAGCATGTAAATAAAGGAGTTGCCATATGCAAAATACAGTAAGTAGACATTAAAAAAAAGTCTGTCTTTCAAACACCTGTTTATATATTTCTTGATCCATTTATTTCCAAACCTAGGCATTCTGATTTTGATCTTCTTCACCTCAATTTCAGTCCATTGATTTTCACAGAATTGATTTTTATTATAGTGAAGAAGGCAAAAATAAGGGCAAATGAAAGAGTGTAAAGCCAATGACTTGGATCTCATGCTTTAAGTGGCAACATCAAAACAGGAAAAAAAATTAAAATACCTTTGGTTAATGTTATAGGTCCAAAATAGTTGGCATCCATTATCTTTTTATCAAGTTCCAATGAAATGCTCTGCACTGCTCCTTTCACTTTCATACTTGCATTGTTGATCAGTATATCCACACAGCCATAGCAATTTAGGATTTCCTTAGCTACATCTTGAATGTAGTTTATGTCTGAGATATCCAGAAGTATGAGCTTTGGTGCATATGTCTAATAAAGAAAAGACTTATTTCAAGGATACCTGTTATATAAAAATGTATTTCTGTTTACTTGTCATGTAAATTAATTTACCTTGATATCTGAAGAAAGTGCTTTTATCATTCTCACAAAAAAATGTATTTGTTCTTTTAACCCACTCTAGAAAGAAGGTAGTTCAGCAATTCATAGCCTCTGAAATTCAAGTGTCTGGACTAGCTCTACCCTATTGAGTTTTGTCTCTCTTCTAATCAGTGGACAAACTCCTACCATTCCAAGTTATGGTCTTTCTGTAAGCAGCCTTCTGTAGAACTTTGCTGACCACAGTCTAGGATATAGTGCAGATAGGATGCAGTATAGATAGATAATTCACATATACATGGGGGGCAGTTGGAAGGTAGAAATTGTTTGTTCAGCTACAGATTGTCCAAATAGAGTTTACGTTTGTATGATTTCTGCAAAGTTGTGTATTTTATCACATACGGGACAGAGGAATGAACTCTGAGTATCTTCTCCTACTATATTATTATGACAATGTAATGCAGATCCCTTAGTCATACTTAATATTTTTTTCCTAGTTGGGTGTGCACAGACTAACATGAACACACTACTTTTATGGTTATTTATGTAGATGAATGAAGCTCACTGCAAAAAAAAGGGTCAAATGCCAATATTTTTTGGTCAGATGAGCAATGGCTGTAGAATTTGGGAGATGCCTTCAGGAACACATGTGCCCTGAAAAGAGTCAGATATCTGTTGGAAAGCTTTCCCATGGGCATCAAAGAAACACCTTCCAAAGAAGTGGCAGCAGGGGCAGTCTATTTGCATGTCTATTTGCATGGCAACCCATTCAGTGGTAAAGAGGAAAGGGCATTCTTAGTCATATGCTGCCCGCCCTTCTAACTGGGAATTCTCCCAACGTACTGGAGAAACTCAAAATTAATTCAGTCTTTAGACCCATCTCCCACTCCTTGAGCACTCTGATTATGTGAAAAATGGGTGATAGTTCCTGTGATCAAATTCCTTTGCCTAGCATTTCTAGTTAGGTGCCTTGTTCAAAATGCAGGACCACTCAGGTCCTTCACAGTAGGCAATCCTTGAATCAGCTCAACAGAGCAGGATGTCTGACATACTTTTGGCATCATGCTCTGAAGGTCTTCAGAGGATGTTCCTCTCTTTCGCTCTCTGGACTGTGTTGGCTGTGTTGTCTGGGTGACCAAAATCACCATTAACAGTGAATCATGTTTCATATATCTTATTATACTGGATTTAAAAGCGCTTTGTGTACCTGAACAAGGTGTTAAACTCAAGTTGTGAATTTTCAAAGCACAGTCAGGAAATACTTGCCATACTGGGGTCTGCCACACTAATTAAAGCATCATACAAGGCTTCCAACTTTTCCCATGTCCTGCCACACAACACAAGCCGTGCTCCTCCTGTGTGAAACACCCGAGAACATTCTAGGAGAGAAATATGTTCAAAAGAAATAATAACAATAATAACAACTTGATTTTGTTTATTTTGCTTGAAATTGGATGCTGGTTTTACAAAAGATGTTGAATCCATGCTTTAAAATTGATTAATTTTTAAAGAATAAATATATATGAGAAAACAGAAAGCACTAAATGGCAATTATATATGTAAGTAATAAATTAAAATTTAATGTAATGGTATAATGCACCAACTATTTACCCAGTACATAGTAAAACTGGGTCTGTATGCTACCTTCATGAAGCTCTTGGCAACATGAAACTCTTACATAACTTTGAGAAAGAGCAATGTAGAGAAACTTACCACCCACTGGCCCACAGATGGAGCACCAATGAGAGAGGCCTTTCTTCTACAGACCTCTCCCTCCCTGTGTGATCCATCCCAAGGCCTTTATCTCCTGAGTATTAGACCTTCCCAGAAGTCAGCAGAGGGATCAGGGACCAGCTTGAACTCCTTCTTGTTCAGCTAAGTTCCCTGAAGCCTTCCTGAGAAGGCGACTGAGAACTTTCTGGCTATGCTGGGCTGTCACTGTTTTTTCTCCATATATTCAGGATATTATGAGCTAGGGGTTCACCTCAGTTTAAGCTAGCTCTCTGGAGAGGATTCTTCTCCCTTTCTTATGCAAATGAACTGTGATTGTGCTTTTCTGAAAGTGGTAACTCACAGAACAATAGGAACTGGCAGTCAGTGTTACCCATCATCCCACCTCAGCACTGGCTACATGACTGCAGCCAACTCATTAGTTTAGGTCTTCATGGGAGTATGTGATCAACTCAATCCAGATTATGAAATATCAGGCTGGAACATCTTGACAGTGTGTGCCTGGTATATTTTCTTCTCTAGGTGTTGTTAGAGGGACAATATGTTCCTCGCTGTCCTGTCAGTTTGACTGAAGAAATGTGTTTAAAAACATGGAGCATAGATATCTCACGGGTATCTTTCAGGAATTCGTTGCCTGTTATATCCCTCTGGTTGTTACATGCTGCTGCAGGGTGCATGTTATAGCTCAGCTGAACTGAAACTGTGGCTCTCAGTCCAGAAATCTGTCAAGGTTATCATCCTGACCAGGAAAAGTACACAATTGCCTGCTTTTTCTTTCTTGGAATAGATAGTGTCTTGCAGATAGGCCTGAGGATGCGACTGATGATGTGGCCACTGTGCAGTCCCTAAATCAAATCTGTATGACAGTTACATATTCAGCATGGGAAGAACAGGAATATGGTCTTACAATTAGTCTTATGCCTTTCCAGACTCTTTAATTTGTCTTAGCTCCTAGGGCCTTGTTGAATGGGCAACAGTACAACTCTAGTGCTACAGCTGTCTGTCCTCCAAAAAGCATTTTCTTCAGATTTCAATACCCACAGGCAAATCCTGTTATGTTAATATGCCCATCTTAAATTTCTTAAATGCCCATGTTAGACTCTTAATACCTGTATGGAAGCACTTCTGGATCTACTCTTCTCTTTTTCTAAGCCTGTGCAGCTGGAGAGTTTTGTTTATGTAATCTTTTTAATTATTTACAACAGTAATTTTACAAATGTCTTTCATTTTCTTTTTTCTAGCATAGAAAGATTTTTGATTTAAAGCTTGAAAGTTTATTTGTCAGTACTAGGACAACTACACTAGTATTTTTCCTATGAACATAACAGTTGGGGCAACCTTGTGAATAAAATGTGTGAACAGCAATAAAAATTAATAATGTGTGAAGAGCAATAAAAGGGAAAAAGGAAAACCAATGATGTTCTCCTCTAGAACTCTACTGGACTTTTCTGAGTCATAGTACTGAGAAGAAACAGGAATCAGGTTTAAATAACAAACATCTTCAATCATCATAGTTTCTGTTTTTCTTTTTTAACCTGGATGAATATCATCTTTAGTCTGGAAATTCTGGCATGTGGGAAAAGGAATTTGGCTGTTACCTAAGAGCTCAAATATGCAGCAGCTGGCCAGGCAGCTGGTATTTTAAAGTGAATGGCCATCGCATATGCATGAGTGGACTGCACAGTAGATTCGGCATGGTTTGGAATCATTCAAGCCTGTAAATAACTTCTCAGTATCACCCTATGGGATACTGGCAGTAGATATGTTTAAGATAAAAAAATAAAATTGCTTTGAGTTATTTCTTTTTTCAGCTATGTGAAAAAGGGTGCAGGGTGGGGGCACAGGGGGATGGGACATGACTGCTTTTGTAGCCTCAAGAGACAGGCAGAAGCTAGTCACAAAAAAAAAAAAAAAAGATTAAGAAAAAGAATTCTAACCAGAAAATTAGCTTAGTGAGGCTCAGTATTATAATTATAATTGAATAAGGCTCAACTATTTTTGGGAAGCTGTGGAAATTCTGTCTTGAAGAGATTTAGAGTGTAGGAATAGTGCATTTTGATTCCGACTTTGTATAAGAGTAGAGAATAGATGATCCCATAGGGTCCCTTACGCATATATTTTCAGTGAAATTCGAGAATTATGTGGCTGCCAAATAGGTTTTAAGAATATAAATCATACAATCATATAATGGTTTGGATTGGACAGGAGGTCATCTAGTCCAACCTCCCATGCAATAAGCAGGGACATCTTCAACTAGGTCAGGTTGCTCAGAGACCCATCCAACCTGACCTTGAATGTTTCCAGGGATGGCGCATCTACCACATCTCTGGGCAACCTGTCCCAGTGTTTCATCACCTTCACTGTAAAAAATTTCTTCCTTATAGGTAGTCTACATCTTCCCTCTTTTAGTTTAAAATCATTACCCCTTGTCCTATCACAACAGGCCCTGCTAAGAAGTTTGTTCATCTTTCCTGTAGGCCTCCTTTAAGTAGTGAAAGGCTGCTATAAGGTCTCTCTGGAGCCTTCTCTCCTCCAGGCCCAACAACCCCAACTCTCTCAGCGTGTCCTCACAGCAGAGGTGTTCCATCCCTCCGATCATTTTTGTGGCCTCCTCTGGACCTGCTCCAACAGATCCATGTGTTTCCTGTGCTGAGGGCTCCAGTGCTGGACACAGTATTGCAGGTGGGGTCTCAGCAGAGTGGAGTAGGGGGACAGAATCCTCTCCCTCGACCTGCTGTCCATGCTTCTTTTGATGCAGCCCAGGATATGGTTTTCCTTCTGGGCTGCAAGCGCACATTGTTGACTCATGTCCAGCTTTTCTTCCACAACTACCTCCAAGGAAATTGAACTTATCTTCACAGGGGTCATGCAGTGCTGGAGCAAGATACCTGAAGAAATGTCCAATAAATGTTCTTCGTTCTTGGAGTTTTCCAAGATTTGTCTTGAAGCCACACCCAACCAAATCTACCACTGGTGATGTTCCCGCCTCAAGCAGGACTTCTATTTAGAAACCTCCAGGCATCCTATGATTCTGCGAGACACTCAACCTCAGCTGGAGAACTCTAAATCATTCCTTTCCAAAGAAAAATACTGAAATGTAACCAATCAGAGAAAACACAAGCTAACATTACCTTCAACTGAAACTGAAGCCTGTCAGGGAAAGTGAAAGACCAGGTGGCATGTGGACATCAGAATTATTTCATACCTTGTCCTAACAGGCTCTGATAAAGAGCATTCCTTGCCAGCATAGTGTGTATTTCTGTTGCAGGTGTCTGCTCTGTTCTGCTAAGGAATAATTCTGGAAGAACATTCCTTTTCCCAATCTATTTTCTGCTTAGGAGTGCAAGTTTTCCAACACACAGCAAGTTGTCATTGAAAATGCCAAAATCTAGCCTCAAGCTATGTTTGCCTTATGAGGCACTTGCATCTACTGTCTCTCAAGTGATGCCTAGAGCACAACTGTACATAAGCAATATATGACCCAATACCTTTAACCTGGCAGCACCATGTAGGCAGGAAATATGAGCCAAAAAGAAGTATATACTAAGTGGCTGGCCACCGAGGCAATCATCTTATATAAACAGATAAATTATCACATACCCTTTCCTTCCATCCACTAAATCCACCATTACACATAGCCAGGCAGCCCAGCTGGAGGTACTAGAGGACGTTGAGGAAGAGGATAAAGGGGGCAGAGATATGAACAGGGACAGAGCGGCAAGAACTGTTGTTTACAGCGAGCAGGAAATGCTGAAGTCTTTAAGGGCTGAAAAGGAACATGTAAAGACTAAGGTGACACCTGTTTATACTGATTTGCTGCTCCCCTGCAGTGACAGCCTATGTAACAAGATCTCACAGTAGCAACATGCTAAAAATAGCACTCTTAATGTGCTTACAAAAACCCTTACTCCATTGAATTAAATAAACACAAAGCTCTGCAGTTCCTAAAATTTTACCAGCAGTTCCTGTGGCTGAGACTAAAAATGTACATATAAAAATTATAGGACTTGTTTAAAAGTATATTTCTTAACTTCTGCTTCATCCAGGCAGTTATGAATATAAAGGTAATGTCTGCACATTTTATCACCTGGAAGGTGGTTCTCTGACTGTTTCTTTTCTCTGACATTGAGAAGAAATGAGACCACTCACCCTTGCCCAGTCCAGAGATGGCATCTGTGATCACCACCACCTTGTTTTGCACAGCTGACTTAGACAATAGCCACCTGACTGACTGGTAAATATAAATAATTCCACTGATCCCTAAGAGAAGCAATGGTAGAGCAAGTACAGCAAGAATACTCATCTCTGCGGGAAACAGAAAACCATAAGAGAGTAACAGTAATCACAATATGCATTCATTATTTTTCAAATTATTCCTATCTAAAAAAGCAGTGTTTTCATATTTAGAAAATCCAGGAATCAGCATGCCAAAGGCTTGAAGCAGTGGGAAGCATGTTTTCCAGTCAATGGCTTAATATTATTAATTAATAAATAGAGTAATATTGTTTGTCTGTTTTCCTTATCATTGCATGGTCTAACCAAATCTGGACTCCTTTCTTTTATTCAAAATAACTCTATGTTGGCAAAAACATACTAGAATTTTAGTACAAATATTGTCTTGAGGTAAAATATAGGCTAAAATATAACACTGAACTTTTAATTATGCTGCTGTTACAGGAAAACAGCTTTTAATCCTAATTTCAGATAAAACATATAACAGAATTGTTTTCTGTTCTAAAAGACAGAGAAAATAGAATCACTTACTGTGGCTATGAAGACTGCAGGTACAGATAAAGCATTCTTTTGTAGCTTTGTAAATTTTTGTATTACAGGTTTAAATAGAGTCCTTTAGCAAATTCATAGAGCATTGCATTTGTTGAGGCTGCTTGCCCTGCATGGGAATGGCTATGTATAGCCATGTGACAGAGATACTTTAAAAGTAAATATAGCATCTACAGTGTGATTCGCATGCCTGACCTATCTAGTCCAACAGGCTGGACAGGCATGTAAAATCAGTACAGTATCAATTCAACTGTACAAAGAAGCATCTATCTTTCTGTCTTGCCTTCTGTTGCAGTTATTCATAGGAATGCCTAAATTTCTTGGCATTGTCCTTTAATTAACTTTACACATAAAAAAAAATTGTATAATCCCCATGATAACAATAGGTATTCATAAACAAGCAAAAGGTACCATAAAGAAGTTGCCCCTTGAAATAATCACTGCTCAGCAATACGAATGAGGTATGTATGTGTCAGGAAAAGGTCTTTGAGCAAGCTGGCTTGGGAGCCAGTGCAGCACACAGAGCTGCTGTGGGCAGCTGAGCGCTGGAACGCAGACCAGGCTGCCACACTGCGCTTTCAGGTGCTGCAGGCTGCTTTCCACTCTTGGTATCTGCCTTGGTATCTTGGCCTATGGCTTGTTACTTGGTTTGTTCCTTTTACGGAACAGGATGTGTTGTTCATTTAATTTGTTCAGGGTTTTGGAAACATTTCTCTCTGAAGGTGAAACAACAAAAAAAAGTACACACTGAAGATAGAGGATTTATAGGAGTTCCAAGTGATTTGTTTGCTTTGTTCCCAAATGAACCATAGCAATGGTACAAGTAATGTAAGGGCAAGAATAGGAAAAAGTCAATTGAAAGAACTAGACAACCAACAATGTGTAAGATTGTAATGATAAAATGCTAATATGTCTATTAATAACAATGAACAATTGTAAAGGAAGACTGCCTGAGTCATCCAGAAAAATACAGACGTACAGTGACTGCAATAACCAAAACACCCAAAGTTTTTGAAACACACAAATCTCTTAGTCAGATGAAGCACCAGAACAATGTATTCTGCACTGCCACCTACAGGGCACCATTGGAAACACTAGAGAAACAAGAATAACTATAAATTGTTTCAGAGCGTAGATCTCATAAAAAGGGTAGGGTAAGTCATCTACAGGGAAACTTGAACAAAAGTGAGGCCCTCGCTCTCCCTCAGCTAGGTCCAAGGCCTTTGTCCAAAGCTGAGCTCCAGGAACTCTCCCAGATGACACCAGCGCTGAACAGCGTATGACCAAACCTGAAACTTGGTGGAGATCTAGGGCTTAATTCACTGAAGTGCTTGACCCAGGAGGCTGTCTGAGAGCATGAGCGTGCACTTACATACATTTACATTATTTACATTACACATTGTTTAGAAGTGCTGGACATAGCATTGAATGGGTATGTGTTATTCAATGTTTTGTGTGTGGGTTTTTTTTGTTTCTTGGAGGAAACAAGAGCTTAACACACTATAGAGAAAGCAATGATTAGGAGCAGTGGTGGTTAAAGCATTCATCCGGGAAGAAGAAACCGAAATTTAAAATCCATGTCTGCTCCCAAAAAGTTATTCAAGTTCTACAGCTATCGTTTCTGGGTGTTGTGAACTCCCTAAGCATGGGCATATTCTTGTCCACAGCATAGTTCTTTATCTTAACCAGTGGCTGCCTAACATGTAAGAATATAATTTTGCCTTTGAGTAGAAAGGAAAGGCATATAGATTTTCATACTTTGAGATATGTGTCTCTAGCACTCAAATTCAGAGACATTTTTAATACTAGCCAGGTGAAATGCTTTACTTCTGTGCTTCTTATTCTCCTGATAAAGGAATATGTAGGCTGTAGTGAGTCCTGTGTTCCCCATTTGTCTCTGATACATGAAATTGTAGGGCATTTGCTATGACTGCATTATTTTCAGTTAGATTAATTTTATGTTTGTTTTTTTTTTTTTCCT
>VYXH01006118.1:0-11571 GCA_013397275.1 Burhinus bistriatus | reverse complement strand
CTCAATGAAAAAAGATCATCTTAACCTACTCTTCTTTTCGCTTCCATGTCTTTTAAAAACCTTTTCTATCTTGGCTAGAAGATCAGGACATGGTCTTTGCCACTGTGCTCCAGACTGGACATGTGTCACACTGTGCTTTCAATGCTGTATCTAAGGACTGTTTAATTCAGTTCCACACTATATCAAATGAGTGTAGGAACCAGTACACATGAGGCTTATCCCCTACACATGAGCTTGGAAGTTATTGCTGGTTTTGTTTTTTAACCATCATATGGTTAAAATAACCCCCATTTTCAAAAAAGTTAAAAAGGATGACCCGGGAAACTGCAGGCTGGTCAGTCTCACCTCTGTGCCCAGCAAGACCATGGAGCAGATCCTCCTGGAAACTCTGCCTAACGCACGTGGAAAATAAGGAGGTGATTGGTGGCAGCCAGCATGACTTCACTAAGGGCAAATCGTGCCTGACAAATTTGGTGGCCTTCTACGATGAGGTTACAGCGTTCTGCTCCTCCCCTGGAGGGGGAGCAACAGATGTCATCTACCGGGACTTGTGCAAGGCATTTGACACTGTCCCGCATGACATCCTGTCTCTAAATTGGAGAGACATGGATTTGATGGATGGCCCACTCAGAGAATAAGGAACTGGCTGGATGTTTGCACTCAAAGAGTTCTGGTGAACAGGTCGATGTCCAAGTGGCCAGCAGTGACGAGTGGCATTCCTCAGGGGTCAGTACTGGGACCAGTACTATTTNTACTGTGTCCAGCTCTGGAGCCCCCAACATAAGAAGGACATGGATCTGTTGGAGCAGGTCCAGAGGAGGGCCATGAAGATGACCAGAGGGTTAGAGCCCCTGTGCTGTGAGGACAGGCTGAGAGAGTTGGGGTTGTTCGGCCTGGAGAAGAGAAGGTTCCAGGGAGACCTTATAGCAGCCTTCCTGTACTTAAAGGGGGCCTACAAGAGACCTGGGGAGGGACTCTTTTTCAGGGAGTTGAGAGACAGGACGAAGGGTAACAGTTTTAAACTGGAAGAGGGTAGATTTAGATTAGATATTAGGAAGAAATTCTTTACTGTGAGGGTGGTGAGGCACTGGAACAGGTTGTGCAGGGAAGTTGCGGATGCACTGGTGGTGGGCAGACTAGAAAGCCTCATCCTGTCGAAGGGGTACAGGATCTATGGAGATCTCTGCTCCAAACCCATATCAGAGCAGTTGTCATCTGGACCAGGTTGCCCAGGTCCTTTTGTGGTAAATGGTTGGATATCAGTCTCCAAAGACGGGGATCGCACCAGCTTGTTCTAGCATGTCAGTGTGTCTTGTGTACTGAAGAGCCTCAAACTGAGGCCAGGGCCCTGTTACGGTTTTCAGGTACAGTTCCATCCAGGATACTATAAAAATATAGCAATACTGTACTATTTCCATATCATAGAAAAAATTAAATAGAGAGCACTGTCAGGGTCCTGAGTACACCAATGGGCATAATTGCCCTGGCTTGCATCACCTGGGCCTTCCCACCCACATCCCCCGGCTATGGTCCCTGGAGTCTCTTTCACCCTAGACTTTGCATACCACATAAGCCTTTAGGAACAGACCTGTAATTTTGAAGAGCAGTTTTTAAGCTAATAGTTAACAGTTGGCTTGTGTTTCCTTGGGTCATGGTTAAATCTTGCCATTCGCTTCCTCTCTAGTAACTGAGCTAACACTTCTGTTTTCTCGTGTGTCCAGTTGGACAGAAAGTTATTCTCTGAGGACAGGAAACGTAGTATTTCCCTAAATGTAATGGGAGAAGAAAAGTGAGGGAAGTTTGATAAAGCAGTCTCTTTTGAGGCCCAGGAAATGGCAAGATGTGTATCCTGTAGGAATCTGCTTAGAGAGCAGGGAATCATTGTAGAGCAGGAGGTGTCAGAAGGGCTGAGGGGAATCAGTGAGAGCAACCCATGTCCAAAGGACAGTAATGAAGACAGTGATGTCTAACTGCACAGCAGCTAAGAAGAAGTGGTGGGTCCAAGGGTGTAGACTAGGGGTGGGCAGGAACTGTGAGGAGGCAGAGCTGGGACAGCTGACCTGAACTGACTAAAAGGATACTCCATACCATGCTATGTCATGCTTAGCAAGAAAAGCTCAAGGAAAGGAGGAAGCAGGGGGATGTTTGTGGTTATGTCATTTGTCTTCCTGAGAAACCTTTATGCATGCTGAGGCTTTGCTTTCCAGGAAGTGGCTAAACATCTGCTTGTTGATGGGAAGTTGTGAATACATTACTTTTTTTGGCTTCGTTTGCATGTGCAGCTTTTTCTTCACCTATTAGACTCCTGTTCTTCATCAACAAATCTTCTTGCCTTCCTTCTATTTTCTCTGTGTCCTGCAGAAGGGGGGAGTGAGTGAGTGGCTGTGCGGGTGGGTGCTTGGCTGTTGGCTGGGTCCAACTCATCACAGGAGTTTGACCACCACTCAGTTAGGATCTCACTCCTGATGCTGCTCAGGTTCAGAGGCTGAGGCTGACCTCAAGGCTGACTTGAGAAAAGCAAGTCCCTGCAGAGCCATGGAAGAGCTCAGATCACAATCAAACCCCTGCAGGATGCCTGTCCGCCTAAAAGGCAGAGCATAAAGGAAGCTCAGATCCCCAGGCCATTTCACTGTGGGTCTCTGTGGTTCACATGTTTTCCTGCCATGCGAGGTGTTTTGTGACTTCTTCAGGTGAAGAAAGGTCAAACTGTTCTCTGCAAATTGTATAGCCATTGCTCTATAAACTTGACTTTCTTGACTTCACTCTTCCAAGTGGGGGGACCCATCCTACTTGGGAATTGGAGATGATGTGAGAGGGAAAGCCACTGAGCATTGGAGAGGGATGAGAGACTGGTGAGTGCTTGCTTGAAAGTCATCCCAAACCAAGTAATTTTGGTGATGATGATTCTTCCTAGGATCCTCTTGGTCTCATTTTTATGTTTGCTAACATACGTTCACACCTTGCTCATTCTTCACTTCTCTGCAAGTTCATGCTACATTTGCGGGTATCATATGTGTTGTGTTTTACATAGGTTGGTCACTTGTTCTTTGTTCTTTTTGTTACCTCCCTGAAAATGGTTTTATCCAGCCCCATGGTTGCATTTCTTTCACTGTCCAACGGTGAGATGTTTTTAGGCTCCTGATGCTGGAGAAATACTAGAAGTAAAGGGTACAATTAACTACTGTAAATAGTTAGCAAGATGTGGTCCTGGAGAATGAACAGGAGGATACCATAAATTAGCCAAAATAAGGGAATAAGCTCAAGGGGAGCAGAACTGCTAACAAGGCCAAAGAAGAAGTCACTTGAACTGTGAGTGAACTATCCTAATTAACATAGTAAAAAACCCACCCTCGGGTAGGGAAAGCCCCCTACTAACAAAACCCCTCCTCCTCACGGAGCATGCTTAGTGAAAAGGTGAGGATGCTATGACTTTAAGTAGAGATGAAGCACAGCAAGAATCAATGGAAATGAGGATGGCTAAGCATAACCGTAGAAAGTACTGATAACTGTGGCTTAACTATCACTTGAAATGTATAAGTACTTACCTCTGAGCTTACTGGGTTGTGCTAGCTTTGTGGAGGAACCACCTGGCACCCATCTCTGGGCAGAAATGAAATAAACAAATATCTCGCCTCCGTGTATATATCGGCTTCTTGCACACCAGGTTAAAAGAACCCAGATTTGGGACAACACTGGTGTCCAGGGCCACCCTGTGTCCCCTCTCTCATCCTGTGCCCATTATTCCTCCACACTGCATGCCGTGTTCATCTTCTCAAGGCCTTTGCTCTCTCAGTCTCACATTCTTCTACATTGTGTCATTACCTGAGTCCCAAATGTCTCATTCCACACAGAATAGCTCTATTATTGGTGTAATAACAATACAACATTACAGGAGCAACTGAGTTGTATTCTTGCAATAATACAACTCCTTAACAAAAAAGAGAGTTGTACCATACAAAGTGAAAGTAAAACAAAAATAGACAGCCACCTGGTCATTAGAAAAATTGCTGTTACAGCTAAACCATGTGAAAACAGAGCTCTGGGCAGGTCGAGACAATTTCATGCAAAGCAAGTTTGACAAGCCTGAGCCTGGCACAGTCAGTGCCAGGCCAGTGAGCCCTTACCAGCAATGGCAATACTGTATTCCTGAGCTATGCAACATGGCTCAGGTTTGTGCTGAGGGCTCATACCCTTCCAAGAGCCGTGAGGAGAAGACGGGGTGGAGGGCTGGTGGTGTGGCAGCACAAGGGGCTCTGGAGAACACGAGGAGCAGAACCATCCTGGCCTTACCAGAGGTGTGGGTTAGAGTGTCAAAGGGGCTAAAACACGTGAAGAAATTTCAGCACAGGCCAGAAGCTTGTTGTGGAGTCACCAGCCAAGAATTGTGCCACTCAGGTGTGCCCACCAACCCCTAAGGCTAAACTAAACACCCACATGTTCTCTATGGATAAAAAGAAAAGCATGAGAGCAAACCGTGGCCATGATTGCCTCAAGGCGTTGACAGCTTAGGCACTCCAGAAGAAGTTTTGGCTGAAACCCACATGAAATGAAGCAATCAAGGTCTGTCCGCCTCCAGGGTGAAGTGTGGTGGGGAAGGATTCGAAGAGCCAGTCTTTTGTTAAGTGAAGGGCAGTGAGTGAAGATGCCTCCAAGACAAGCTATCTTCAGTCACAGAAAGTGGTGTTCCAGCAGCTTTTCCAGCTTGCTTTCTGTCCTTTCTGGTGTGGAATACTGAAATGTGTCCATGGGCTGGGGCCAGAGAAGAGGCCCTGTGTATAAAATCACAGTGGCAGGGGAGGAGAGGAGAGGGCAAATGGTTATGGAAACAAACAAACAAACAACATAAAAAAACCAACAACCCCAAGGCCTTTTTAGACCATGAAGCATTGTTAGGGCTGAGGCCACAGCTTCCGTCCCTCAAATGTTCCCAGGCACAAACCCCAAACTGGCAAGAAATACCTGTTCAGTCAGGGGTACGTGCCTGCCCTCTCTGTTCCCTTCACTCCTTCTTGCTTGCTGCAAAATTCAAGCTCCCCTGTGGCACCTCCTCCTAGGGATTGTTGTGGGTTAACCCCAGCTGGCAGCTAAGCACCACACAGCTGCTCACTCAGTCCACAGCCCACCTCCACTCCACCCCAGACCTGGTGGGATGGCGGAGAGAATCAGAAGAGTAAAAGTGAGAAAACTCATGGGTTGAGATAAAGACAGTTTAATAGGTAAAACAAAAGCTGTGCACACAAGCAAAGCAAAACAAGGAATTCAGTCCCTGCTCCCCATCGGCAGGTGGGTGTTCAGCCATCCCCAGGAAAGCAGGGCTCCACCATGCACAATGGTTACTTGGGAAGACAAATGCCATCACTCTAATTTTGTCCCCCCCCTCCTTCTTCTTCCCCCAGCTCTGCATGCTGAACACGACATCACAATGTATGGACTATCCCTTTGGTCAGTTGGGGTCAGCTGTCCCAGCTGTGTCCCATTCCAACTTCTTGTGCACCCCCACCTACTCACTGGTGGGGCAGTGTGAGAAGCAGAAAAGGCCTTGACTGTGTAAGCACTGCTTAACCATAGCAAAAACGTCTCTATATTATGAACACTATTTTCAGCACAAATCCAAAATATAGCCCCCTAATAGCTACTTTGAAGAAAATTAACTCCGTCCCAGCCCAGCCAAAACCAGCACAGGGAGCCAAGTCCTTGGCTGTGAGCCTGAAGGTGACTGGGCTACACACTGCTGGGCCTTGCAGGATGACCAGCTGAGCTCAGAGGCAGCATGCCTGCTGTTGCTCAGCTGGAAAGACCTGTGTTATGCTCTTACCTGGTGGGGAAGAAGAGGAAAAGTGAAAAGCTGCGTCTTCCCTCTCTGACAAGGATAGTAGATCAGTTGCTGGAAGGGGCAGCAGAGAGAGAAGAGAAGAAAAGCTGCACTTTGCTTGTGTGCTGCTCCACAGCTTCAGTCTGTGCAGACCACTTGTTAGAGCAAGTCCCATAACCACCAGCCAAGAATTCAAGACCTATTAAAGCCTGCATCCTATTACATCCTGTTATGTGATGTTTGCTGAGCACCCAGTGCCAAAAAATCTGTGGGTAAGTGTGGAAGTTGAGTACAGGCCTTCTGCTCCTCTCTCCCTCTGCCCTCCCTGCAAAGTGCAATTCAGGAACCTCGCAAAGAGGTAAAAGCCAGGACAGACACCTTTTCTCGCCTCCCCATCCTATCCCATTAAATGAGAGTATAACACAACTTTTTCTACCTCAAGGCCAGCAGGCAGGCAGCGCTGTATCCATGCTGACCCAAGCTTAGATTGGCTGTCCAAGGTCAAACTGCCCAAGTGGTGCCTTGTGAGAAGCTTGGGTTTTGCTGAGGCTGAGAAACGCTGAGGGGAAAAGAGAGCGCACGCCTCTACATAACTCAGCAGGCTTGGAGTGCCAGCTCTGGGCACATGCTGGGAAACCCTTGAGGGCAGGAGACAGCCAACAAGGGACTGACTGAGTTCCCAAACACCTTCCCCTTGGCTTTGACACTTGGCAGGAGGAGGTTGTGAGAGGGGCAGGTGTGAAGAACAAAAGTGGATCACAAGTCTATGCATGCTTCTCCTCAGCCACCTCCTTGTCAAATCAATTGGTGCAATTTCATACCTTCAAAACAAGAACAAAAACGCCCGAATCAGGAACACTGCACTCCCCAGCAGTTTGGATTTATTGTCTGGTTTTCTACCTCAGCTGCTTCAGGGCACTTGGTGTAACCAGCGGTGCAGAGCACTGGCAGATGTTTCCCTGGCTTCTTCACAGGTATTTTCAACCTGATAACTTCTATTCAATCTGCCTTGCTGTCATGGAGACCTGCTCTCATCACATGCAGAAATTTTCCTGCTTCAGGTGTGTGTATGTGCGCATACATGTGTGCGCCCGTGTGCGTGTGTTGAATATTTCCCCACCAGTATTCCAGCACGGAGGCACAGAATGAAGTCAGTGTCTAATGGGAGCAGTTAAAGCTCATCTGTTTAAACCTTGCCTTGTCAAAGCTAGAACAAGCAAAGAGGTTGTGCTCTGTGGGGATGGGGAAGGACACCGCCCATCACAAAATCATAGAATCATAGAATGGTTTAGGTTGGAAGGGACCTTAAAGATCAACTAGTTCCAACCCCCCTGCCATGGGCAAGGACACCTCCCACTAGACCTGGTTGCTCAAAGCCTCACCCAACCTGGCCTTGAACACGTCCAGGGATGGGGCCTCCACAGCTTCCCTGGGCAACCTGTTCCAGTGCCTCGCCACCCTCATAGTGACAAATTTCTTCCTGATATCTATTCTAAATCTCCCCTCTTCCAGTTTGAAGCCATTTCCTCTCATCCTATCACTACATGCCGTTGAAAAAAGGCACATCTACATCCTCACATCTATATCTATGAAGGGGACTAAACTCTGAGCAGCAAAAGAGGGGTTTCACGCCCTTAGTTTTTCAGTTATGGCTGAAAATACAACTCAGGCCCCTGCTGTGACCAATCAGGAGACAACAGTGGCAATACCTGTGAAACCGTGAATCTGTGGTACTCGCAGGGTTGCTGCTGCTACATCCTCTGCTGCACAAGCAACAGAGAAAGGTAGGTAACAAATTCTGTGCTCCAGCCGAGGTGTGAACTGGCATCTGTGTATCACAGCAATGAGAGCAGAAGTCAGGCTGGCAATGGCCTCTGGAGGTCACCTGCACATTGGTCCTGCTCAAAGGAGGGCCAAAGGCAAAGCTTGATCAGGTTGCAGAAGGCCTTGTCCAGCTGAGCTGTGAATGTTTCCCAGGATGGAGGTGCTGTAGTCTCCCCGGGAAGCTTGCACTCCTATTGATCCGCTCTTGTGGTAAGAGTGCTTATTTTCTCATGCCCTTCCTGCAACTTGCAATCATTGCCTCTTGTCCCTTTGCTCTGCACGTCCGTGAAAAGTCGGGTTCCACCTTCTCTTT
This sequence comes from Burhinus bistriatus, assembly GCA_013397275.1. Classification (NCBI taxonomy): domain Eukaryota; kingdom Metazoa; phylum Chordata; class Aves; order Charadriiformes; family Burhinidae; genus Burhinus; species Burhinus bistriatus. The sequence continues at coordinate 3,622 of VYXH01006118.1, read as the reverse complement.
GCCTCCCTGTGGGCACCTGAGGGAAACCACAGTGTACACTCCTCAGATCTCTCTTTTCAAGGTTCAACAAATACCCTAGTGTGTGTTTGTTTGTAACTTAAGGGTGATCCCAGAGGGTCTGTTCAAACAGCCTCTTGTTGCATGCTATGTGCTCCAGACCCTTAGCCATCTTGATGGTCTCTTCTAGACTGTGACCGCTTTGTCAGTGTCCTTCTTATACCGGTGGTAACAGAGCAGACTCAAGACACTGAATGTCATGCTGAGAAAACCCAGAGCACCAGAGGGGGCCAATGATCACTTCCCTTGACCTGCTGGTTGTGCTCTCCATTTTGCAGCCATGCTGTGAGTGGCGTTCATTGCTGTGAGGCTGCACTGCTGACTCTGGCTCATCTCCCTGTTCACCAGGAAGACTGAGATCCTTTCCCGTGGGGCTGCAGCCTGGCCAGTCTGGCTTTGTCCTGCTCTGTTCCATAGGGTTGCTCTAAGTAGACTGCAGGATGTCACCTCAGTGTTGTTAAACTTTGCAGGTGCCCTGTCAGCCTTCTCTTGGATCCTCATAGCCACGCTGAGGGGCAGCCCTCCCCTCCATCATATCTTTGACCCTTTCGGATCTGCCCCAGCTTGCTGTTGTCCACAAACTTGCTGAGAATGTTGTCTGCCCCACTGTCCAGGCTGCTGACGGAGACATGAAAAGGATCAGCATGAGGCTCGGTACCTGAGGAATGACACCTGTAACTTGGCCTGGAAAGCCGGAATGGTGTGCAGAAGTGCAGCAGCAGTAGCCAGTCCTGAGTTCTCAGGGCAGCTGGTGAGATCATCAGGCAGAGTCACACCATGCACAAGGCACTGTGGAACTACTCCCTGTTCATTGCTGTGGCGACCAGAGGCCTCTGTGGGGAGAGCAAGGGGAGAGGGCACATATGGGTGTTTTGGAAGAGTGATCCGACTCTCAAGAAGGAGAGTCCCAACCCTCCCCTGGGCCACATGCATGATCCGTGGAAGCAGGAAAGGAGATGGGAGGGTGGGGACAGCCAAGCCTTCCCTGTACCATCCTCAGTCCTCCTTCCCTACTTCCTTTGGGCACTCAGGGAGTGAGTCTCCAAGTCCAGGGAAGGGCTCTGTACCATTTGCTGTGACTGTCTACACACCTGTGCTGCCCACCTCCTTCCCCCCTCAAGCAGGTTTCTGAGCTCCCCAGGCAGGAGCCCTCTCCCTCTCTGGTGCTCTCTGGCTGTGACCTGAGTCATTGTAGAGTGCTCTAGAAAGGCACTGGCACTCATCCCTTTTAACCTTTCGTGGTATGTGTTTTTGCTGGGGTCTACTCCCCTGGGGCTGGGTGGCTGTCCATCCCTGGGGGTGTGGGGAGGTCTGGTCTCACCCCATCTTGGTGCTCCAGTGCTCAGGATTAGCACTCCCTCTGTACTACCTAAGCTTCTGCCCCAGCCAGGGAAAAGGGTCCTTTTGCCATGCAGGATTTCACTGTCTCCTCTGTAAGCAGTGCTGCTCAGGTGTCACAGCCCTGTCCCTGGTGTCAGCAGCCTTTTAGCACTGTTGTCAGCACTGTTGTCTGCAGGTCAGTCTCCTGCTCTGATGCACAAGAAAAGGAGGTAAAGACCTAAGCCATGACTTCTCTAGTTCCAATCTGTTCTCTGGAAACCCCCAAAGGAACAGTGACACAGTGAGCATCAATGCCTCTGAGCTTGGAACACCAATCATGAGATTAACACAGGAATAACAGGTGCCTTTTCCAAGACTCATTTGTCAAAGAATAACGAAAGATGTGCATACAAGGAGTCTCATGCATACATACCTTTTCCATCGCATACAAGCCAGCCACTTTATTCCATAAATATGACAGCCTAAGCGAGCCTTCTTTGAGCTCTCCTTGCTAAGCAGATGCCTGCAAGGTTGTGATCTCCGCTTGAGCTGGGATTCCTCTCAAAGTTGCTCCTCAAGGCAGAGACCACTTAACAACTGCAGATCTTTGGTATTATAGCATAACCTTGCACTAAGATTCTGTACTAGTAAATCTGATTCTGTATTGGTAACTTTGAATCATTGTTAGATCCTTTGTACAGTAAGTAAGAGTGAACCTTGCCATCAAACTTTGTTAAGTCGCACTTTTGCAACACCATATTTCAATAAAACTGCTTTTGCTGATACCTTTGACGGTGGTTCTTTAAGCGCTCTCATTAGCAAGAGAGGTTCACACATCATAGAGTCAAAGAGGAGAAGAGTGAAGTTCCGGCACAGTTGCACTGTTGCAGCCTTAGAGGGTTCACAATGGAGGGATATTGGGTGAGAGTGGAGTGCTGCCGTGAATCTGGAGAAGCTCTTTAGAGAGGACAATGTGGGAAGATAGAGGAGGGGTGGTTGTGCTTCCTAAACAGAATTGGCCACAATGAACAGAGCTTTCTCATGGAGTGGCTGATGATCCCCTCAAAAGCCTGTTCCTCAGGACTGGAGGGGAGGCCACCCAATCAAGAGGAGGATGTGATCATAGGAGGCCAAGTAGCACAGTGGTGAACCTGGGAACTCATGAGAGCCTTAAAGCTTCAAGATTCAAACTTCAAGAGTAGTTGGCATGTTCAGGGTACTGGTAGGCAGGATACTTTGTCTTGCCCCTAGAGACTCGCACACAGAAACAAATAGGACTTACAGTGTCTCTGTCAGTCATCCAGGACACCTTGTGCCTCCTGTAGCCTCATTCTATAACATCACACTTATTTCCGATCACTCTGGTCTGTCCTGGTGCCGGCATCCCAGGCAAACAGTCCCAACAAACTCTGGTCCCACTCCAGTGACGGGCAACACAGAGACAGGAACCTGTGGTTTGACTCCAGACGCTGTCCTCTGGACTTCCATACACAGACATGCACAAAGAACAGAGAGCCCCTCACCAGGGAAAAGAGTTAGGAATAGAACTTGGGAAGAAGATTGGACAGGCTGCAATGATCAGAAGCATGACAAGGCCCGCAAAGCATCCCGAACAGCATCCAATTCTTGAATGACAAATATGTCATCCCATCTTCCCTTTACTTTTCTCATGTTTCTTCCTCTCACTATCACCCTGAAGCCTCCATTTCCCTGCCTCTGGTGCCTCCACCAAAACATCCCATACTTAGTCTCGTGCTGTCCTGTGATGGCCTTTCCCTGCACTCATCACAGTTTTCCGGTACATAAAGGTGACTACAAAGAGGCTGGAAGCTCTTCACAATGAGACAGAGAGGAGAGCAAGCAAACGGTACAAGTTGCAGCATCTAAGGCGTCATGGTGCCCTCACCCAATAGGGAAATGCAAGCCAGACCTTGCAGATGAAAGAGACAAGTTCTTCAGCTGTTGGCTGTGCTTCGCAAGCCTCAAGCTGCTGTTTGTTAACGTGCTTCACAAAGAAGGTGTGTTCCAGGTCTCCTGAGGCGCTGGCTCACCATATAAAAAGCCTGTGCCAGTCCAGGCACTTCCGTCCACATGTCTTCCCTTTGTCAGCAAGTCTGAACACACTCCTCTTCCTGCTGGTAGCGTTTCTGTCAGGGGGACTGATTTCATTCTGATATGGGGCCATGGTCTGCAGAGGAGACCATGCTCCTCTCAGCTCCTCTCAACGCCCCCACAAAATGCAGGG
>VYXH01006114.1:412531-423916 GCA_013397275.1 Burhinus bistriatus | reverse complement strand
AAAGGAAAAAAAAAAAAAAAAAAAACCAAAGTGGCAGAAAGAAAAGGAGAAACTAGGGAAAGCCATAGTTCTCAGAAAGCTGCAGCGAGAGATAGTCAAGCAAAAATTGTATCACAATAAAGCAGTAGCAGAACTACAAGGCAAATCTTGCCAAGCTGAACTAATGCTGCTCCTTGACAGGCAACGGGATCTGTGCGTGGGAGAGGAACCGCAGGTGTGTTTTATCTTGATGTTACCGTGATGTTACTATGCCTTTTGATACGGTTGCACACAACTCTCCCACAAGCACGCTAAAGTGGTCTAGAAACGAAGGTACGAGGTGGTGGGTGAATACTTGCTTGGAAAAGTCTTATTATGTGATATGGGAGGGTGAATGGAGCAGGATTCCCACAGGAGTTTGTCCTCGGTCCAGCACAGGTCACCCCTTTGATTAGCAGGCTGGACAAGGGAACAGAATATCTTCCCATTAATACTGGCAGGTGATGGCCAACTGAGGAGGGCCACGAGCATTCAAAAGACAAAGTTGGAATTGAGGAAATAATATGAATTGAACAGTATCCACTTCAAGGGAGTAGGGGAACTGAAGTAAGGGAAATCCCCTGCCTTATTCAGAGTCTGGGGACTGATGAGGACAGAACAGTCCTTTAGGAAGAGGCTTGTCATTGGGCAAGTGGATCACAAGGTAAACACGAGCCAGTAAGTGTCACCTTGGGGTCAAGACCCCAGTATATTGGGTTGTATAAAAGGTTGTAGAGTCTAAAAGACATGGTAGTTTCAAAGAAGAAAGAAATAAGCTTTTTTCCTTGGCCACAGGAGAGAATAATGACCTTAATTGTAACATGCAGATCTTCAGGAAGAGGTTAGGCAATCACCAATCAGGAATGATTCGGGTAGAGGTGCTGCAACCCTGGGGCTGATCAACAGGCCATGGTTGCACTAAGCTCCTTTCCAAGATCCCTTCCAGCCCCGTTTCCTACAATACGTGAGGGAAATAGTGCACAGGGTACAAGAGCACGTGATGTTTCTGCAACCCTCCGGTTTGGCTATGTGATGCCATTCCAAAACACCATACGCGAAGAAAGGCTTGGACCCAGGCTCTCCAAAGGATCTGAAAGAAAGGAGGCCAGCTACCTCCATGTCTTGTGGCTTGACCTCTGGAAGACCTACCAGGCAGCAGTGTAGAGCATGCAAATGCAACCTACATCATCTATGGAAGAGCCTGTGTGTGAGCAAGAGCTAGCTGGGCTTTCCCCAGAATGGCCCTGATAATGTGCTGACTAAAACTTATCTTGGTGGGAAAGAATCAGATAACTAAGCTGATCGTGTCAGCATGACCAAGACTAGCACCTGACATTTTAGATGAGTCCTGCAAAAGAGGTGAGAGCATAAACTTCAGCTCCTGCTAGGAAAGGGGGAGTGTGAAGCCTCTCCTGAGGGACATCACGCTCATTTTGAGATTAAAGATCAGAGGTATTAAAAATAATGATTCGGGGAATCCAACATGGGCAACCAAAGTGTTTGGTCTTCTGCGTTACCTGTTGCATCCTCTCAAATCGTGTCCCTAATAATTTACCTGGTCTCATACCTGCTGCAAGGGAGAGAGAACAGAAGCCCCAGTTCTGGCCCTGACCCTTGTTTTGGGTTGGGTGATGCATCCCCAGCAGCGTGGGCAGCAGGGCGAGGGAGGGGATTCTGCCCCTCTGCTCCGCTCTGGGGAGACCCCCCTGCAGTGCTGCCTCCAGCTCTGGAGCCCCCAACATAAGAAGGACATGGACCTGTTGGAGTGGGTCCAGAGGAGGCCATGAAGATGATCAGAGGGCTGGAGCACCTCTGCTGTGAGGACAGGCTGAGAGAGTTGGGGTTGTTCAGCCTGGAGAAGAGAAGGCTCCAGGGAGACCTTATAGCCCATTCCAGTACCTAAAGGGGGCCTACAGGAAAGATGGGGAGGGACTCTTTAACAGGGATTGGAACAATAGGATAAGGGGTAACAGTTTTAAACTGGAAGAGGGGAGATTTAGATTAGATATTAGGAAGAAATTATTTACTGTGAGGGAGGTGAGACCCTGGCCCAGGTTGCCCAGAGAAGCTGTGGCTGCCCCATCCCTGGAAGCGTTCGAGGCCAGGTTGGACGGGGCTTTGAGCAACCCGGTCTAGTAGGAGGTGTCCTTGCCCATGGCAGGGGGGGTGGAACTAGAGGGTCTTTAAGGTCCCTTCCAACCCAAAACATTCTATGATAAAGAGATGCACCCATGCCCTCATGCATCACCCAGCCCTTGACGAGGGCTTGGTCATGCACCAGAAGCATGACTGCAGTGTCAGGTCATGCACCCAGGCGTTTCCCTGATGCCTTATTTAACACGCTGCATCTTAGGATTACATTTTTAAGCACTTAGTCCCCCCACTCACTGCAAGGCTGTTGGTGCCTGCTGTTGGACGGGTGAGCACCCGGGGTGTGGGACAAGGGGTGAAACCCCCACGCCAGCACCATGACCGTCAACTAATCCCTGCTTCCCACTCAACCTGCGGCTCTGGCCAAAGCGTGAAGCTGTGCCAGGGGTGACAGCCAAAAATGAGTTTTGCCCATGGCCCGTAGAGGGACCCCGGAGGCGCCGCCGGTCCCCTCCGAGGGCCACCAGCAGCGACACAGAGCTGTGGTTGCTGTCGTGCTGGAGCAGCCCATGCCGAAGGCCCCGTGCTGAGGTTTCTGCTGCCCGTATCTGTGGCACGCTCGGCCAGCCACATTTCCCCTCAAAATTCGGTCTTTCCAGTTCACGTCTCTCGGCTGTGGTCTGCGACTTGGTCACGAGTCTTGTCGGCGCGATAAAGCGCCGTCAGCAAACGCTGGTGGGGGTAAGCGTGGGTGCATACTGTCAGCTCTCTAAATCAGGAGGTAGGTGAGTTTATGGGGTCACATGTCACGAAGGGGAAAACCTGGGGTGGCCAGCGAGGCAGGAGTAAGCTGCTGGAGGTCCTTTGGCTGACCTGCTGAGCTCAGCTCTGAAATATTTATTTGGCCCCGACATCCGGAGATTTCAGGGGTTGCGATTTCAGCCCCGTTCTCTCCTTCGCTGCTGCAGGCAGGAGGGAGGTCCTCCGATGCTCTTCAGCTGAGCTGGCGGAGACACCTGCCCCCAAAATGCTGACTATTTTCATAGCAGTTTGCTGGTGGCTTGGTGGGATGCAGGCACGGACACCGGGTCCAACGGACTCCATCCATGGGACAGGGCGGTCGTGAGGCAGAGGGTGCTAGAGAAACATTACTTCCAGATATAATCCTGTTAATTTGTTAGGATTCCAGCTGTATCTAGTCTCCCTAGTCCCTCCCACACGGCAGGGCACCTGCTTCCAAAGCAGAAAATGATCGTTTCATCGAAGCGTGACTCTCAGCTATGAATATTTGCAGAGACGCAGCTGAGAAACAGCGTTTGCTTTGCCCAGTAGTGAAATCAATGAAATGCAGGTCACGGTTCAGTGCCTGGTGTTTGTTCCTCTAGCTTCAAAGGCATTTGAGCAGTTTCGGTTTCTGCGTCCTCTAGAGTTTTAATTCCCTGTTTCCTTGGAGGTGGTACAGGTGCCTCCTGTGAGATGTGAAAGCTGAAAAGTTCAGAGGAGCTTAGAAGGATGTGGCGTCCAAACCCAACCTGAAATGAGGCGTGTCTTCTGCCTGAAGCCCCTGCAGTGCTGTGAAAACCCTAACCTAAGTGTGTAATGAATCCTGCAGTGCAAACAGTGGTTTTCTTTATAGTAACTCGTGTAGAAGCGTTCTTGTAGGTGAAATTAAAAATCTCTCTTTTATTTCCAAGTTCCCATCCCTGCTCCAAGCCCTTGCAACATGGGAGTGAAGAACTTTTTGAGATAACGAGTGTTTTTCCTCCCTTACAATGATTCATCTTAGGTGACCTCTTTTAGATCACATTTTCAGCGAACTTCAACACAAGACAAGTTCAGTTGTAGGAAATTTCGGGTCAAAGAGAGAGTCCTTGCTGAAGTTATAAGCCGCTGAAGTTATAAGCCACTGAAGACAGAAAATGTGAGCGGAAAGTGGTGGTCAGGGTTAATAACCCAGCATTTGGTGTGATGACATCATTATTTCATCACAGGTAACAATTTCCGCTTAACCCTGTACCTGCAAAATCCAACCTATTTTCATGGCAATGCCCTTTTCTTTTTCCTTTTTCCTCAGGGGAAAAAATGGGTGTCAGTTTCTGAGCTAGAAAAGTGGATTTCTGGTAATTCTACCCTCTCTTGGTCTTCCACACCCTGCATCTCCATAGATGCATTCGTGGCTGTATCGATGTGAACAATCAGAATAGGAACATGTGTCGCAAAATTGATTTTACCTCAGGTGAACTAAGTAGCCTGAAATATGGAAAATTTACGTGAGATGAGATGCCGATCTCTGAACTGCCAGTTGAATCAGACCACAAAATCATGATATTCTGCAGTGACATAAAGCATCAGCGGATGGAGATTTAGAATCACATCATAGAATGCTTTAGGTTGGAAGGGACCTTGAAGATCATCTAGTTCCAACCCCCCTGCCATGGGCAAGAATAATTTCTGCCGGTATTATTCAAGAGAGGTGGTAGAGCAGGGACCGGATTAGTCTCTCATCTCAAAATGCCATGAATCTGTAAGAGGCTCCTGATTTTCTGAAGGACTGAAAATGCCATGAATATGTTGATTTCCTGGAGGACTGAATATGAATTTGTGTGAAGAGTCCCACGCTTCAGTCTTCCTCTTCCAGCTTGGCTACATGGCTTTGGGAGAGGCTTCTCTAGGGCTTTTTCTTGACAGAGAAGCTGATGAAACTGGTTATGTGGTCTTTTTCTGCAATAAAGACAGCTTTTACTCCCAAATTCCAGCAGGCAGCCAAGAGTTGCTGGTGCTTCTGGGGAAACGGCACGTGCACTGGTCTTTCCCCTCCAGGTTGTGGCAGATTCCTGCAGGATCACAAACACCAAAGTCCTTGCTCCTGCTTCCCCTTTTATTTTCATGCCTCTCTCCCCTTATTATAAAACGGGGATTGTTAGCTTGTGTGATTAAGAGCCATTATTTTCTGCGAACACAAAGGAGCAGAAGAGCAGTGCTGGGTGGAGGAACCCAAGTAACATAGTGCCAGTGGAGTCCCTGACCTGGCTCTTTCAGGGTTGTCCCAGGAGGATGGTCAACCCAAGTCCAGATGTGAGACCCATCAGACAAGTCAATGGTGGAGGCTTTCCCCACGTCACCTTGCTGGCTACAGGGGTACGGGGCTCATTACGGAATTTTGGGATTGTGCAAGACTTATTATGGGATGTTTAGGGGAAGGGGCAAAGTTGGGCAAGAGAAAGGATAAGGGTAGATCAGGGAGGGACAAACAGGAAAATGAAAGGAAGGATGACAGGGGCTGATCACACGCAAGTGGGATGGTGGTCAATACTCTCCTCTGGCTGAGCTGTGTGCCTGATTACCCCGGGGTTCCCTGTCTTCTTATTACACCCTTTTCTTGGCTTTTTTTCTTTTCTTCTGTTTTGTTTTTCTTTTTTTTTCTTTTAAAGTGTAATTTCCCTCTCTGTCCTAAGTGCAAATGCTGCATGGTCTAAGGGCCAGCAACTGGAGAGATTAGTGTGCGTGCGTATTGTGCGGGTACGTATGTCAGTGTGGAAAGGCTAAAGACATCCAGCTAGACTAGCTCCAGGTATTGGAGCAGCCATAAGTCTGGGCAAGATGCTGGAGATACCAGAGGGTCTGCAAATTGGCTGCTGGGGACACTGGGAGCTCTAGACAGCTACTGAAGAGATTGTGGGATCTGGGGGTTGGCTACAGATAAGGTCCTAAGTCTGGAGCAGCTGCTGGGGAGACCCAGTGGTGTGTGTTTGTGTCTGTGCAAGAAGCAACGGGGAGACCAGGGGATCCAGGGGCAGCTATTGGAGAGATGGTTGTCGTGGTTTGGGCCAGATTGGCCCAATCCGGTGGAACGACAGATGCTCTCTCTCTCTCTTGCTTCACTCCCGAAGGGAGGCAAGAGAGCGAGAGGAAAAGAGAGACTTAAGAGTTTAGAGAGAGCTAAACTACTTTAATGAAATATTAATAATAAGATAACAAAAAGAAAATAATGAAATAGATACAAAACCGTATCAAGCTCCCAGGATGACAGTCACGTCACCAGCAGGCACCGGGGAAGTCCCAGACTGGACTCAGTGACGGACGGGAACTGGATTCCGGAACAGGATCAAAGGCAGATGCACAGACAAGGAAAGAAAGAGAGAAAAAGAGAGAGCGACCCTTTGATCCCTCAGCTTTTATACTGAGCATGAGGCAGATGGGATGGAATACCCTGTTGGTCAGTTTTGGGTCACCTGTCCTGTCCGCTCCTCCCCGCAGGTGTGACCCCTCTACGCTTTTCCGCTTCCGACCCTCCAACGGGGCAAGTAACAAAGTTGGCTGGCCTTGGGTGTTATAGCAACAAGTATAAGCAAGAGCCTCTCTGCATACCGTTCCTTCGCATCAACTGTAAACACGGGTGTTATCACTCTGAGAGTGAACGGTTTCTGCATAACATGCCGTTAATTTCAGCAGTTAGAAGAGGCCTAGCTATAAAGTAAAGCCACTGAACAAAATTGGTCCTGTTTTACCTCAAACCAGGACAATGGTCTAAGGCCAATAACTGGAGAGATCCATCTTGTATGTATGTAGCAACCTGATCTAGTTGAAGATGTCCCTGCTCATTGCAGGAGGGGAGTTGGACTAGATGACCTTGAAAGGTCCCTTTCAACCCAAACTACTCTATGATTCTATGATATACGTACCTATTTTCCACTAACAGGCTTTCATCTTGATCAGCCAGAGAGGGGAACAAGACGAGGCCGTTGGTCCTGGTTGTGTTTGCTTGAGTGATGTTTTTTGCCCATGTTGATCCATGTGGCTGGACATCTGCATATGTATGTATGTCATACACGTGTTACATACGTGTGTGTGTATGTGCCTATCAGGAATCTGTGCTCAGCTTCGCTACTGGAGGGACATGGAGGCATAGAGCTGTGGCATCCTTGCCTCTACTGGGTTTAAATTTGGGGCTACTGGATTTGGCAACTCTGAACTAGGACTGCATTACCTTCTCATCGCTCTAAGGGCTTAAATGTACATTTTACTGGATGGATGCAGTACACTGATACAGCAGAGGAAAAAGCACATTGGGAAAATCCTCAAGGAGCTATTAAACCCATCCAGAGGTTAGCTGCTAAATTCTGCCAAGCCCCAGCATGCTGAAGCTTTATAAACTTTTGTTATTTAATCAAGTTTGGTGGGATTTTCACAGGATCATCAAAAGACACTCCCAGGATACTGACTCATGTGAGTTTGCTTCAATGCTACCACAGGGGGTCCTACGCTCCCAGCTGCCCCCGCATCTCACCCCATGCCATAACACGTTGCTGTGCCATCACCATCTACAACCACTGCGCTGGTGGTGGTGATACAGCCCTTTCAGGCACTTTAAACTGAGAAACAAACTTTAAAAATACTTTGTATTTTCTCCAGCCCCTCCGGCACTCAGAGAAGACCTAGACAAAATGCAGTACAGTATGGCCATGGAGATCATCTGCCACGGATGTCCAAGGGGTCCATCCAGGAGAAATGCTACTCCAAGGTCCATCAAGTAGACAAGGCCAGAGAAGGGGCAGGAAACGAGCAATCCTACAGCAGAGCTCAGGCAGGGACTGAAGGCTCAAAGCTGAACTGCAATGGGGCTCCTAGTGATGGGCCGTGGACGGAAACCTGTGGTGTTTCTGGTTATAGAATCCCCTAGGTTGGAAGACACCTTTAAGACCATCGAGTCCAACCCTAAACCTCACACTGCCAGAACCACCCCTAAACCATGTCCCTCAGCACCATGTCTGCCTGTCTTTTAAATACCTTCAGGGATGGCAATTCCATCACTTCCCTGGGCAGCCTGTTCCAATGCTTGACAACCCTTTCTGTGAAGAAATTTTTCTTAACATCGAATCTAAACCTCCCCTGGCACAACTTGAGGCCATTTCCTCTTGTCCTATCGCTTGTTACTTGGGACAAGAGACTGACTCCCGCCTCGCTACAACCTCCTTTCAGGTTGGGCCATGTACACATATCCCTCGCTAAGAATCACAGAATCACCAGGGTTGGAAGGGACCTCTAGTCCAACCCCCCTGCAAGAGCAGGGTCACCCACAGCAGGTTGCACAGGATGACGTCCAGGCAGGTTTGGAATGTCTCCAGAGTTGGAGACTCCACCACCTCTCTGAGCAGCCTGTGCCAGTGCTCTGCCACCCCCAAAGGAAAGAAGTTCCTCCTCATGTTTAAATGGAACTTCCTATGGTCAAGTTTGTGCCCATTACCTCTTGTCCTATCACTGGGCACCACTGCAAAAAGGCCAGTAAGGTCAAGGCCAGTGAGGTCAGTAAGGTCCATTAGTGGCCTCAGGACCCTTACAGGGCATGGGTGAGTTTTTCATAGAGCTCTCCAGAACTTGTCAACAAGGGATCTCAGCAAGTCCCCCAGGAGGAATTTCCCTGGGCATCTACGCTTCCCCTGCCCAGTCACCACAGGACACAGGGATCCCCGAGATGAGGCGGGGGTGGATTGTGCAACTGAAGCAAAGGGAGGTTAAACCGTGAAGTTCCATGTCCTGTCCTCATTTTGAAACCCTCGTTAGGTGCCCGACTTTGCAGCTTGCTGATCTCTGCTGTTTGGTTTGTGGGAGGCACGTGGAAGTGCATCCACAGAGGTGTTTGTGGTGAGAGAACATTAATATTAGAAAGAGGGGGTGGGAAGGGGAAAAAAAAAAGCTGCCCAAACAAATTTTTTTCTCCTTTTCTTCCCTTATCTCTTTATCTGCCTGAATAAACTGTATTGGCTGATTCGGGATTCTGATGACATAGTATCTGCCCTCCCCTTTCTGGAGGTAGACGGAAGGAAGTGGGCTAGAAAATGAAATATCAGCTCCTAACCTTGGGTCAGGTAAGCCAGCTATACGCTGCAATGGAAAGGATGGTAGTGGTTGAACTTCACTATAAAAAGGAGACCACATCTGGCTTTGAGACACACGCAGAGTGAAAGAGGTCTCGGAGAAGGAGAACTCCTGTGCTCTGTCACTGTGTGCACCCTCCTAAAGCAGCAGAGAGGTTGCCATGGCTTTTGCCAGCTACGCTGCGGTGGTAAGTACTTATATTTGGTATAAGCGTTGAGGTATATTTGCTGCAAGAGAAAAAGCAGAATGCAGACCCTATGATGATGTTATCCAGGAGCAACTCTTGTTGGTCTTAGTGGGAGCTGGGTGGGTTGCTAAGTCTGTCTGATACGGCTTTCTGTCCTGAGCTTTTGGAAGTGGGTTTGGTGCTCGAGTGACAAAGAGGCAATGGACTATCCGTTATTTATCCCTAAGGGCAGCCCTGCTGATGTGGGATTGGGACAGACAGTCCTTTTCTCAGGCAACGTGCTATCAAATTGCCGAAATGTCATTGTGAAGTGAATGTACGTGTATTTACATTTCAACCTGGGTAGTATTTGCAGCACTGTTAAGTCTTGTGATTTCCTTAAAAGCTCTGCATTTATCTCTCTTCTTTTCCTAAAACCCTCGTTCCTGGCAATGGCCCAAGAATCTCAGATTTCATCGAGAAACGGTTATTTCCAGCAGATGGCTGCTAGGTGGCTAACCTTTCCTGTCCTGAGAAAGCACATGGCTCAGGCATGGGGTCAGCTGAGTCCTTACTCCACCTTGTAGATCATGAGACATTGCTGTTTGACTGCAGAGGAGGACCTTTCATAGCTCGTTGCAGAGACGGCCTTCTTGGTGCAGAGCCAACTATGAATCAGAATTTGAGCCAGAGTTTAGCATCCATTGTGATGAGTATTATTATTATCGTTGTGCTGTTTGCTCATGATGGCACGTCTCTCCCTACTATAAGTATGAAGATGGTCCATTGATGGTCCAGTCTAGCCACAACTTGGCTCTTCATGCTCTCTCTTTCTTGACTGCACAGAGCTAATGATGCGTTTCTCTCTCCCAGTTCAGATCACTACTTTTGGTGCTGGTTCTAGCACTCACCGTAAGGAGCTCACCCCATGGGAGAGTAGTTCATCCTCGACTCAGCAAGGATGATGGCTCTGTGAGGTTTAGAGAAGGTTGCCTGAACCAAAAAGATCTCAAATTCCCTACAACGGTGAAAGTTGATGTTCGTATCAGCAATTCAGATCATGCCTTTGGGGTGATCCATGATATCAGGAACCGGTCTCTCGCTCCTTGGGATTACAGGTAACTGTTTAGTTATTATCTAAATTGCAATAGCTGTGCTGCACAGACGGTTTTTTGTGGTGAAAAATGGCTGGTTCTCAGCGTATGCCCGGAGTCCTGTGAATGTGGCAAACACTTCTTGACACACACATTTTGATGTCGGGTAACATAGAAACTGTTTGCAGTGCAAGGGGACATCACTGGAATGTTTTCTGCTCATCTTACCAGTATTTGTCAAATAATTATTACTCTAGGAAAAGAAAAAAGTCAGTACATTGTAATTTTACATTTTCATAGCTGAAAGAAATTTTTGAATGCTGAAATTAAAACAAAACCAAACAAAAATGAATAGTTAACTTGCAATCAGTTCTGTATTTCACCCAGCTCCACTCTATTCACCGTCTCCTAAAGAACGATATGGCAGTATTACCCTCCCAAAACTGATTCAGTTTCTAGGAAATATCTCTAAAAATGTTGAAGATAGGCAAATTCTTTGGCCTTGTCTCATAATGAGGATACAGAGGTAAATAGTATGGGCCTTTCATGGAGATAAACAAGAAGATCCTGCCAAACCATGTTGTGCAACTGCATAAAACCCATTTGTGTCCCTATCCCCAGGCTCGATGAGGACCCCAACCGCTTCCCCCAGGTGATCGCTGATGCCAAGTGTCGCCTCTCTGGCTGCGTGGACCCACTGGGGCAGGAGGACCACAGCCTCAACTCCGTCCCCATCCAACAGGAGATCCTTGTCCTCAGGCGGGAGCAGCGGGGCTGCCTGCCCACCTACCGCCTGGAGAAGAAAGTCATCACCGTGGGCTGCACATGTGTTACTCCAGTTGTCCACCACCAGTCCTAGGAGGGATTAGTAGGGGAGGCAACACTGGGAAGAAGAAATGTCTCCTCTGAACATCCCTCTGGAGAAATCCCACAGTTGCCCAGCTTGCATCCCAGGAACTCAACATATTTCCTTTCCAAATCTGAGCAAAATATCTCCTGGAAGTGCTGATCCTTGCTGTTGTTCATTTATGGATTTTAGAATGAGAATCACAGTGGCTGGTGATAGAGGGGAGAGAGGGGGATGGAGGAAAAGTTTTGTTTGTGACTCCAAGCAGGGAGGGGGTAAAGCAGTGCTTTTTT
>VYXH01006114.1:387607-412491 GCA_013397275.1 Burhinus bistriatus | reverse complement strand
AAAGGGGGGGGGGGTAAAAGAGTTCTTTTTTTTTTTTTTTTTTTTTTTTTCCCCCTCCATTGCGGTTTATATCAGTTTGGTGAATCAAATGAATTATAGTTTCAAAAGTTGTCCTTGGCAATCAATTGCCCCAATGTATACATGCCAACCAGCAGTACCACAAAAAATCCCTCGTCCTGCACCTGCTCCCTCCTTCCCTCATCCCCTGGCCCTTTTTCCTTCTCTGGCCATCACTGCTCACTAGCGTCTTTCTAGTGTAAACTTGACCTAAGTGCCACCAGGCCTGATTCTCATCGCACTCTGATTTTGTGACACTTATTCCAGGGCAATTTGGGAAGAGAATTGAACCCACTTGCATTGAGCGTTAAAACGGCAAAAAGTAATGAGTATTTCTATATCTATTTATTTGTTTTATTTATGACTACATTTATGGCTTTATAGGTGCTCAGAGTATCCAAAAAATGGTAAATGTTTATCTGTATTTATTCAATAACTTATCCACTGAATAAAATTTCTATTTTATTTACAAGAATGTTGTTTTATGGTAGCTCAAAATGAAAGCAGACACAGAGAATAGGCTTATGCCGCAGTAGCACTGAGCGATTTCAGCAGAGATCAGGCTTTTTCCGGTGCAATGATATGAGTAAGAGGGCACACAAGAGAACTTGCAGCCTAAATAGATGCAAAAAAGGGCTGAAAGGGGTGAATTGAGGTTATACAGGCAGAGCTATGAGATTTGGTAGTGGAGTCAGGTTCTCTAGACCTTGGGGGTGGTCTCTAGGGACGGTGGGAAAAGAAGTGGGAGACATCGCATTGCAGGGCTGCAGCCAAAATTTGGGATGGGGGTCTAGCTTGCTTCAGGTGAGCTGGGAAAGTCCTATCCTCTTCCAAACAAGGCATCATTCTTATAAGCCACCTTCTCCTGCACCAGCTGGATGGTTGGCTGAGCAGGAACGCAGGTTAATGTGCAAAGATGGCTTCATCTCACCACTCTTTAACCAGCCAAATATTAGGTGTTGGGCTTGAAGTGGTGGGTGAGGATCGCTCCACATCAAGAGACCAAGGAATAATCACCTCCAGGGCAGGATTGCCTGCTGAGCTGAGGTGTCCTAACTTAGGAAAGGAGGATTTGCCCTCTCTCCCTTAGCTACACAAGGAGCACAGCCTGGCAAGACTCACTATTAATTATTTTATCAGATTGCTGCAGCGTTGGTTTTTTTTTAACATTACTCCTCTTTCATCCAGAGCTGAGCCAGATTCTCAGACCTCTGACTTTGGTTTCCGCTGGTGGAAGTTTTAAGCCTGTATTAGCCACATTTAAACCAGGGTAAACCTGTGCGCCAGCATTCTTGTGTTTCATTCTGGCTGCATAGAAGCTACTTTAAATTAGATACGCCTGGTGCAGGTAGACCTTGGGTTTCTTCCACTGGGTCATTGGGTCTAAACGGCTACTTTGGTGCTTGTTTGTCGAGCTGGGTGTATTCCCTGCCCCGCAGGTCACTGGGAGCCAGTTCAACAAGCCATGGGTAACCAGGTGGGGTAACCGTCTCATTCGGTTACAAGCATTTGTACTCATTTGTGGCAGCAGCTGTTTCATTATGACCACCAAGCTCTTCATGTGGTGGAGCGCAAACCCTTGGAGGCGTCTTCTGCGCGCTCTTGCGTAACACCAGCTCTCCTCTTACAGTAACCGCTGACCAGGAAATCACACGCTGCACACCCTGGTTCTTACTCCTGACCTATTTCTCTCCCTCTCGATAAACCTAGCCCGTGGGGTTGTCCTCACTTGTTTTGCGGAGAGAAAACTAGCCTACGTTTCTCTCTCTGGACATAATTACTTGGGCATTGGGTTAATTGCAGCTAAATGGGTGTAAACTCCTGTGCTGATGCTCTTAAACACCCATCAGCTTACCCTAAGAGTTGTTCTAACGGGATGAATTACGAAGTAGCTAATCAAGAATATGCAAAGGTAGCTAATTAAGGAAGTCTCACCCATGGGTCCTGAGGTTTTGCAGCCAGCGCTACCAACTGCAAACCACACACCTCTCAGTAAGGCATGCGCTTGTACGTGGGGATTGTTTCTAAATAAAACGATCAGCAAGGGTTATTTCCTTCTGATGGCATCGTTCTTAGAGTGCAGTTGGTTGTAAATATGAGTCTGGTTATTTTTCAGGTGCTGGCTTGTGTGATGAGGTCGGTGGCTGGCTTTCATTCCCAGCAATCTAAGAACACGGTAAACAAGTTTATGCTTCTTGTAAACAGCACAGTCATACCGCCACCAGGAAGGAGCACAGTTCACAGCTGAGGACCAGCCCTTGCAAAAACCTTTTACTTGTTTTTGTTCCCTTTGCAGCAACGATCCCAGAGCCTGGATGACCAGGTGGGCATCTCTGGCTCTGAAGCGCAGCTTAGAGCAGCCTTCAGGGACTCGGCTGTTTTACCAGGAGGCGAAGACACCGCTGTAGGTGTTGCAGCAGTCCTGCAGTGTCTTCTGTAACCTGCTAGGCTAAGCAACCTATGGTCGCAGGTTGTTATCTGAGCCTTGTGGCCTTTCCTATTCCTTCCCTCTTCTGCTTGCCTCTCATTGACCTCCTTTCCATGTCCCTTTGCTCACTCTTCCCCTTGGCTGTGCCTTGTTCTGGCAACTCAAGCAAGGATCTCGTGTAGCAGCTCTCATGGGATGTTGGAGGGAGAATGCTGCAGACACCCCTGCGTTAGCATGGGCTGGGAGGCACAGCAGTGATGTGATCCTGGGTAGATGCCTCCTCCCAGACCTGTGGATGTGTTGGCCTGCAGGTGTGAGTCAGGCTTCTCTGCACCCTTGACAACAGGCAGGTGCTCCTGGGGGTGTTCAAAGGGACCACAGACCAGGTCAGCCTGTTCCACGAAATCATGGCTTTTCAAAGTGCACAGAAATTAAATATATAAAGAATGAAAAAGTTGCAGACTAAAAGGTTGAAACAACCCAAGAACTGTTTGCGTTTGTGTTTGGTAAGCCAGAGGAGCAATGGTTTGAAAATCCAGAAGTCAACATGGCATTTTGAGAGATAAACCTGACAGGCAAAATTTTAAGGGGATGAGCGATTTGCTGGTCAGTCCTGTAGGGATCTGTGGTTTGGTGCCGGCACGATGGGTGTAGATGATGGGGTGAGTTTCCACATCAGCTGTGAGTTCTGTCTATCCTGGGAGATGGCCTGACAGCTCAGACCAGAAACCTGCTCCCATGTCCCCATCACGGGGTAAAATGTGAGACTTGCTTTGATATCATTTTTAACCTTATGCTTAAGAAGAGTCTAGGTGTGTGGGCCAAATCTACATCTCCTACATCTCTGTTACAAGGCGGTGACAAAAAAAAACCGCCTGAAATATCTGTGATTGCCTGATACAGCTTGGCAGGCTCAGAGCTGTTGATGGGGTTGGGACCGTGTGCTGGTGCTGGCTTTCTGGAGCTGAGAAGATACCAGCCAAGCTCAGCGCCAGAAACCAACCACGCTTTCTGTCTTTGCTACTCACACAAACATTTTCTGCCTGTGCTAATGAGTCTTCGTACTTCCAGGGCTGGATAGTAGTAGGAGCTTCAAGTCCTCAGATCTTCAGATAAAGCCATTCCTGCTTTCTGTGTAACTTTTTTCCCCCCTTTTTAAAATTTATTTTTTCTTCAGAAAACCAGCTCAGTTTTTCCACCTTTTTCTGCAACTTCAACAAAAGGTTAAAAATATGTTTGATGCTCTTTGGGGGGTCATGGACTGAGTAAGCTCTACTCAAAATACTGTTTTCTGGGCACGGCTTTCAATGAGCGAGTTTTAGTGGTTTTACCAGTACCAAGTGTCCTGTTTCTGCTTTATCTGCATTCTTAGTAAGCACAGTATGTTTGTATCACGATCAAGGTTCCCGGTTCCAGTAAATGAATAGAGTTGGTTTATCTTCTCTCTGACTTGCCCCTATAATTTTTGGGGTTTTGTTTTTTATTTCAGACTTCTGAAATCTGAACTCCTGGCCTCCTTCACCTCGTAAGGCTTGCCAGACAGTTAAATCCATCTGAAAAGGTGATACCAAGTTTTACAAGTGTCTGGTATCTGTCTGGCTTGCTTTGATAACTGGCAGTGATGAGCATGGTTACCTGATGATTTGCTACACAAATCCAATCTCAAACTTCCCTTTCTGCTGGGTTTTACTCGATCTGGCTGCTAAGCTGCTGCTGCCCAGATTTTACAAACTGACATGAAACTGAGATAGGGATCAGGGCTAGACTGGAAACCTTTGTGTTGAAGAGGGCAATTATCCAACCCCTCCATGATGATATCATTAAAGGACATCAAATAAGCAGGAATTCGCACTGAAACTCTCCAAACCAAGAAAAAGCAAGCTTTACCTGTTGAACCTCAAACTGATGAGAGCTGTGCAGGGGTGAAAGAGTGGTCCTACTCTCTTTGGTCACCTATTGTGATCATTATTGACTGTAGTCATGAATGTTTTCCCGAAGAAACAAAGGCACCGATTAGGTGACCTCATGGCAGGGTGCATTGATTTGGAATTATTCCGCGCCTTTCCAACTGAACACAGCAATGCGAAGGAAGAACTCACGGTGCCGGGAGTTACAGGAGAACCTGCGGTAGGAAAGAAGATAGTCCTCAGGCCAAATGCATCCAGGCAACCGTGCTATCAAACACTTCTGCAGGAGCATGCGCAGCACCCACGCAGCTTGCCGAGGTGAGCGCAAAGTTGGCCCGAGGCCAAGTAAATAAAAAAAAAAAAGGGTCGTGTCCTAAGGCACGGCTTTAATTGGGTTGGTAAAAGGTCCAAGGGAGAACGTCGCTGCTGGAAGAGGCATCGGAGTATCTTTGCAGCCCGTCAGCAGAAAGCTGTCGGCGTTTTGGTGCTCCAACTGCGTCATCTCTTGCTGACCTGGTTCTGATTTTTTCCACACAGTAGCTCTCTCTCTCAGCATTGCTAACTAGTCTCCGTTACTCATGTACCAACTCCAGCTAACTGCAGATCACTACCAGGTAATACAGGGTGGGACTTACCATAATTTTAACCGTTACCAGTTACTTGGGCTGCTGCAGACAATTTGCTAAAGCACCTTCTATAGCAAGTGGTAGGAAGTTGAGAGGTTGTCTAATGGACAAGGCAGTCAGCCCTATTTCAGTCTTCCTGAGCTGATATTTATTTAACTCCTTGAAAACCTCAAAGGACGAGTGTTGCTCGATGGGGGATTTTTTTTGGCAGTCAGTTCCCACGCTTAATATTCTCGGGACAGCCAGCTGGGTGAACTTCAAGACCTGCAGGAGACCTTGAGGAAGAGTAGCGGGAGACAAGGTAGGAAACAAGCTAAGTTAGGTGTTAGATAGTTATATCAGTGTTTGAAGGTAACTAAAGGTGTGGACAGGAGTTCATTGTTGTGGTTGCAGACACTGGGGTCCGTCAGAGTTCATTAATGTTTCCTTGGATCAGAGTATGTATCTACTAGGTCAAGGGATGGTATGAAACCCGTGGCTGCACTGTGAGTTTAGGTTATGGGCTGACCCACCTGATTTTACCTGGAGTAGAAACGGCAAGGTTTAGGCTCACTGGCACAGCTGGAGGGAATAACCCCCAGCAGCAAAATTTAGGGTGATCCAGTTAGCACAGCTTGATCGGGAGAAGATGCTTTCACCTGAGAGGACCGTGCCTCTCATTAGGGACTTGCGCCTCTGAGCTCGGCATCTCTAGAAATTCTGTGTTTGCTGTTGCATTTGCCAACGGCATTTTGCCGGTGCCTGAGAAGGGTGACACCTCCCCGAGACAGCAGCAAGCAAAACACCCGCATCTTCGCAGACCAGCCTGCCTTGTGAAACACGGAACGTTTTCATCTGAGCACTTTTAACCCAAGAGTGCTTTAAATAACCCCACCTGCAGTGCTAGACATCCACCTACGCAAGTCCCATCGCAACCGTGGCAGAAGTGCTATGTCAGTGTGCCCTACATTTGGAGCACTAACTGCTGGCAGCCAACGTGTTGGAAGGACGCGGGCGTGGAGAAAATTACGATTGCAGTTAGCGTTATGTGGTTAATTGCTTCAATTATCCAGCTGACTCACTCCTGTCCTTTTCCTCGTGTATCCAGCTAGTGACCCCGCTCCACAGAAAATGTGTTGAAATGGGAATTCACAGGTAGCGACGGACCAAAGTTAAAACTCAGCGGTGGAAACGCACTTGCCATTTTAGGGCAGGGAGTTTCTTTCCCCACAAAGAAGCATTCGAAGTGTTGTGTTAAACATATCTTTACAAATCCCATCCCTATCAAATAATTAGGTGGGTAACTGGGTAGTTACTCACTGCTTTTATTTACTAGTCTGTCTTTAATGTGAATCTACTGCGTGTCACTTGGTAAATCATTTTCTTCCAGGTATCTTAGTTTCTCTGTCGGTAAAATGGTGTCAGTGATACAAGCCCTACCTTTTCTATGGGCTTTACATTCTACTGCAGCAGAGTGAGATGTTATCAAGCGAATTTTAGGTTTTAGCATCATGCAAATCTCTTGCATGGTCAGAATTGAATTGAGTGATTTCTTGCCTTATCGAAAAGGCTTCTTTAGAAAGAAAGAAAGGAGAATACCACAGAGTTATTTAACTGTTTTTTTTTTTTATTCCACAAAGATAAATAAGCAGATACATTATTACTAACTTTTCCACCAGCATAAATAGAATTACATAAATAGACATTTCAAAGTGTAAACTAAAGATGTGTAAAGAATTCCCATTATTTTTTCAGCCTGGCACATGAGGGTGTCTGGATTCTGAATTCACAGAGTTCAAGATTTTGGGGTAAAATATTACAGGTTTTTTTTTTCTAAACTGAGACTTCGTCATTTTTAATATATTCTGATAGATCCTATCTAATCATTATGGTTTGATTTAGTTTGACGGAGGCTGAGTCGAGCCCCTTCATTTCATCGCTGTTAGGCAGGGAAGCTCTCCTCCATGGCTCCCTGCCTTTACACTACTGGATCCCTTTAAGCCTGGTGTCGGATCAAGGGGGTGACACACGTGCAGCCCACGGTGACGATTTTCTTCTCCAACCGGTATGATTGGTGGCAGCCCTTCTGCTCCCTCCGGAGGACGAGGATCTCTTGTTTGATGGGGACGGAGTTGACGCTGTGGTCCAGCTGCCCATCCAAATTCACACACCTGGAGTGGCGACACTTGGCATCAGCGATCACCTGAGGGAAACGGTTGTGGTCCTCATCGATTCTGTAAGATGACATGAAAGGAAGTATTTGAAATGCAAATACTGCTGCACCTCCAGAGGCATGATCGTCCGGATCGCTGTGGGTTCCCAGCTCAGGAATCTGTACCTCCTGGGAAATTTCCTATGTAGGGGCAGTAGATCCTCCACTCTAGGTTTTTAAGTGTAAGTGAAGTGTAAGTAAGTAAATACTGCAGGTTTTTAAGTGTAAGACAAGCATGACAGGACTGCACGCAACTGCCTTTGCAAAAAACTTCCTTCAAATAGGCACTGACTTTGACAGACCGATTAGAAATTATTTGAGCCTCCCAACATGTCAGGCTGACTAATGGACCCAAAGACCTTCAGCTCCCCTCCAAAACGTGAAACGTTCTTAGGGCCTGATGCTGATGTTATTAAACCACCACTGAATTTGGTGCAATGTTAGCTCTCTGAGCTCTTTTTGATAATCTTTTAGGTAAAGAATGCTTTTGAAGATAAAGCTTGCCCCAATATACAAATAAATTAATTAAATTACAACAGTAGTTTATTTGCCTTCTGCATGTTAGCCTCGACCACGTTTTTTGCTCTGTGCTCCTTTCTGTATTGGTTAACTTTCAAAGAGGACTATATGGACTGTGGATACCCTCATATTTCCAAAATCTCTCGACAGTGAAGCCCTGATAATAAAGATGTGGGCATAACCTCTGCATCATTCTAGATCATCACAGCCAGTGTGTTTCTAGACCATAAAGAGGGAGACGGTACCTGTAATCCCACGGAGCCAGAGAGCGGCTGCTGACATCAAGAGTCGTTCTGGTGTCCTGGTTCATGCTGCTGATGCTTATGTTGACTCTCACACTTTGAGGGAATTTTGAGTCTTTTTGGGTCAGGCATCCAGCATACGCTTGCTTGAAGAGGTTCTCCGGCTTGAGTCCAGGCTGTATCACCTTCCCGTAGGCAGAACTGCTGGCTGACAGCACGGCCAGCAGCGTTAGGAGCAGTGATCTGAACTGAAGACAATTGGTGCAGTTAAGGCACAACACAGGTGCAGCTGCTGTAACACAGCGCGGCTCACGACTCTTCTGTGGGACTGGGAAATCCATCCACAGCCAGCCCAGCTGGTCGTTAAAGTCTATACGGCAGGTTGGAGTAATTATGGGAAAATGTGCCATATATCACATCCACGCTTGCTTTCGTTAACTAATTCTTACAGTGCTGACAGGTATGGTATACACTCAGTTGTAATTTGGTGATAAAAAAAAATCTGCAATTATATAAAATAATATAACACAGGAGACAGCAGAAAGGATATAACAACAAAAAAACGCTCTAAGATTGAGCTTTCAATGTATTCCTTCACTTCAGAGTATGTTGCAGTAGCCCCGTTCGCTAATATACCGGTACAGTCTCATTGCTGCCCCACGCTGGTGCTATTCATCGTCTCCTGGTTTAGTTATTTCCAATTATTAATGGTTTAAACAAGCATTCTAAAGGTGGGTGCAGATCCCCATTCCTGGCAATCATCTATTAGAGTTTAAATATGTCTCTGTCAAAACGGGGGAAAAAAACCTAGAAAACAAGTTCTTACCAGAGAAGCGCAAAGGATCGGAGACATCTTCCTTCCGTCTCTTACTGTGGCTGATGCTCGTGCTGGGCTCTCTCGAACTGAGGGTGTCTGGGCACATTTGCTGGTGGACTTTTTATAAGGGCTTCTGTGCCGTCCTAGTTAATGTGGAGTAGGTGTTTTTTTTTTTCCCAGCCTTAACTGTGGTTTCTGACCATAACTTAAATTAAAAAGTGTATGTGTATATATTCCATCAACGCAGGTGGAAGACAGGATATGGGCTCACCCTTTCTTAGATCTGCGGATGATGTCATTACTTTAGCCATGTCACTCAAGTAGTAACAAAACTCAATGGTGATATTAGAAAACCACCAAAAAATTGGCACACGCTGCAGTAAGCAGGTACAAAGTGCGCAATTTTAAACTGGGACTAGAGTCGTCATCTAGTCAGACATAAGTTGATGTGCTTCACGGTCTTGACTTGGGGTGCTGTGGGTACCACAACCACTAATGGCACTGGCACTACCAGGTTGGATCCCTTTGCTCCTAGGTCAGTCTGATGTCTTTTCAGCCTGAATCGGGAAGATGCTGGACAGCTGGCCCCCATCCGATTCCTCTCCGTACTTGCCATGTGCTGTCCCTTGACTTGGTGCCTAGGGACCCAGGCTCCTTCTCAAGCTCTTATTTCTTTCTCTGATTTCCTAGTCTGGATCAGGCTATTTTTATTCATGTCTACAGCTCAGGTGTGATATGTCAGTTTTGGCCAGAATGCTTTGTGATAGAGAGTTCCCAAATTCAGTCATTCTCCATCTGGGGAAAAAAACCCCCACCAAACAAAAGATGAATATTGATTTTGAGCTTGCCACCTTTTCATTTCACTTCAGGCTCTTGTGTTATGAGAGCGAGCTGTGATCCTGAGGAAAAGGGTCTGGGAAGTGAGATGGATGTGGTTGAACCTTCTGTTCCTAAATTAAGGGGAGGACAGAGGGATTCAAGAGAAACCTTGTGAAGGCTGAGAGAAGCAAAATGACTCTTCTTGTAGGCAGGAGTACTGGAAGGAACTGTGGACACCTCCTCCATGGTATATAGGTGATAGGTTGCTGCACTTGAAAATATAGTGAGCTAAAATATCTTGCATTGTGTAGCCCCAAGACATTATGACTCCTTGTGCCCCAGCCCTGTGTCCTGGGTGACAGTGATCAATGATCCGATGTAGCTCCTGATCCCACCCTGCTGTCTCTCCACCCTTGTAAGACCAGCTGTGATGTACCCTGCTGTGTTAGTATTCCAACAGACTCCATGTGACGTGGTGACAGTCAGGATCTCTTTCTCCCCTTCAGGGGGATTTTTCTAGATCTTCATGAAGATATTGTAAGGGGGTTGCAGACCTGGAGAGGTTGGGCTGCTCCAAGGCTGCGTCCCCTTTTGGTTTTGGGTCATCGTTGTTGCTCTGGCTGATAGCAACCACCTTGTCTTTTTGTTTCTGATTAGGCAGATGTCTTGAAGAGCCCTGAACGCTCATTAAAAGCTGTGGGCTTGACCCTGAAAGAGACCTTACCTTTAAAGAGGGATGTCTGTATTCGTTGCTCTCATCTGTTTTCAGGGATTTAAATCAACAGCCCTTTAGTAAGTATTTTGGTCACTGAGATGTATGGGAAGCTCTGGGACAGGCTGCTTCTGTGGCATCGTTCAATATCCTCTGTCGAGCGCTCAGAGCTCTGCAGTTACTCCACTCAGCAGCAAAGCAGGGATGTGAAAATTTTGGACAAAGCAGATACTGGACCAGGAACTAGAAACTTGATGCCTTTCCCAGGCAAACATCCCAACCACTAGCCGACAGTGTCTTCTTCTCCCTGGCAAATACTTCATGGCATAGCTAATTAGGACAACCCAACGTCTCCCAAGGAAAGACTCTCCACCTAGACGGCTACAAAACCTGGCACGCAGGGAAAGGAGCAGGCTCAAATCTCTCAGGCTGCAGCTTCCCAGGTAACGATGCTGATTGTAATGAACTGTGAGATACAATAAACCAGCTACTGGCATGTTCTTTGATGAGCTTCCCAAAGAGTAGGTGGGAGATGGACATACACAAGGGTGTGGAGGCTGCTCGTAGGCTGAATTTGAGAGAGGTCCTTGACAAAGGGACTTACATTTTAGAAAGGAGGGGGGTGAACATTGAATGTGTCCTTCTCTAACATTTTTTTCTTAGGCAAAGACTCTTGTCACTTTGCTCTGACAGTGGCTTACAGGCAGCTAGGATGTGCACCATGAAGTAACGACCAGTGTACCAGCCCTGATCTACTGACGCATACTTTTTCTCAGGTCTAATTTTTGGTGATGTTTTCAGAAGAAAATGACGCAAATAAGGTGTGTTTTTTACATTTGCTTAATATTTACGTGTAAGTCCAAATTTGACTCACCTTGTGCCATCCAAAGGAGGATGTAAATAAGGGTAGAATTTAGTTTGAAGTTTCTGGGATAGCCATGACCTATATCAGCTGATTTAAAAGATGCTGATGACTGAAAGGTTAAATATATAATTCAGTTTCCCTCTTAGAGTTAGAGATGCACATGTTAAAGGAAATGGTTCCCTCAGAAGGGTTTTTCTTTAATGCTATTTACTGAAATATCCATTTAAAGTGGGTCAGTTAAATTTCCAATTTTAAAAGCAAAAGAGATTTCAAAAGCCCTCGAGGTAGTGGAAGGTCAGGTTCAACCAGCCTGACCCTAAATCTAGGCTCGTTTACTCTAAATGTGTCAGTGGTTTGGGTTACCTCAGTACTTGAAAGGTGAATAGTAAACTGTTCAAACATGGCTAACGCAACATTGCAATAGTGAAAAAAAAAACCAAACCCAAAAAACTTTCCATGGTTTATTTTCAGCCATGAATGCATTCATTTGCAATTGTGATAGGCAAAATGAGCAGGTCTCAGGAGAAAATATACCTGTTGAGATACTTCCACCAGGTCTGAATTACAGAAATGAAACTCTCACATTTCTGGTTCCAAGATTTTTCCAAGTCCTAAAAAATTATTTTCCAGTTCTTCCTGGTCTCCAGTGAAAACAAAACTTGAACATGATTTTTTTCCATGAGATGGTTAGATTTTATCCCATGGCATTTGTTCTGTTCTGACACTTAGCTCTCTCTTAACTAGAGATCTGAAAACTGCGACTCTAACAAAAGCTTACAGAAACAAAAGGATTAGGGATTATTTACAGCCTTTTGAAATCAAACCTAGCCCTTCTCTTGGCTTTGGTGAAAGGTTTCTTGAGATTAAGTTGCCGTACTTTACCAGCTGAGATCCTTCAGGCACCCAAATCCGCGTATGTTGGCCTTGATGACACTTTCTCCCCTCAAAGTCACAGTGTGAGTCGGTGCCAGAGCTCTGGTGCCCTGACTGAGCTTGCTCTGAGTTAGAAAAGAAATCACAGGCATCTCCAAATACTTAAAACACTTTTTTCAATCGCTACCAGTTAAGTTTATGCTACTTTTGGAAAATAAGGAGCTTTTCTATTTACATTTAGGAAGATATTTATGCATTTTTTCTTGTTGGAGAGAATGCGTTTTCTTCCTCTTGAGTACATATCCTTATAAATCCCTATAAGCTAAGGCAACACGCTTCTTCTTGCATACAATCGTTGCATGACCTGCTGTGCATTGGGGGAGGTGATTTCTCGGAGATCGATGATTAGACTGAGCCTGAGGGCAGTGGTTATCTGAGAGAACCTCGGATCTTGAGGGGCAAAGCTCTGAGCACCCTGATTAAACACTGAAGTTCAATTTTAGTTTAATTTCATTTAATCCTGCTCTGAGTGGATGGGTGGATGAGAGATCCCCTCCAAACCGCGTAAATCACTGCACCGTTCTCCCACCCCTTAATCATTGAACAGGAGACATGACACAAAAGGTAAAATAACCTCTTTCCTCTATTAAACGCCTCTACTTTTCCTCCCCAGCAGCTGCAATAGAGATTATCCTCTCCTACTGCATGCCTAAATTTTCCAAACACAGCTACATCCATATCTTGGTTATTCATCAGCCATGGTTGCTGTCAGTGGTTGACACATCTCTTGCACGACTAATATCTAATAGATACGCAGTAACCTGGAAGTCAACATAAAGGAAGCGGACCACTCAATTCATCTTCTTGATTGCTGCTTGGAGGGACAGGGGAAGAAGAGGGCTTCTAGATATGTGAGCTGGGCTTAACGAGAAGCAGGAATTTTATGCCTGCTCCTGTGGTAATTAATAGATGATTAATATGGAACTGCAATGTAGTCTGGGTAAGTGGAGAGGGGCTTTATGCCACCGGGAGGTGGGTGCAGGATACGACTGCTGAGATTACAGCCGGGTCCTGAGCAGCAGCAGTATCACTACTGGTGTTAGTGTGGCGCCCAAGGGTTCGTTGTAAAGCTGTGCCAAATTAGCACCCAACACCTAATGGAAGGGACAATATCTCCCGGCCAACACAAGGTACTTGTCTGCAGGCAAAGGGAAGTTTAAGAATTGCAAGGACTGGCTGATGAGAGGGGACCTAGGCTGAAACCAGATCACCAGGGGTGGTAAAGATCTCCCTTGAGCACGGATGATTTAATGTGTCTCCTCATTTATTTGTTTTTGTGGTTATCAACGATGTTAATGACCAAATAGTTTTGTTATCAGTTAAAGATCTCTCTGTCAATGCTTTGTTTTCATGGCTTCAAAGACATCCTGTAGCAATACATTTCACAGCCAGTTATGAACTGTACAAGAAGAAACCCTTTGTGCATAAAACTAGCCCATATTCAAGCTGGTGGAATGGTTTATACAAGCAATTAACTCATTTTGAAATTCTCTCTTTGCTGTGCTATCTGCTCGCATCCTGTGGTCTCGCCCACACCTTGGCCCCAGCGAAGGGCAGGAAGCAGAGGGAGAAGGACTTGGGGGTCCCTGCTGCTGCCCCCCACCCAGCAGCTCCTGCCCGCACCACTTGCCAAATGTCCACCTGAAGCGTCACTTGCTGCAGGTTGAGACGTTCATTTCCCATCCCCTGTGGGTGTAGGGACAAATTGTCCCTGTCCCCCTTCCCTCTTGGGTCGTGCTCTCAAGACCTTTGCACATTTTTTTCCCCTTGCTCGGTTGGGAGGATCTCCACTTGACCCCTCCATCCCTTGCAGGGTGGTGCTCCAAGCTCAAGACAAACCGTTTGCGTAGCGCTTCAACGTCCTGATGCTCACAGACCCTCTGAGGGGCAGGGAACCGGCACATGGCACCTCTTCACCATCGCAGCCCTGAGAAACTCCCCTGTTTGCACAAAATTGGTGTCAGATTCCCAGGCAGTCTGCTTCCTAGCCTTTGGAAAATCTTTATTCTTCCTTTTTTTGGGGGACCATTGTAACTAAAATTTATCTGAAACAAAGTAAATTCTGAAGGTTGTCAGGAAGTCCTTGGTATACTTGTCCTTATCTCTATACCAGTTGCCAGCTGCAGATTTGTCAGCCTCTTTCACCTCCAGCTACACATGCTTTTTCTGCAGTAAATTAGGAGTAGCTGCACTGGAGTGCTCAGAGTTTCCAAAGCTGAAAATCTGTAGCAAAAAGGGGGAAAAACTTGTCAAGACTTGTCTGGACAACATCTGAGAGTCAGTTCTTTGTACCATCCATTGGGGAAAAAAAGAAAGATAAATTCTCCTTGTGTAGTTTTATCAGTTCCGGCAGTTAAAGTTCCTAAACCCAAGTTTCTCATAGATGGGCACAGCTTGTGATTTTACATTGGTGTGTCACCCCCTGACTCCAACAGGGCAACAAAACCAGGAATGCCGCAGTGCACGAGGTTATCTGTGCAGTTGTGTGTTCCCTCCTGGCTGATGCAGGAGAGGAGGGATGCCAGAATACGGGATGCTCAAATTCCTCACTTCATGCTCTCAAACGCCTCACGGGGATGAAATTTAGCCCTGTAACTTGGTCCCCGGTCTGATGAAGCTTACTTCTTTGGGAAGGCATGCAGAAAGCACATTACAAATGAGAATCTGACCCTGAAATCTTCAACCCTATCTGGACGGGGACCGAAGCAAAGGGAAGATGAGGCAGCATCGTTAAACAGGAGCAACCTCCCTGCAATCTCAGTTCTCGTCTGCAAAAGGCTCTGCCCGCAGCCCTGGGCTGCGACGATGCCCGCGAGGTTTGGGATCTGCCTCCCTCCAGCTGCTCGGTGGAGGGGAAGCTGGTCCTCTCCTTGCAGAGCCCCACGCAGCACCCGTGAAACCAGCTGGTGGTTTCGGTGGCGGTGCAAGGTGACGTTGCAGCAAAGGGACTCGCGTGGAGCCTTGAGAGGTCGGTGCTACGTGCCGAAACGCCAGCCCTTAGCCAGCAGCTGCTCGGCCACCCGCTTGTGCTCCACCGCCCACTGCTTTCAAACCAAATTAGGTTCAGAAAACTAGTTTTATCACCGATGCACTCACTGTACCTATATCCCGGGGCTTATACTCTGGGCTGCCAGACAGGTTCGATAAGGCAG
Organism: Burhinus bistriatus; assembly: GCA_013397275.1. Taxonomy (NCBI): domain Eukaryota; kingdom Metazoa; phylum Chordata; class Aves; order Charadriiformes; family Burhinidae; genus Burhinus; species Burhinus bistriatus. Next base: position 397,223 of record VYXH01006114.1, on the reverse strand, counting down.
GCTGCAGAAATAAAGTTATTTCCACTGTGGCCATTTGCCTGCTGCCAGGTCAAATTTGAAAAACTCGGTCACCCATCATCTTGTTTTAAGAAGTCAAAGTCCTTTTTTTTTTTTNNNNTTTTTTTTTTTCCCCCCTTGCAGAGAAATGACTCCTGGCCATATTTTGTGTGCAAGAAAGTCTCAGAATTCAAAAGTATTAGAGAATAAGTGACTCAGAGTGGTTTTGATGAGAGTTGCAAATGCGCAATGGGGATCCCAATTTTTGAGCCCTTTCACCCAGCTGGGGTTTGAGTTGACTTTTTTTTTTTTTAAATAAGAAAAGGAAATTCATCATTTTTCCAAACATATGCAAATTCTGACCGCAGTGCAATGCAGTTTCCAGAACTATCCCAGGCAGTGATTTCAGAGAATAACCACTGCTGAAGGTCTCCTCCTCCGAGACGTGTGGCATTGCAGCGGTGGGGTGGGGGCAATGGGTGGGTGACAGAAGCCCGTTGTCCTATTTTAACCTGAATTGACTCCTTTTAACCAGACCTGGTCCTTTCTATGCTGATGCCGTGGCTACAAGAGCAAAGTGAATAGGTGCATGCCAGGCAGAGCTCTTGAGCAATTTTTCTGTTGAAATGGACCATCACTGCTCCTTTTAACAGCTCTGCGTTTTGGGTGAACCGACTGTGCTGAACTCAACTGGGGCTAGAAAAAGGAATTGTGGTCCTGTCTGTATTTCAACCAATGTGCAATCCTGCATGATCATTTATCCGTTCTACAACAGCTTTCCCATCAGTGCTGGAGGCCATCATCCATTCCCTGGTGCTTGTTTGCAGGCCTTATTCTCTTAATTTGCCACTGCAAACAATAGGTAAGGAATGACAGCCAACAAGTTGGCTCCAAAGTGGATACAGGGATGAGAAGGGCCAGTATCAAAGCTCAGCAAACTGTAAGGGTTGGGGGCTTTTCTTACTTCAGTCCCCCTTCAGCCCTAAGTAGATGGGACCACAAGAATGTGCATCGTCCCAGAAAGAAGCAAAGGTCTGTGGGACTGACGAGTCTGTGGTTCCCAGGATATGACCAACATCACAGGTGATGTCACCACATCCTAGGTGAGAGTGAGGACGTTTTTGTGAAGAGTACTACAGTTTACTCTCTGTCTTTGTGAGCATGAGACGATATGATCAACATTGTTTGTACAGTCCAGTCCCTTAAGGGACACCACCCACACCCCCAAATCCACTGAGCATCAGTGTCTCATGCTCCCACCCACTGCAGGACACGAACATGTCACAGGATCCCATAGTGACAGCAGCCCACACTACATGAAAGGCTCAGGTCTTTGACACTCGTGACTCTTTTAATATTTCTATGGCAAAACTCTCACACATCCAGTAAGGGAGCAGTGGGCATTAAGCAAACAGTATCTATATCGTATCAACACGAGAACATATGGAAAAAACCTTGACTGAGAATACTTCATCCAAGCCATATCCATGGCAGACAGTCACAAAGAGCAAATTAGGATGTAAATTATTTGCTTGCAAAAGACTTGATCAGATAACTTGTTTCATCAGATAATTTCTTTGCAAAAGATAATTCAAGTAGCTCTGCCAAAGTGGAGCTTTATTTGTAGCTGTGGCTACATAAGCCTCCCAGCCAAGGAGCTGTGTGGCCACAGTTCTCACGGATGTTATTTATAAACCTTCCTTGTTGCTAATGGGCCAGTCTTATTTGGCAGAAGAGGTTATGAAGCAGCACACAGATAGAGGTCTCACATCGATCACAGAGGGATTACAATAACCATATTTTGGTTTTGCTTCCCCGTTGTTCCTCTGGGAATTAAGAAATGTCTGGTTTCTCCACCAGAGAAGCTTTGGGAAATTGTAATGGATTATAGGGTTGTGATTAATGGAGCTGTGTTAAGTTTGAGGCCTGTAACCAGTGGTGGCCCCCAGGGGTCAGTACTGGGTCCGGTCCTATTCAATATATTCATCAATGACCTGGATGAGGGGACAGAGTATATCCTCAGCAAGTTCACTGATGATATCAAACTGGGAGGGGTGGCTGACACTCCAGAGGGCCGCGCTGCCATCCAGCGTGACCTGGACAGGCTGGAGCGCTAGGCAGAGAAGAACCTAATGAGGTTCAACAAGAGCAAGTGTAGGGTCCTGCACCTGGGGAGGAAGAATGCTAGGCAGCANGGGTTGGAGGAGGATGGAGGCAGACTCTTTTCCGTGGTTCCCATTGACAGGACGAGGGGCAATGGGCACAAGTTGGAACATAGGAAGTTCTATACAAACATAAGGAAATACTTCTTTACGGTGAGGGTGACCGAGCACTGGCACAGGCTGCCCAGGGAGGTGGTGGATTCCCCTTCTCTGGAGATTTTCAAGCCCCGCCTGGATGCAGTCCTGAGTAATGTGCTGTAGGCATTCCTGCATCAGTAGGGGAGCTGGACTAGATGATCTCTAGAGGTCCCTTCCAACTCTGAAAATTCCGTGATTCCATGATTCTGTGATAGGCAACAGTAGAAACGTTTGGGCAGGATGGTGCATGAGGACCTCTCATGGGACACCGTGAACTCATGGACGAGTACCTACTTCTTCATGATTCCACACTAGGGATACCAGTCCTCGACATATAAAGGCATTTCTTTGCATTTTGACTCCTGTGCTTCCAAACACTTTTTCTCTCAATGGGCCCAGATCCTAGACGGTCATACGGAAGTCTGATCTCAATCTCAAAAGCAATAGAAATGTTCTGGTTTGAAACTGATTATCAGGACAATTATTTGCATCTTTTTCAGTTTCAAACTGCTGTCTTTTTTAATATGGATTGAATTCTCCTTGTTAAATGTACTTAAGAGCTTAAGAGAAATTTGAGTCCTGATTTTATAAAATAACTTTGCAATCAACTGAGTGAGAATTTCGGATTTAGTCTTTGGAGAGAAATAGATAAAAAGGACCACAAATTGGGCTAAAGAAGTGATATATGAAAAGTATTAATGACTAATACCAAGCTATAGTCTAAACACACTTTTTAGTTTCATAAACATCATAAGATGAATCTGTGTATTATTTTTACTTTCCATTTGTAAGCTGTAATAGCAGCTTTGGTTGTGCAGGCTGTTTGTGTATTTATTTGGACACAGTTCCTTGGCACAGAATTAAAATACCAGTTTTATCCATCTGTAACTACCCCACAAGGAGAAGAAATTATGAAATTATCATCTGTGGACTAAAGAGGTTATTCAGGTAATTATGACCACGCAATTATCATGGTAACAGTCCAGAAACAGTCATCTTTGCATCCAACCTTCACTTCAGAAGATCTGCACCCTTTTAAAAGGACCAATGCTTGAAATTAAGTCTCTCTCTAGATACACCAAGTCTTGAAATAAGACACACACACTCAGAAACAGAGGAAGCCATTGCATAAGAGGGAGCAAGCTGAATGGGGTAGGAGTAATCAGTTTTTGGAGGAGAGAAAGTAAAAAATCACAAAATCACTAGGGTTGGAAGGGACCAACCTGGATGATCTCTGGAGATCATCTACTCCAACCCCGCTGCCAGAGCAGGGTCATCTACAGCAGGTTGCACAGGACAGGGTCCAGGTGGGTTTGGAACGTCTCCAGAGTTGGAGACTTCACCACCTCTCTGGGCAGCCTGTGCCAGTGCTCTGCCACAGTGCTCTGCCACCCTCAAAGGAAAGAAGTTCCTCCTCATGTTCAGATGGAACTTCCTATGGTCAAGTTTGTGCCCATTACCTCTTGTCCTATCACTGGGCACCACTGCAAAAAGACTGGTCCCATCCTCCCGGCACCCTCCCTTGAAGTATTTGTAAGCATTGATGAGATCCCCCCTCAGTCTTCTCTTCTCCAGGCTAAAAAGACCCAAGTCCCTCAGCCTTTCCTCATAAGAAAGATGTTCTAGTCCCCTAATCATCTTTGTAGCCCTCTGCTGGACCCTCTCCAGCAGTTCCCTGTCCTTCTTGAACTGGGGAGCCCAGAACTGGACAGAGTACTCCAGGTGCGGCCTCAGCAGGGCAGAGTAGAGGGGGAAGATGATCTCCATTGACCTGCTTACCACACACCTCTTGATGTACCCCAGGATGCCATTGGCCTTCTCGGCCACAAGGACACATTGCTGGCTCATGGTCATCCTGTTGTCCACCAGGACTCCCAGGTCCCTTTCCACAGAGCTGCTTTCCAGCAGGTCAGCCCCTAACCTGTACTGGTGCAGGGGGTTATTCCTCCCCAAGTGCAGGACCCTACACTTGCCCTTGTTGAACTTCAAGAGGTTTCTCTCTGCCCAACTCTGCAGCCTGTCCAGGTCACACTGAATGGCAGCACAGCCTTCCGGTGTGTCAGCCACCCCTCCCAGTTTGGTGTCACCAGCAGACTTGCTGATGGTACACCCTGTCCCTTCATCCAGGTCATTGATGAATATATTGAATAGGACCGGACCCAGTACTGACCCCTGGGGAACACCACGTGTCACAGCTAGACTCTGTGCCACTAACCACAACCCTCTGAGCTCTGTCTGCCAGTCAGTTTTCAATCCACCCCGCCGTCCATTCATCCAACCCACACTTCCTAAACTTGCCTATGAGGATGCTGTGGGAGACAGTGTCAAAAGCCTTGCTGAAGTCAAGGTAGAAAATATCCACTGTTCATCTATTTGTCCAGTCACGCCATTGTAGAAGGCTATCAGACAAGTCAGACATGACTTCCCCTTGGTGAATTATGGATGACTGAAGTTGGGTTTTCTGATTGCTCTTCACATTAACTCTCTAAGCCACACTGTGCAGAGCAGTGAGAAGGTTGTATCAATGTACTGGAGTTGCATGCACTATAAGATAACTCTGGTTTCCCTGAAATAATCAGTTGCGGATTTGCTAAAAGCTCTTCCAAAATAGTAGCTGAATTTGCTCTCCCTTTATTCACCTCTCCTTTTGTTTTTGTTACTGTGAAGACTGAAATACTAACATGAAATGTGCCTCCTCTTCCATCTGAGGAGCGAAATCCTCTTGCTCCTTTCCACCGCCTCGCAAAGACTCTCTGCACATCCCTGCAGAGCCACGTCCTTCCCACCGCCTTCCCTTCCCCTGGTGCTCAGGAGCTTTCTCTGGGCTGGCTCAGGAGCCGGCATTTAGCTCTTAGAGCAGCAGCCCAGGAGATGCCAGATATCACAAGACTTCTGTGGTGCACTAGAGCTGATGACTGATAAGAAACTTACATGAGCCAAGCGGAAGGAGACAAGCAGGCAAAGTACCCAAATGTCTCATCATCCCAGTCTGAACTTTGTTTGCAAAGGATTCAAGCAGGGTTTTACCATATAAAGTGGCATTAGGCAGAGTAAAAAGTTAATCAGATGGTGGGGTGATTGCTCGTCTGTCTTATTTTCTTTCTTTCTTGTTGATGAAGGAGGCTTTCTGCCTGTGTACAGGTGACCTGCGTTCCCTCAAGGCAGAGAAAAGGACATTTTTAAACTGGTCTCATGCCCTAGCAGAACCTGGAGATGGCTGAGGAAAAAGCAGATAAATGGTAGTTGGTCAAGAGGTGGGTTGGGGTCCTTCTCCTCATGAGAGAATTGTGAGGAGAAAGGGGAGAACAGTGGCGCTCTTACCCTTGGAAAGCAAGCACTGACAGCGGTCCTCCTTGACAACGATGCTCAAAAACTTTCGGGTGATAAGTACCTGGTTTTGAAAGACTGAGATAATGAAGTGGATTACATCAAGCTTACAGAAGTCTTCCAGTTTGAATTTTAGACATATATAGCGAGAGAATATATAGACGTATACATATATTTCCTCTGAAAAATGGCCTTCTGGGATGGACACAACACTTCCTGAAAACTGGCAGCTGTGACAAATAATGCCCAATAAAATTACATCTTATTTTACATCCATAAATATTTTGCAGAATATTCTCAAGGTGGATTTACACCATGTTGTCATTTTTTGTGAACAGGGCGTTTGTTAAATGCAGAAGTGCTGAAGGCTGTTTCTAAAGTGGTTTGGACTTTAAAAACTGTCTGCAGGGAGCAAAAATTGGGTCACTTTTGTACTTTCTGAAGACAAAGGAACTTGTTAATTTCTAAGAATTATTTCTTTCCTGAATTTACTCATCGCTGCTCCTCGTTATCTCATAATTGTTTGGCTAAGAAAATGCAATGGAAGAGTATGTCTTTTCACTTAAGTCAGTGGAAAAAATCACATTAGCTGTGATGAAGCGAAACGAGACGTGGTGACAGTCAAATCACGCATATGACATATGTGTGAAAATGCTGCTGTCCACAGGCCCCTTCGTTCCTGCCGTGCCAGGACTGAGGACCATGGATGCTCTCGCCTTACAGAGCCCAGCGGAAGAAGGAGTGAGATATTGTCCTGCCGTGCTTACTCCATAGCGGAGGAAGCCCAACCATGGTCAGTCCATGGGTGCTGGCTGAATGTGAGCTGTCATGTCCCTGCCATGTCCCTGCTTTGCAGCTGGTGCTGTAGGATTCGCTCCTTGTTGGTGCTCAAGGGATGCCCTGAGTGTCCCATGAACAACTTGGTCTGTGACTGAAGCCTGCTGGAGGTGTCAGAGCTGAGAAGAGCTAACCATCACCGTGACCTGCCCACCACTGTGGGCAGCTGTGGTATGGTTGTCTCGGCAAGAGACTGGGAGAGACCCGTCACCTCCTCTCCATCAGCCGTCTGGGAGGCAGGTTAGTACCTGGACTCCTCCTGGGCCATAGTTTGAGTGAAGCGAGGTGGTGGTGGCAGCTGAGTGTGGACACGGCCAGATGGGTCCAGCAGGTCTCAGGGACAAAGAATGGGCCCTGGCACCATTTCTTTAGCAGAAATACATCTTCTACGTACTGTGCTGGAACCGTTGGATCTTCTGTTAGGGCTGTTTTTTATTTTGGATGGGACCGTATTTGCAGACAACATTTCTTGCCATGGAAAACAGGGCCTGAGAAGCTGAGGACTGCATAGCCTACTGCTTGCTTTGCCCACTGTGTTAGGAAGCTCTGGCTATCTACTGCATAACCCATCGCTACAGCCTGCAGGCAAACCCTGCGTAGATGTGGTGCTACTGCAGGGCAGCGCCGAGGCTGAGCAAACCCAAGTTGTGTAGCGTGGAGGTGCAGCGAGATACGAGGCGTTAAAAAAAATCCCCTTTTGACTCACCTCCAGGAACTGCTTGTTTCAAACTGGGAGCAGTTTGCCTGAAGGGCTAAGAAACCTCCAGGGATCTAGGACTTTGAAATGCGGTCTATCTGCCCGTGCAGTGGTTAAGATCCATGAGCTTTCAGTGATGACACAGTCCTTGGTTGTGATGAATTGTGTGTCTGGCATGAGAGGGAAACCCTGGTACCTCGGAATAATTTGTCTTTTGACCTGAATTTACTCAATCTTTTAGATTCAGTAGTGCCAGCAAACCCATACAATGTCCATACTCCTTCTTGCTTCTCAGACCCCCACCCCACCCCTGACAGGTGATGGGGACTTAATAGCTGATGTCCTTCGCTCCGTCTGTCACACACACCTGATCCTGGTCAGACTGTCCCCCCGTGCGCTGTTGCCCCTGTGTGTCCGGGTCTTCCAAAGGACATTGGCCATGGAGACCTGGGAGAAATGAAGTTGTGCTCCAATGCATCCATCTGCATGGGGAAAATGCAGGGACTGGGAGCACGTGGCATTCCATGGAGCGTGGCTGTCCTGTAGCAGAGACACAGGCTGCTTGGGACACACTGATGCCAGTCCTTGTTCTGTACAATTTGCACCCTCCTCCCCCTCCATCCTGCAAAAAATAAGGGCATCATGGATGATGAACGTAACGAACTTATGTTGATACGCATTTGTTCATTTATTTGTTGATAGTTTTGCACTTCTTTTGGTGGGGTGAGGGCAGGGAACCACTTGCTGAGTTGGATGTCTCAAGTTGGACGTCTAAATTCGTTGCCTGGCTCAGAGAACAGGTCAGGCCCTGTCAGCAAAGCCATTTGCAAGTTATTTGGCTGGTTCTCTTCGTTCGCTGCAGCGTGGTGTGGATGGGAAGATTCAGAAGATACCTTACATGAAGGTGCATGAGGTGATGTGCGTGTTATGGGCCAAGCGGCTATGGGATTACTGATACGTTGCTCCCTGTGGGTCACAAACCTTTACCTTGTTACCCATGCTTACTTATAGCTCATTTTTGCATTAAATAAATAAGAAAAGACATGTGGACACAGTGCACTTTCAAGGATATGTTACCCCTGTTCTTTATGATTTTTTTTTTTTTTTTTTTAAATTTTAAATACAAATTACTTGGACTGGCAGAGCTGAACGAAAGGGGGTGTGTGGATGCCTGTTTGGTAACGTAGGGAAATATAGAAGGCTGTAGGTCAGGGCCCTGCAGATCCACATTGACTTAGAAACCTGCTGAATGTTGCAGACCAGCAAGCCATGTATGTGATCTTTTGGGTCTGTGGTAATGCTGGAGCAGGCACACGTATGTGCCCTTGCAGGGGCAAGCACCCTCGCAGTGATGCTTATTAAAACCAAAATCCTATCCCAAACCTTTTCAGGTGGCTCATCCTCAGATGCACCTCTGGAGATGTTCAGAGGGGTAGCAGATCCATCCAGGAGGAAGGGCTGGTGGGGTCGAGTTGAGGCGGAGGGAGGCACACCTTCCCGGCTTGATGTTTTCAACACTGCTATAGCTGGTTGAAGGGGACCAAACCTCCGAGGAAGACGGGCTTGGTTCCGTTTGACCAGCCAGAGCAGAGCATAGCTCCTGACCACATAACTCACTTGGCTTCGCTGCGCCTTACCTGCAATGGGAATTAGATGGATTAGACAGGAGTGCTGGTGCCGACCACTGCTTAGAGGGAGAGAAGGATGGTGCAGCACTTAGGACACCATCTTAGGAGACCTCACCACTTCCCATCTGAGATGACTTCTGGTACATCGATTTTGGTGGAGAACTGATCCGTGCACAGGGCCCATGTGATGCCCCAGTTGTCTGGACTAGGGCGAATTTCTCACTAATGTGTAAGTCAACAGTGTTTAAGGATGTGGATAAACTTCAGGAACCAAATTCTGGGTCCCTGTCTGATGTTTCACAGAATCTGGCCTTGTTTTGGAATCTTGTCCCAGCTCACGAGCCTGGACATGGGTAATGAGGAAAGTCTTCTGAAGCTTTGAAGATTGGCATTTGTCCATCTTGAGCTATAGCAGCACGTGTCTGAAGATTTCTCTTCATAAAGCCCTTTTCTTCCTGCTGTTATCTCTCTCCCTATTTTTCCTCTTTTTTTTTTTTTTTTCCTTTAAATTTTTAAATAATAAAAAAAAGGAGAAGCAGGAGGGAGGAAGGGAGGAAAGACGCCTCCTTTGTCAATTGAAGGGAAGTCACCTGCCGGTTGTCAGTCAGGCATCACTTTTCAGAGGGCGGTCCCGAGCCCTCCAGCTGTACCTGGGAGCCTCAGGGAGCAGACAGCTGCCGGAGACCATGAGCAGCAGGGCACGGGGCAGCTTCCCAACAGGACAAAAGCAGCATTTTTCCAACCCCGTGCATAGGCCCCTTTCCATGTGCATGTGGTTTTACAGGGACCTGATACGTTTTTCTCTGAAATACATTTTAATTAGGAGCGTG
>VYXH01006114.1:364826-387601 GCA_013397275.1 Burhinus bistriatus | reverse complement strand
TCTTTTTTTTCGTAAATACCTTTTTAATTGGGGCGTTTTTTTTTTTTTTTTCCCCTCTTTATTTTTTCTCTCTTTATTTTTTCCTCCCTTTGCCCTCTCAGTGCCCATCCTTGGGAGGACTATTAACTTGAGTAACTTCAGGACTCCTCTGTTTGCTTCTTGTTTTCCCTTTGTTTTATCAGGGCTATTCATTAGCAGGGAAAGCATTAGCAATATAAATTCTGTATTCCCTGTGGAGACATCCACCTTGCTGCCAAAAGAACAGCTCAGGCGAGCATTCAGCTACAACATTCGTTTGATGCACTCTCCCATCAGCACTAGAGAGTTGCAACCTTGATGAAAGTGGGGAAAAATTAGACCTGCCCTTAAGCTATTTGACAATTTTACCTTCAGTCAGGGTCTGAATAGCCCAACCAGAGGTTGGAGGGAGGAACAGAGTTAAAACCATGGCCTTGACCCCCAGCCAGGCTATAAGTTTTCCTAAACTTTAGCCCTGTGTCTGCATGACTATTCTGTGTTATTTCTTCTCATGTGTCCTTGCAAGTGTGTGCCCGTAACTTAATCCTGGCCCATGCTGTGCAGCAAGAGTTAATGCTGATGGCAGGCTCCAGTGGAACAGGCGTATGCAGGCTGGAGACAGCTGCAGAGAGTAAAGGAGGGACGGGATTCCTCTCCAGATTTAAAACCCACATTTATACAGGCAATCAAGACTAGGGACAGGCTCAGCTAACTAGCCACAAGGGTTGGCTTCGTTTGCCAACACATAAGCATCTGGCATCATCTGAGGAGCTATAGGGTGTCTGAGACATGTAGGTGGCATAAGACACACCTGAAGAACAGCTAGAAGACAGTGGAATACTCTTAGGGTGTCTCCAATGTTACTAGGAGTATCTTTTTACGCAGCTAAATAAAGTCCAGATCTCCACAGACTACAGTGTCTTCAGCATTTTGGAGATGAAGAGGCCACCGGGTGCAGAAAGGAGGTGTTGTGTTTGAGACATGGGCAATGGGTTGATCAGCAAAGCCAGGGAGAGAACAGAGGTCGGGGTTCACACCCCTGCCTGCTCTTTCCATTAGGTGCCCATCTATCTTGCGCAGTTGTTGAAATTAAGTGGAAAAGGATCATTTTCCTCTACTCTGTTTCTCTTCTGAATTAGTCTTCATAACCTAAGAGTTAGATCTGTAGAAGAAGGACAGGATGAAAAAATGTTTGACATGCACCTTCTTGAATTACATCTAGGAGACCACAGGGCTTGGGTCAGATGCAGAAGCCTTGGTTTTGATTCAGACCGAAATTTGGCAAAGCGTCTTGGTGACTGAGGAACATAAATGTCATTGGTTTCAAGGTCTATATTGGTATATTAAATAGTGCCGAAGTGCAAGCACAGGAACTCAGTGGTTTCTGCTGTGTTTAGCACAGTTGCTGGCACAGTTTTGACCTGTGTCAACCAGCACTGACCCTAACAGTTCCCGAGCTCAGCTTGGGAATTAGGGCAGCTCAAAGACCATTCCCAGCAGGGATTTTGAAGATGACTATCTATTTAAGAAGGTGAGAGGTGAATCGTCCTTTTTTGCCCATTGGTTTGAGGGCAAGAACCCAGGCCCTGGCACTATTTAGTGAAATAGTAGTGGTGTAGACAGTGAAACTTGGACTCCTAGACGTCAAAACCTCGTTGGAGTATGAGGCCAATGAATACAAGCTACTGTGATAAAAGCTAGCTGGCTCCAGCATCGCCTCCAGCAGAGTGTGACCAGCCTAAACTACACAACCAGCCCGGAGGCTGGAGAAATACACGGGTGGGAATCTGCTGAATTACGAGGTCTACCTGCTAGCAGTACCTCCCATATCCGGGTTAAAATTAAGATGTGAACAATAATCACTGCAGCATAGACATGTCCTTAAGCTTCTAACTAGATCAGGTGTGTTGAAGGTATTTTGGGGCAGAATTCCTACAATTTCCCATGGGAAATGAAGGTCTGAAAACCTTTCAAAACCTAGGTCATAATGCTAACAGTCCCCGTCGCTGCAGAGCTTCAAAAGCTTTCCTAAACGTTTTCTTAAAATAAATTAAGACTGATTGAAACCTGCCTAGAGTTTTGAATATTTGGCCTATAGCGGAAGAAGGTAAGGTATGAGAAATGGTTTGAGCTCTTCAGCTCCGTGGAACAGGATATTGAAGATATCCTAGAGACATCCAGGATATCTCCAGGCTGTCCTAGGTTGGTGAAAGGCAACTGGTCCACCGTCTTGCAGTTTGCAGAAAAATATAGTGAACTCATTGCTGGATGGCATTATTAGAGGAAAGAATTAAGCAGTGCTCAGAAGAGGAAGGGACATTTGTGTACATGGGAAGAGTATCCTGGGTTATGACAATACACATTTAGGAAAAGAAAGCCTATCATTTTTGAAAAGGCTGTGTGCCTGCTTTGCTCCACAATGTCACATTAAATAGGAGGCGACTTTCTACAGCCTGTTCTGTCTATTACTGCACTGAGACAGTGTGCCGAATTCATCTTGATCAATCCACTACAGCAATTCCTATATCCCTAGCATTCATTTTAATCCCATTAAGGAAGATCTTGTTATGAATTACTGGGAGTAAAGAGGAGAGTTTTGTAACCGGTGTGAGACCTAGATCATATTAAGTCTCACTCCTTGCAAGTCATTCCTACCCCGTGCTGTGTAATTCTTTCTCCATGTCACTAAACGCAAAGCATTTTCCACCAGCTGAGAATGGATGACAATCATTGAGGATATCTGGGATGTAGTGATTTTCAGAATGCCCTTGGAAAACACTTTCAGGACAATGTAAATATTATTTTGTTTAGGTGGAGCCTATAGTCAGGTGGGTAATTTTTCTGGAAAAAGATGTGCAGAATGCATCTTTGTTATCAAATATGTATGGATTCAGGAGTTTGCAACCTTTTAAGATTTGCAGATCCCTACGTGCTTTCCATAGGCACTGAGGGGACTGTAGAGTGAGTATAAGCTGCCTGACCACATTGGACAAAGTCAGATATAGATAAAATGCAATTACAGAAGAGCGTTTGACTCCTTGCAGTAGCTGGAAGCAGAGGACACTGGCGATGTCTCCCTGAAACCACACACTTCCTTACATTCCATAGCAGCCTAATCCATATGGGGATATAAAGAAGCATGTCATCTCATAAGAGAAGTCTGGATGGTGACCTCTGGGCAGTAGGACAGCTGCCCATCCTCCACTCCTGAAGAGGTAGCGTTGCTCCTCAGACATGTTTCACAGCTGGTGGTCTGCTTCACAGAGTCACAGAATCACCGGGGTTGGAAGGGACCTCTGGAGATCATCTACTCCAACCCCCCTGCCAGAGCAGGGTCACCTACAACAGGTTGCACAGGATGGCGTCCAGGCGGGTTTGGAATGTCTCCAGAGTGGGAGACTCCACCACCTCTCTGGGCAGCCTGTGCTGGTGCTCTGCCACCCCCAAAGGAAAGAAGTTCCTCCTCATGTTTAGATGGAACTTCCTATGGTCAAGTTTGTGCCCATTACCTCTTGTCCTTCCTCCTTGGAAAAGCAGTGGCAGCACAAAACCCTGCGATTTCACTGGTGCCCTTGGCCAGTTTGGGATATTTTGGAGGTATATTTTCAGGTGGTTCAGATTTTCCAGCCCTTGTCATTTGCAAGCACTCCCGTGTGTGCCATTGCACAGTGCTGAAGGCCGGAATCTCAGGTGCATGCATGGAAGTGCAGGTTGGGGCATGTCTTGGACTTGTTTTGATAGTCCTGCAACCCTGAAAAACTAGAGTTTGCTGTAAAAAATGAAGTCACAGGAGTGAGAGGTGATAAATAATGTTCTTTCCTTTCACCTTATTATTATTATTAGTATCGAGGCAGGGCCTTGAGGATCTGGCTGAGAAGATGAGCGGCTCATAGACACATGGGGAGATAGTCCCTGCCCTGGAGAGCTGCCTGGCCAAGTAGGCAACACATCCAAAACCAGCCAGCAGCTCACTGGGGCCTGACCTGCTTGTTCAGAAGCAAGCTTTTAAGTTGTAGAGTCACAGAGTCTTTTAGGTCAGAAGAGATGTCTGGAGGCCTCTTGTGCATCTCCTGGCTCAAAGCCAGGCCAACTTAGGTCAGGTTGCTCGGCACCGTGTCTAGCTGAGTTTGAATTTCTCCAAGGTTGGAGGTGCCTCAGCCTCTTTGGGTCTCTGCTCAGAGTTTGACTATCCTCATGGTGAAATCCCTGTTTGCCAATATCTATTTGGAATTTTCTGCATTTCAACTTGTGTCATGTCCTGGTGCACCTTTGAGAGGAGTCTGTCAGGGCACAGCGGTCAGGACGTATGGACGGATTTCTGTATTTGGTGATCGAAATGACCAGTGGAAGTGAAATGCAGGGTACCCTGGTGTCCAGCCCTATGCTAAGTGCTCGATTTGGGGTTGCTGCGCACTCTCGTCCTTGGTGGGGCAGTCACGCTCGAGGATGCTGGACATGCTCAAAGGGAGTCATGGCCATGTTTGGGAAACAGCTGGTTGGAATCAATTTGTTCATGTCCAAGATTCACAGAGATTATTTATTTCTAAGTGGACGCATCTCTGAGGACGGGAATGGGGAGGGAAGTAACCAGGGTAGTGATACACAACTAGTCCACACAAGTATATAGGGCAGGAAAAGAAAATAAGATTTTCTGCCATGTCTTCTCTCCTCAAAGAGCCAAAAGACTAAGGAACAATTTCAGTTCATGAAAAGCACTAAAATCAAGGTGGGAATAACCCCAAGCTTTGAATTAAACACAAAGGCTCTTTGAAGGCAGACCCTAGTGGGAGGTTGCTGACCAGGCACAGACTCCAGCCCACGGAGCACCACTACACGTGCTCCTCAGAGGCCGCAGGTCTCCCTGGAACGTGGAGACCTCTCCCCAGCTTTGCTGTCAGTCTGCAGGCATTTTATAGCGTGTTCAAGAAGTTGGGTCAGAGTTGCTCTCCATGCCTCCAGGGCTCTCCATCTTTCCCTCTGGCAGAGGTGTTCCCCTGCATGATGCTACTTCAGAAAGTACCTCTTTTGCAACTTCCCCCGATATCTGACATTACTGATTTTTCACCTCTCACATGCCAGCACCTTGGTTTTTCTGCCCCTACTTTTTCTCCCTGTTGCTACTCAGCAAATCTGTGTCATTACATGATGCATGTCTACAAAAGGGTTTAGGATGGAAGTCCATCCCGTGGCATTGCTCATTGTAACTCCGAGCGGGGGCCAAACGGGTCAGTAACCGATGTTTTCACTTACAGCCAAACTCGAAGGACTAAACAGGTTGTGGCTATGACAAGGCGCAGAAGGGGATTCGTATGCTCAGTAGAAAAAGCGGTGTTGAGACATACACGGCTGGCCCATGACACATGGGAAGCTCGCAGCAGAAGAGTCACACTTCTCTCCTAAGCCTCAGCTTGGACCCTCCTTCTCCATCTGCCAACAGTGGAGAAGCAGCCAGAGCAGCTACAGATATTTGTAATAGAGATTATTTTGCTGGCACGTTGCTCAAGCAATATTTCAAGCCTTGGTTATCACTACACTAGACAGGGAGCGTCCCGGGACAGGTAGTAGCTGCGTCCCTTTAAGTAGCAGCAATCCAGCAGATTTCTGCAAGCAGAACTGGGAAAACTTGTAATTACAAATATAAACTCATAGTTGGTACAACATTAGTAGCTTTTCTCTTCTATGGATTTAGAGGCTGAATCTAGGAATGGCTCAAATTTATTTTCACTTAGAAAACTTTGTGATTCTGATATTATACAAGTTGCTCTAAGTAATTTTGCTAATTGACTGAAGACCTTGACTGCAGTGAAGAGATGAGTGGCTTTCGCGGGGAGTTGCTTGCTTATTTTAAAGCAAGGTAAAGACATTCCTTTGTGATTTCTAGAGCAATTCATGGCAGGGAATTTCACATAATCATTACTTCATTAACATCAGTGACTGATAAAACAAATGAATGCAAATTTTAGAAAAAGATGACTCACGCGGTGACCCAGTAAATGATGTTGTTTAAAAGTCCACAGGATCAGAAGTGGTGTCTGCATTTGCACCAAGTGCAACAGAGGTGTGAAAAAGACCTCCAGCAAAACATTTCTTTTCTTCATTTTTTAAAACGTAAGACAGACCGGTATTATAGGAGCATTTATTACATTTTGATTTGAGATTAAGAGCTCAATGTAATATTTACTTCCCAGTTACATGAAGGTTTTTGACCCAGAAGAGGTGAGGAAGCTGAGTCTTGCTGACATGAAGGTAAAACTCCCGGAGATTTCAGCAAAGCCATGACTCAGTCTGTGGGTTCCCACTCTTTTGGGTGCAGAAACCTGGTTACATGAGTTATCAACAATAATGAATGACTATAAGTTTCTTTTTAGCTCAGTTAACCCTCATGTGGATCTGCATGATTTTTATTATTCATGATTATAAGCACTTAATTAGGTAGATAGGACCAACCCTGTTTCATCTCTGTGCTACATTTGGGGCCACGAACAAGACTGGAATAGGGGCTTCTGCAACACCCATGGATCTTCTCCATTAAGAAAAAAAGGTACCTTTACCAATGAAATTCAGTTGAAGGTTGCAACGTGACCCCCCAAGGTTTTGACCCCAGATTTCTTGCTTCTCATTCCAGTTGCAAAAAACTTGTCCCAGTAGGTATCAGGCAGGGAAACTGAGGCACAGCAGAGGGAAGTGGACAGATGGGACCAGCACCAGGTCTCCAGAATCCCCACCCCATCTGCTATCAAGTACATTAGCGTACCTTCACACACATGGTTATTAAACACGAAGGAGGAGTGCATGGAGGTGAGATTCACCTCATTTAGTGTTGGACACGTCCAACCTCACTAGGGGCTGGGCTGTTACCAGCTTTGAGAGGGTCACGTACCATCACAGACTGGCAGTGGGAGGCCAGAAGCTTAACCTAAGGGAGACAGGGCAGGAGAGAGGAGTTCCATCCCTCCAATAGGAAAAATGAAAATTCGTCGTCTAGAAAACAGGGAAGGAAATAACAGCATCAACACAATTCTTTTGTTTAATAAAAAATTTCTGCCTAAAGGTGGGGGGACGAAAAAACCCCAAAGATTTAAAAAAAAAAAAAAAAGGATTAAAGATAAGGGAGGAAAATTGTCATTCAGACTGAGCATCAGTCCTCTTTAGCAAACCTTTCGTTTTGGTTCCTGACTTTTGCTAAGCCCTCTAAACTCCTGTGTCCTTATAAGAAAGACTAACAGCCCTTATCCAAGATTACTACTTTCTGAAGGTTTTCCTTGTTGCTTTTTTTTGAAATAAGCTGAAGAGTTCCAGAGCAAAGAATTTTTGCACAGGTGCATTTTCTAGACTCGTTTAATATATATGGAAAATATATTGTCCTTCAACAAACTGTACGAGATGTTTATAGCCGCTTGCTGGCAGCATGTTCTCAAATTTCTCATAGGCCTGTATCGAAGTATCATACAAGTTGTGGGACCAGATAGTTGGTTCAAAGTGATTAGTGGTTAAACAGACTTAGTCACTTGGAAGATCCTTGATCCCAAGCATGGAGGTAGGCAAATATTCCTTATTTATGTACATTATTCTGGTACAATTTTTCGCCTGGGATTTTAAAACTTTATGTAGGTATAAATGGGAATTTATTGATGATGCTAAAATCTGACTTGAGCAAGATTTGTACTAAATTCAATGACTTAACGAACCGGGACTCTTACAGTAAAGGCTCACTAGGTTGACTTTCCAGACCACGCTGTCCCAAACCAGGTAGAATGAAGAAAATTGGATTGGGAAATTATAGCTAAATTACTAGAAGTTAAGGAGCTGAATGGGACACAAACTAGAGTGTGAAAGATTGACAAGAACGACAATGAAAGCCTGCGAAGAAGGAAGCCAATAGGGTATAAAGGCATCCATTTAGAGCCTGTGTCTTTCTTTTTGACTACCCAAGAACATTATATTCATTGTAAGCAGCAGATATGCGAGCTAAGAGCCAGCAGATCATGCCTTTTTGAGCCTCTGAGAGTAACCCAATCATCTGAGGCATATCCAGGGTCACATCTGTCCCTGCCTGGCGTGAGGAAGAGAAGGAGGAAAGAATGGGGCAGCTGTCCTCCAAGGGTCGCTGTGATTGGGGTGGTTTGTCAGTGAGGACAAGATGGGAGGTGATACTCCTGAAACGGGCTCTCTAATACGCCTGGCATTCAGGCACTCACTCATCTGGGCTCTTTGTCAAGTTTCGTTTTCCACCCTGGATCGCAAGATGAATGCTTTCCTAGGAGCAGTTGTTACTGGAAGGATGGAGGCTGCTTCGCCTTTCATTTGCACACGCACACGCGTAGTGAGGCGCACTGATGTGACAGCAGTGCGAAGAAGGGAATGGGGAAATAAGAGTCATCCCATCGACTTAAAAGTGGGGAAAAAAACCCCAGCCTGGGAGCTAAAAGGTGTTGCAGTGTCTCTCCCTAATCCTTCCGATACTCTGCCCCTCTCTGCAGGAAGGATTTGAGCCCAAACCTTTGTGTGGTTGGAATTTACCACCTTATTGTTCCCCTGCCCACATCAAAAGGCACCTTGCATGAGGCAAAAGCTCACCTGGAGCCTTTTCTTGCCTCTCTTGCAAATTTTCTGTGTGACTGTGGTCAAATCAGTTAGGTTAACGTTTTAGCCTTGGGAGCCAAATTAGTTGTCTGAAGGTATATTTGTGCAGCAGGGCTAATTAGTTTAATCTAAAGGCTGTCCTAACCACAGCTTCCAGGAAACTTAAAACTCAGCAGAGCAAGTTTGCTTCTGTCTGCAAAATATTGCCCATGTCTGGCCAGAGACTATATTTAGGCACTTGGGTTTTGGAGGTGTTTCTTAGGCCTGGGTTTTTCAAACTCTGGTGGGGTTTCATGAGGGTGTCTCAGAGCTTATTGAGTTCGCTCCATAAACCATGGGAATGAGCTCTCTGTCTGAAGTCAGTGGAATAAGGCCTCGATGAGCACCTCCCAAAAGTCCAGTCCCAGTCTGCCGGTATTTAGTATCTTGAAAAAGGGGGGCACTAAGCTGAACACAAAACTGGAGAAAATAAATGAGTTGCCAAAGGTTATTTGGAAAGGCTGTGTCAGAATCACCCGCAGTCCTGGCCATACGCCTGTCCGTCCTGCTAGGCTCCTTGTTTGATTTTCACAGAATCACAGAACCACCAGGGTTGGAAGGGACCTCTGGAGATCATCTAGTCCACCCCCCCTGCCAGAGCAGGGTCACCTACAACAGGTTGCACAGGATGGCGTCCAGGCGGGTTTGGAATGTCTCCAGAGTGGGAGACTCCACCACCTCTCTGGGCAGCCTGTGCCAGTGCTCTGCCACCCCCAAAGGAAAGAAGTTCCTCCTCATGTTCAGATGGAACTTCCTATGGTCAAGTTTGTGCCCGTTACCTCTCATCCTGTTACTGGGCACCACTGCAAGAAGACTGGTGCCATCCTCCCGGCTCCCTCCCTTTAAGTATTTGTAAGCATTGTAAGATTTTCTCCCTCTTTTAACTCAATATAAAAAGATATTCACATTATGGCTCTTTAAGTTATATTTTCTGCTTTGTCTGGTCTAATATACGGTGCTTTTAAACTGATGTCTTGGCTCTGGTTTAGCCCCATCATATTTTATTTAGCCTCTCCAAGTCTTTGAGCCAGAGCAGAATAACTGCCCCTGAGCAAAGCCTGCTCACCAATATTCCCAGAATGTGGGTGGGGAAACTGAGGCACAGAGGTGAAATTGTTTACCTGGAACAAACTGGAGAGCCTGTAGCAGTGCCCATACAGGTTCAGCATGGACTCCCTTGCCCCTTAGCTTTCCCCTTTTTCCCATACCTTGAATGCAAGTAGAGTTAGGGAATAGTGCGATTTAGGATAGCTGTCCCTCGAGAAGCTGGTAGGATTTTTGCCGCTGACTTGAAAAGGTGGGGAATCTCCCTTGTCTCCTTTCTGCATCTAAGACTCTTTAGCTGGGGATTTTTGGATCACCTCATATCACAAACCCTTCCCAGCTTGGAGCTTTCTCCTGAAGGCCAGGAAGCCGAGTGGTATGTTCTGAGAGCGGGTGTGAAGGGTACAGCTTTGGGGAGGAGGACAGTGCCCTTTTCCTCTAGTTCCTTTTTTGCTTATTTCCTCCCCATGTGGTCCAAGTGGAGGGAGCTGGGGGGATGTGCTGAGCTGGGAGGAGGATAAACCCATGCTGTCCTCTTGACAGCTTCAGTCGCGCATTCCCAATTAAAATAACCAATACTGCTAACAGGTTGGAAATACAAGGAACAGTCACCCGTGGAGGGCAAGGACCCACAGAGAGGGCCCAGGAGTGTGTCAAGAGGGGACCATCTCTCTCCCTTGACTCCAGGAGCCAAGGCTGACCGTGCTCTTCTCAATTGAGGTTCTAAGGGTAATGGGGATGAATTTGGACCTATGCGTGTCTGTACTCTTGCTTTCCACCTGTGAAATGGAGAAAGCTCTTCATTGTCTAATAAGGATTCTGGAGTGATAAATATACTCAAAAGAGTGCGGAGATGACATAGTTTAACAGCTGGCTTTGGTGGACAGGGAAGCACTGGTGGAAACTTGCCGGTGACCACTTTTTTCAAGGTGAGAATTAAAATCAGAAGGTCACTTCCCCTTGAAGGTGTTAGTCACATCTGGGCACACTTTGCAGTCAAAGGAGGCTTCTTGGGAGCAATCTGAGATTGCAGAGCTTCCCAGGAGATGACACTGGCCCTCCAGTCTATGCTGACCTGCTGAGATCCTACCATCCGTCCTCAAGAGTCCTTGTACCCCCTGGGTCACTGAAGGTTTGCCTTGTGAGCTGAGACATCTGGCCAACAGGACACCAAACACTAACTCTTCCACCCTTGGGAACCAAACACTTTTTTTGAAGATGTTCCTGAAAATCAAACACATCCCTTGTTTTTTCCTGTCCGTAGCTATGAGCCTGAACACATGCACTTTGAAGGGATGTCTCATGGCCATGGGCCACATCCAGGCAGTGTGATCTGGTCCCTGGGAACTCAATAGTGAGTCTGGAGTCCTGTTTGGACCACGAGGGTGCACCACCTCACCACCCTTCCCTTTTCCATCCTTGGCATCTCTTGCCTTGCCCAGAGTTCCTTATGTTCCCTTACGATGCTTTGCGCAACCCTGCATGTGTGACACTGGTTCTTGCCTGTGCTCTCTAGGCTTGGCCATAAATGCCAGCAATTCCCATGCCGCAGGAGATATTGCATTTAAAAAAAAAAAAAAAGTATCATCTCAGACACTACCTTCAGCAAAGAAGCGGTTGGTCTCTTCATCCTCCTCTCCTGGGTCCTTTGTCACTTCATAGCAGCCCAGGGGTGTTATCTGGGCTGGCATCTTCAGTGAGGGGTGGTTTCCTCCTCTTCAAGGTTTCCCCAAGGAAGCAGGAGCTGGTGTGGTCAGAAATGCTGTCCAGAAAGCAGGTTACGCCTGGGGGTGCCGAAGAGTCTCTTAGCAAAGGCTGAGGGTAAAAAAGCACCTGAAGCAGCTTATACTACTGACCCCTCTGTGCACCTGCAAGCGTGGAGGTGGGCATTTCCCCCTCTCCCACTCTCCTCTACACCACTGCCTCTGTTTTTTCCTTCTCCCTGGTGACATTAAGGTTAAATTCCCCTCCCCTCACTCAGTTTTCTACCGTCTGGCCTCATTTCCCCCACCTTGCATTAGCATCCTCTTAACTCCCTTGCCAGGTCTACGGCTAAGGGCTTTCCACCAGTATTTCTGTCTCATCCCACTCCGGGCAGACCAGCCTTCTGCAACCCCAGCATCTGGTTGCCCGTTGGCTCTTCACATGCATCTTCCTCGTCTCTCTTCCCTTCTCTGCCTTGCTCTACCCCCAAGGCGCTCGCCCACCATCCCTGCGTGGTCCCTGCCCTGGCAGGCTGTCACGGTCCCTTTTGTATCGCCTACCCCCCGGACCAGCCCACCCCATCGCTCCGTCCTCCCACCTGCCCGTGTCCTTTACAGCCTGTGGCCATTCCCGTCCCTCCTGTCCACCTCAATCACCCCGCTGACAGCGGCGCGTTGAGTGACACCGCTTCAGCTGTCCCGTGCCAGGACACGTCTTCTTTTTATCCCTTTTTCTGATGCTGCATCTCAGTCCCGTCAAAAAAAAAAAAACAAAAAACAAAAAACAAAAAAACAACGAAAACCCAAACCCACCAAAGATTTCTGAGAATAGAGGCATTTATCGCAAGTACATCAATTTAATATTTTAACGACCAGAGGGCTGCTGCAGGAGGAGGAGGACCAGGGAGCCGGAGCTGGTCTGAAATCCTGGTGGGCCTCTTTGGTTAGCAAAGGTGGTGGGGCAGGACAGGAGGAGCTGGACTTTTCCCAGCGCTGGGGTCGGACAACAGGGGCTGAGCCCAAGCAGCTCCACCAGTCTCACCAGTACAGCCAGGAATATGAACCATGCCCTGGGTCCTCCCCACCCTGGAGTCTTTAGAAGTACGCCATCAGCTATAATTGCCTTTTCTTTTCTTCTCCATCAAAACAACACCCTTGGGAGACTGGAAATGAATCCGTTTGTGTGGGTGGATGTTTGCAGAGAGGTTTTGACCAATCTCTTGTCCGGCAGATAATATTAACAGGGTGTCTGAGTACCCCAGAGTGCTCGTAAGTCCTCATCCCACTCTGGGAGAGGGAAGCATTATCAAAATGTTGTTTATGGTTGGGAAACTGAGGCACGGGATGACATGCCCGATTTCTCGGAAGGAGTTTATGGTGCACCAAGTACTTAAAAAATCAACCCCTTTACTCCACATATAAACTATTAAATTAAATATGACTGGCACTGTTGCCTGGCCCTGATGTCAAATGGCCCACATGGTTATTATTAAAGTCTTTCAACCCCCAAAACAGCGTTACTGCATCCAGCTGCCTGTCGGGAGTTGTCTTGTCCCATGCAAACTCCTGAACTGTGCCTTGAAAAAGCTGGGAGAGAGGAGGTGTCTCAGCCAAAACCAATGCCGAGGATGTTCCTGCAGTGAGGATGGTCCCGTTCCTGCAACCAGCAGTGCTGCCTGGTCCCGTTTCGTTTACCTGCGCTCACAGACAGTCTTGTCGCAAGCTGGCTTTCACCCTAGAGCCTGCTCCCTGCTGAGCATCCTACCCCATCCTACCACTTCTTTTCTCCTAGGCGAGCGTTCAAACCTCTGGAAGTGACTGCAGGGTTTTATGGCCGCTCCGCTTTGAACGTGAAAAAGTTTCCCTGATAAAAAAAGTGTCAAAAGAAGAAGAAAAATGGCATTAACATTGACGTTTTGGAAGAAAATGGGGAAAAAAAGGATAGGCACTTTTAAAAGGCACCTTGGTTTTAGGTCTCGTAGGAGTGTGGTAAGGAACAGCATGACAGTTTTCCTTTTCAGTTTGCAGCTTTAACTCCGAGAAAGCTGACGATGTTTCCAAATTCTGCCATAAAGAAAAAAAAAAAAGGAAGGGGAAAAAATGTGAAACTAAGATAAGTTACTTAGGGAGATGCACTGTACTGGTTCTGTCATACCTGGTACAACCCTGTCCTGTTGCTCCTTGGTAAACAACAATAATATTAATTAAAAAAAAGCATCTAACCTGGATTTTATTTAATTTTTTAAATACCAAATTTGCAATCACGTATAACTATGTAACTTAAAAAAAATAATTTTCTCTTCAAACATTTTTCTAGTGCTCAGATTTTTTTTAGATAGTAGAGAAAAAACACTTATTTGATCAGCACTGTGACAGATAATGGACTGGGAAGGAGCATTTCACCCCCCCTAAGCAATTGAACAAACTACTTAAAAGCCAAAAGCTTCCGCCATTCAACGCAAAGTGTTCCCAGTGTTGCTTGTCCATGATACTACATGGATGGTGCTCAGGGTGCTTCCCTATGGATATTTGTCCCTCTGAAGCAGAGTTCAAGCCTGGGAGGGTGCGGCGCACAGGTGGGGGGCTGTGGAGCCACCCCCCCCAGAAGAGCTTTCATAGCTGAAGTGCTTTGCAGAACAGGTGGGTGACCCCCACGGTGTGATCCAGGGGGATGAGGGCACCACGCACATGGGTGTCACCCTCTGCCTCGGATCCTCCTGCAAAAGCCATCTGTGGTCAAAGGGGGCAGGAGTGGGATGAAAAGAAATGGGAGAACAAATCTGAGCACCTCATCCTTGCAGTGTAGCCGAGCCCCCGGCGTTGGCTTTCGCATGGACTCAGCGTCCTGGGCTGCACCAAAAGCAGCGTGGGCAGCAGGGCCAGGGAGGGGATTCTGCCCCTCTGCTCCGCTCTGGGGAGACCCCCCTGCAGTGCTGCCTCCAGCACTGGGGACACCAACATAAGNGCAGGTTGCACAGGATGGCGTGCAGGTGGGTTTGGAATGTCTCCAGAATCAGAGACTCCACCACCTCTCTGGGCAGCCTGTGCCAGTGCTCTGCCACCCTCAAAGGAAAGAATTTTTTCCTCATATTCAGACAGAATTTCCTGTGTTCTGGTTTGTGCCTGTTGCCCCTTGTCCTGTCGCTGGGCACTACTGAAAAGAGTCTGGCCCCATCCTTTTGACACCCGTCCATTAGATATTCATGAGCATTGATGAGATCCCCTCTCAGTCTCCTCTTCTCCAGGCTAAAAAGACCCAGGTCTTTCAGCCTTTCCTCGTAAGAGAGGTGCTCCATTCCTTTGATCATCTTCATAGCCCTCCGCTGAACTCTCTCCAGTACTTCCTTCTCTTTCTTGAACTGGGGAGCCCAGAACTGGACAGCTTCCATTCAACTGTTTGAAATGTAACTTTAGCGGTGTTAGTGCTACGACACAGGCAACTTGCTCCTGGGAAGCACAGCTGGAAATGCATGATGGTCTTACATGGGTGCTGGAGACAGCGTTGCTCTGCTCTCCCTTTCTCCAAAAGCTGTAGCTTGGATGGGAGCATGGGTTCAAGACCACCATGGAAATGAAGGAAAAAGGACAACACCACATCTTGTGCATGCTAGCAATATGAGGTTGCAGGGAGAAGGACATGACAGGGAGAAGAGACTTTCATGCCTCAGTTTACCCACCTGCAAAAGGGGGAGAATGGTACTGTTGACTTTCCATTGCCCGCTTGTAGTTTGTCCAGGTTCTGCATTAATCTCACCATGGAAAGATTGCATTTGGGTGGTTGGGGGCTGACGGTCTCCTGCAACACCCTGGGTAGACATCAAGCTGATTTTGGACACGTCAAGCTGAGATTGAGGGTAGGGTTTGGTGTCGCTGGAGCGTGCCGGTGCCTGGAGGCAGTGCTGGGTTTCACGAAGATGTGGGGACGGCAGCTGGGCACAACCTGGGCACCTGACTTCTTCTGCGGCCACGTGGAAGCTGTACAAAGTGGACATTTTCTATTTAGAGCCACTGATAGACTTTGTGGTGATACCAAGAGCAGCGGTTTAGTTCAGGGACCCCACATGCTCCTGTGCGGTCATGAGATTAACCCTGGCTGGCCTGAATTTCGTACAAGGTTATCAGCCCCTTCCTTATGGCAAGAAAGGTGACTGTCCCTCTAAACTCACCGCCTTGGTCTATTGTACAGGCTTGCAAGCTGAAACTTTCAGTGCAAAACGGATGTTCTTCTTTTTTTTTTTTTTTTTCTTTTTTTTTTTTTTTCTTTTTTGAGTCCTAGTTACCTAGGTAATAACCTATAGGGCATAAACTGCCCAAACTACATTCACTTCATTTTTGTTTTATTTTTATTCAACGCTTAAAGATTCACTGGAGTCTGGGTAAAACCAGTCCTCCACAGTGCTCCATGCTGATTACCATTCATGAAATAATTAATATGATGGAGAACTATAAACTTGCCAGGCAACTGTTTCTCTTGCAGTGTTTGAACCACTGTAACATTAACCAAGAAGAGGCTAATTTCTGTGTCTCAATAGGAAGGAGAAAAGTGTAACCATCACTATAGAAAGTCGTTTTGCATAATTAATGCAAAAGACCTACCTAAACATTCTGTATGGGGATTGAACCTAATTGCTTCTTTAATGGCCAAACACCTCTTCTCTAGAGTTCTCCTCCCAGTGTAGGACGTTTACGCAGTACTAGATGGTTGGCAGTGCAAATCCGATCAGTGAAAGGGTTTATAACTACTGGAGCTTTTCAGAAGTGTTCAGATGGAGGAGCTGGGTCGGGAAGGCAAGTACAGACTATGAGGGATGAACAGTTGTAGCGATGTCAACTTCTGCTGTGGCAGGTAAATGAACAGATGCTTAGATCCAGAGTGAAAACGTTCTGTGATGTGGCTGTGCTTGACCCGATAAACTGAGAAGAGTCACACGGGGCTTTCTCCTGCACAGGCTGGGACAGCATCCCTGCTGCCAGCAGAGGGTTGATGAGTCGTCTGGGGAGGTGGCCCAGCCTGATCCCCTCGAAGTTTATGAAGGACATCTAAAACCTGGACCTCCTGGCAATTTTGTATGGTAGTTCGGTTATTCCTCCCTAAAGCAAATAAGGTAATTTCGCTTTGCCACTTTGTTTTCTTTGCCACTGTAGCCCTGTAACACCTACCATCACCTTATAGCTTGGTTGGTTGGAGGAAAGCAGCCAGCAATGGTTGTTTTTTTCATGAGTAGTGAAAAACTTGAGTTTTTTTCCACCTTGGTCTTCATTAGCAACTGTTACTCTTCAGAATCACTTCATTGAGGATCCTTTAAGTGTGCGAGCAATACAGATGTCATTTATTTTGCACAGGATCCTGTAGCTTTACTGACCTAAGCAGAAAATGCTCCAGATACTCTTTTGTAACCATGTGCACCAAGACCCAGGGAGTTTTCTTATTTTCACCGTTGGTGTGAAGTCCCTGTTAGAGTGTGGTAGAGAGGAATTATATTCAGACACATAAGATTCATCTTCTCTGGGTGCTTCAATGGGGGTGAAGAGGTTGATTTTAGTTTCTGTATGTTCCCTGGAGGGATGCGAAGAGGATGGAGGGGAACAGATCATCTGCCCTTCTGGCTGTGCCTTCATTCACAGTGCCTGGGTAAAAGGGACTAGGAACAAGGAAAGTTGTGGTGCCTCACACCTGCTTGCATATTTGCGGGGGTGGAAAAGAGCAGATGTCCAGAGCTGCCAATTCTGGGAGTCCTGCAGGAATGCAGGGCCTGTGACAGCTGATTGAGCTGGAGAGGGTTTGGGTGGGGAAGCATGCCTGCATGCTGCCTGGGAGAATAGGTGATGGGGAAGGGAGGTGGAAAGTTGGCGTAGACTCCAGAACGAAAAAGACTGTTTGAACCTGGAACGCTTATGGCCTGGATGCAGAAATTAAGTTATCTCCCCTTGGGAGACACCCAGTCTTAGAGTCCCTGCTTGATTTTGAATGTGCTTGCTGCGTTAGTCGATGAGAGGATAAGGTTGCTGACCTCTTCAGGCTTGGCCTGATGCAGCGACTGCCGACAGCTATCATCATCCCAATTCCAGCAATCAGAGCTTCAACTCCAACAATTCCTTGCGCCATTACTAAGGGATACCAAGCAGCACGGGAGGAGACAGTAATCTCAAGAAAAAGGCCAAGAAGTAGCCTGGTTTGCACCCAATATTCAGTGAATCTCCTAAGAAAGCGTCCTGAACCTTGGCATTTTCTGAACTGGCTGTCGCTGACTTTGGTTTGAAAGCATCTGAGTAGAGGTCCAGTGAGTGGGTTTGAACAGAGCAAAGACTACAGAGGCCCTCAGCTCCTCCCAGCAATGCCAGTAACTCATGGGGCAAGTGCTCCTTGTTTCCTGTACAAGGGGTTCCTCAGTCAAAGGGATCTGAAGTATTATTCCCTGCTTCATCAAGCTGATATCCCACTATGGAATATCATTATTTTGGCCCACTTAGTTCTTATGAAAAGGTTTAAACGTACAAAGACTACAACGAGTTATGCAAACAGCATAGTGCTGTCCAGCTGTGGGCACAGATGTGGTAAAGGAATAGGACAAAATTAATAATAATGTAGAACTTAACGATGGACTAATGAGAGGAAAATGGCTAATGAGACATTTATTACCTTCACAAACTCATTGTCTGAGGATCCAAGATGTCATTAATCTTATATTGTTCCTGCTGTTATCCTTACTGATAGGTAAGAAGATCTTAAGTGAAGACCTGAAGACCTTAAGTGAACTACCCAGGGTCCCCTGTAAGTCTAGGACACAGCTGGCAAGTGAACCTGGGCTCCAGATAGATCCAGCTTTTAGGACATCCAGTCTCAGTTATGGAGTTGCCACTTTAGATCTCCAGATACTTTCTGAAAGCTAGGAAGAGAGGAGAGAGATTTCTGAGGCCATCCAGTAGTAAAGCTGAAACTGCTGTGAAGGCAACGCTCTTCATTTATTTGCTTTTCTTACCTGATGAAGGTCAGGAGCACCAAGGAGGCTGCCCTGATGCATGACCAAGGACTCACTGCAGAACTGCTTTTTCTACCTATTGCCCAAGCCAGAAAGCCACTGTTCCACTGATTTGCTGAGTTGAACAGCTTGTGAAAAGTGGTGTTCCCCAGGGGTCAGTCCTGGGTCCAGTCCTGTTCAACATATTCATCAATGACCTGGACGAAGGGATAGAGGGTACCATCAGCAAGTTTGCTGATGACACCAAACTGGGAGGGGTGGCTGACACACCGGAAGGCTGTGCTGCCATNGGGTGCCGGGAGGATGGGACCAGCTTTCTTGCAGTGGTGCCCAGGTAATGGTCAGGAGGTAACGGGCACAAACCTAAACGTAGGAAGTTCCATCTGAACATGAGGAGGAACTTCTTTCCTTTAAGGGTGGCAGAGCACTGGAAGAGGCTGCCCAGAGAGGTGGTGGAGTCTCCAACTCTGGAGACATTCCAAACCTGCCTGGACCCCGTCCTGTGCAACCTGCTGTAGATGACCCTGCTCTGGCAGGGGGGTTGGAGTAGATGATCTCCAGAGGTCCCTTCCATTCCTGGTGATTCTGTGATTCTGTGACTTTCTTAATTTTTTTGTATTAGCATAAGAACATTAGATTCCTGCTGCCTTCTCCTCTGTCCAGTGATGCCTTTCCATGCAGGACAGCTCCATCTGCCTTCAAAGCAGGAAAAGGGATCCTGGAAAAGTGTTGAGTTCTGGTACATATGTAGAAGGGATTCAAAAAATGATGCCTTAAGGTAGTGTTTTGATCACATCCCACTGATGTTTTTACAATTAAGCAAATTAAGGAGGATCTCATCAAGGCCCAGTTCTGTGTCAGGCTTTTGGAAAATAGCCTACAGACAAGCAGACACGTGCACTGATTGCATCAACCTGGGCATGTTGTGTCTTTCCGAAGTGTGAAATTTACTGGCCCCGACTGCCAGAGGATGGAAAAAATCCTTCTTGCAAGTTCCAGGTAATTTCAGGGCTCCATGCAGCACTCAAGAGAAGAGTTTATCTCACCCTTTTCTCCCTTTTCCATCCTTGCAGCTGCAAAGAGCAAGTGGCCAGGGTTCCTCAGGAGCCCATTGGGGTCGCAGCACAACTGAGCAGATCCGGAACCCAAAACCCCCAACCCGGAGTCCCTCGGGGCAGGCAATTACCAAATCACCACCCTCTGCCGAGAACGCATCTTGAGAGCTAATTGAGCTGGATTTATGGGCACGGGGTTCAAGTGGGGGTAGCGCCCAACTTCGTGCGACTTAAATAGAGTCCCCACCACCCAGTCAGTGATTTGGAGCCCTTGCAGATGTACCTCCACCCTTGGCTGTACCTCCACCCGGGAGCGGGAGGCACGGTCCCCGTCCCCCAGCTGTTGCCCTTGAGGTTTACACAGCTGCCGCGGGGAGCGGGGGAGCGAGGGGTTGGGGGGTGCAGCCTCCCGACCGCCTCGGTCCCGCAGCGGGGTCAGAGGTGGACACGTTTGGGCTAAAAAAGGAACAGGTGGGTAAAGGGCTGACAGCAGGAACACTGGCACTTTTATTTTTTAATGGCCCTCCTCCCCCCCCCGCCCCGATACACGCACATACGGCGCTGGAAAAGGCAAGACTGTCTGAACAGCATCTGACTGGACTGAAGGAGCTCCCCCCTCCCTAAAAATAAGGCAATCATCTTGCTTTTGGGGGTTGAATATTCATTCCATTTGCATTTTGACCCATACAAAACTTCTACATTAAAGCATTATCACATGCACTCGAGAGAGCAGGCTGCGATCAAGGCTCCCTTCCTCATCCCGCCCCTGTGCTTTTGTCCTCTCTTTTTCTATTTTTTGCTTCTTTATTGTCGGGTCGATGGGTCTGTGCAGCAGGCACAAGGGTATCTTGATTAGAGCTGTGTGAATAACCGGTTACTCAGGTCTCTGGCAGTACTGAAAAGCTGGAAAAAAAACCCCTTTTGCTGTGGTTTAACTGAAGTTTGGTGTTTTTTTTCAAGACTGGATAGGAAATGGTTTCTAGCTGGATTCGGGCAGTTTATAAAGACCCTATGAACATGAGGAGAAAACCAGAAGGAAATGTGAAAGAAGTTGTTTTGAGAGGGAAAACAAATTAACAATCATAGCAGCAATAACAGCAGGTGTGCTGGGCAATGGCCAACCCATCAGGGGGTCAGAACTGAACCCTGAAACGTCACTGACACCTTCATTTAAGAGAAAAGCAATACGCAGTTACCAAATCTGTCCCATAGTTGTACCAGTGGTCAACATACTTGTGCCAACAGTCAAGGGTTTTGGTTTTTTTTTTCTTTAGTGTCTCATCAACACAGGTGTGTTATTGTCCCAGCGTGGTGGGACTGAATCCTTCCTGCTGCTCTCAGGGACCTGTATTTCTGCTTGAAGATGGTTATGGCGATGGCCAAGCAGAGCTCGTCGTGTGTGCAAGCACCTGAGCTACTTGAGAAAAAGGCTTTGCTCTTGCTGGATGGAGTGTAAAACTTTGCTTGCAGTGTAACTGCTGCTGTTGAGCGAATGTCGGGGCTCAGTGACTTCCAGCAACCAGCGACAGCTGAGAGCGGTGGAAATACTGCTCCTACCTGCCGGCATTAGGGTAGGCAATCAGTGTGCCAATAGAAACCAAGGTTAATCAAGCCTATGGTGAAACCTGTTCTTTGACCTTGGCAGTACAGAGCAGAGCTAAGGTTATTTAGGTGTCTGCACTGCTTTCTCATAGTCTAACAAGTCTGTTGTTCCTCTATGTGTCTTCCATGAGTTCGTGGTTTTTACTCCCGAGAGAAGGACAATATCCCCAAGAAGCATCTGACTGACTGGTACACAAACGCGGTTCCACCTTAGTAGAGATCTCTCTGGGAGTATGTTGTGTTTGACACTGGATTCATAGAGTTGGGACTGAGAGAGACCATTAATGCTCCGCCCAAACCCACTGTGGGATGACAGGCTGTGGAGCTTCACACAAGGTGAATGAATGAGACCAAGTCCCACCCCAAAAATCTGGCGGCAGAAAAAGATCTTATTGTCTGCTAAGTGGCTGGCTTTACACGTTGTCCTGCACAACTGGGATCATTGTAAGTTGGTTTGGGTTTTTTTTTGTCTTTGTTTTTCGTTTTTTTTTTTTGCCAGGGCCGTGGCATGTTCTTACATAAAAGCCAATTTGTGCTAATAATAATAATAATAATAATAATAATAATAATAATAATAATAATAATAATAATAATAATAATGCTAATAATAATAATAATAATAATAATAATAATAATAATAATAATAATAATAATAATAATAATAAAAATAAAAAGTGTCACTTGATTCCAGCCCTGAGGAATACAGTGGCGAGCCATCCCCTCGCCTGGAGGTGAAGCAAAGCCCGGGAGCAGCCTGCTGCAGGCTCTTCCCTTTCATGTGACTAATACACACAAATCCCCAGCCCCCGGGGGCTGGGGGATCACTGACAGCAGCGGCAGGCTGTGAGAAAGGGGTGAAGG
This sequence comes from Burhinus bistriatus, assembly GCA_013397275.1. NCBI lineage: Eukaryota > Metazoa > Chordata > Aves > Charadriiformes > Burhinidae > Burhinus > Burhinus bistriatus. The sequence continues at coordinate 365,716 of VYXH01006114.1, read as the reverse complement.
GAGCGAAACTGTGCTCTCCTTTCATTCACCAGGGTCAGCTGTCCCACCTGTTCCCTCTGCTTAGACATGGGCAGCGGGGACGGAGGGGATGGGGCGGTGGCACAGCCTTTGAAAGGGCAACTCCTCAAACAGAAGGAATTTCGTATTAAAATGAGAAATAAGCGGGCACCGCCTTGCCGCAAGGAGGGGCAGAAGAAAAGAGACCGTTGGACACAGCGGTGGGGTTGGTATCTGTGTGAATCCCCCTGAGAATTGGAGACCAGGCCAAGAACAAGTTTCCTAATGAAAGACTAATGATGGATGAAGCTCAGTAGGTGCAGGGAAACCCAATCCGCTACCAGCTGTTTATTTAAGCAAATGCCACGGCTTCAGTCTGCAGTAGTGCCTGCCCAGACTTCCCTGGGAGGTTTCTTCCATCAAAGCCACCCTGCTTGATTTTAACGGGGAACGCTGCCTCTGGGGTCTGTGGTCCAACCTGTGCAGATCTCTGGTGGGGACGTTATCAAAGAGTTTGCGGAGTCTGTAGCACACATCTTTTCCCACAGTCGTGTGGGATTGAGTTTCTTTGCCCTTATTTAAATCGAAAGCTTTTTTAGGCTGGACGCTAGCTGGTATTGTGTGGTTACGGAGCACCCAACACAAAGGAGCTGTAGCCTTCCTTGGATACTAATGTTAGCATGATAAAAAGCCCTGTAACACAGAGACTGAAGGAGTGATGGTCCATCACACTGAAATAAAGCCCTTCTTGAGGGAAGTGTGAATGAGATAGTGTCTACGAGCAGCCCAGAAGAGGAAAATCTCTGGGAAGACCTCAATACCAGGATGTTTTTTCACAGTACAAAGACAGCTAGTGCTTTATTTGGAATTGCTTTTTTTTTTTTTTTTTTTTT